>CM031379.1:31385536-31730394 GCA_018290095.1 Polypedilum vanderplanki
TGTAAATTTTTTCATATAAATTTACTATGGTTTGTAAAATTTTTTCTAAGAGTGTATATTTCACAGACTTTTCTCATGAGAAATGAAAAAATGAATATTATAATCGGATCATACAATAGTAGGGAAAACAAGGACATAGTAGAATAGTATATATATATATTGTTCACATTCCATAAATTATTCACTAATGAAATCGAGTTGCCTTGTGGGTAAAAAGGGGAAAAAATGAACAATTTTCAATTTTCATCAAATAAATATTGATTTTACATTTATTACTTTGATTCTGAGAATTTCTAAATATGAGTTATTTACTGAAAACTTAATTAACTTCCCGATTACAAATTTAAGATCCTTTTCAAGAAAATCATGTCTAAATTCAACTTTCTCATTAAATTTATAAATTGAACAAAAGGAAGAAAACCGTTTTTAATTCTGTCAGTTTGCAACATGCAGAAAAATTTTATATCAAATTTGTTAGGTCCTTAAACAATTCAAGTAGTTCCAGTATGTCTGAGAATAAACAAAGTAAATAAAAATAAAGAACAGATTTAAATTCAATACAGATCTGAATTGTTTTTATTCTTCTGTTCATGACACTCTTGTTTACCTTAAACTCTTGTTTATATTCGAATCAAGTAAATAAATAAATGTGGTAGTAGTTGCATATGAATACGATTTCATAAATATATTTGTGCATGGTAAAACCAGCATAAAAGTTTAAAATTTACATGAAATATGCAAGTTTCATCTATTTCATTGTTATCAAAGATAATAAGATACAGAAAGTTTTGTCCGCTTTTCAAATTCATTTACTTAAAGACCTTTAAATAATTATAAAACTCAACCTCTTGGAAAATTTTAAAAAACACACTTAAATTATTTAAGGTAATCCTAAAACTGTCTTTTAATTCAGGATTTTACGACTGAAAATCCATGTAGATTAAAAATTCAGGAACGTGCTGTTGAGCGAAAATTGAATCGAATGCTTCCTCTTTTTTAAATACACGATACCTATCGTGTTGTGCAAAATAAGAAGCAGAATACTTTCCATGCTTAAAATTTAAATTGCTTTTCTTTTTCATGAAAATGCTTCATGTCGACATTAAAAATTGCATTATGTTATTAAGCAGCATTTTGTATGCCAAATCGATGTGCTTTCTACCTCACTTAAGGCAATTGAATTTTTTTGTCTTGTTACGTTAAAAGTTCCTGGTTACTAAAAACATTCATTTCATGTTATTAAGCTCATCATGTTATACACATTACCTGACTTCCATAATGTTTTGGCAGATTACTTTTTTTTTCTTCTTATCTACTTGAGAAATATCGTTATTAAAAATATGCAAAAGTAAGAAAATACATTTTAATGTAGAATAATAAATTTATTCTTTTGAAGTTCTTTCATACTAAACTGAATTTTTAATCTTTATAAGCTTTAAAATTTTGAAGTTCAAGAGACAAGGTCTTAATATGAAAAATTCATTCATCTTATTTCAACCTCATAAATCATATTTCAGTAGCAGATGTAGTAGTATCACATACTTTTTCCTTTTTCAAAATGATATACACACCACTTTAGATGATAAATTTTTAATATGAGAAAAAAATACAGAGCACGTAGCAAAAAGATAACATTTTCAAAATTAATGAAACTAATTTTATACCGATAAGTTAATTGAGCAATTATAAATTTAATTTGAAATCACAAACCGCATAGAAAATTAAATAAGTATGGCCATAATTAATTTTAACGCAAGTGCTTATTTTTTATCTTTGTGATTGATTATTAAACTAAAAGATACATTAGAATAGAAACTCACCAAAATTTGACGCCATTAATTTATCATAAAAGTATCCATCGTCTTTCGTCGTCGTCGTTATAAAATCCGTTTGTTCTCTGCTCTTATTATAAATAATTTCCTCAAAGCTTGCAAGATTTGAGAGTAGAGTGAGTGCTGAGAGATGAACGACGCTCATAAATTTTACTTTCATAATGTAAAGAAAAGAAAAAAATCTCTTCAGTCTTTGATAAGGTTTCATTGTGTACAGACGGAAAAAATTTATGCAGTGTGCAGTTAAAAGAGTGTTAAAGAATTTCAACGGTTTTCATCAAATTTATTATTTTAGTGAGTTAAGGTAATTTATACTGTCATAAAAGTGTTTTAAAACAGTTTTTAATTAGGTTTATAATGAAAAGAAGTAAAAAAGATTTTTCTTCATAAATAAATGAAGAAAATTTATTTAAACATTTTTTTGTGACTTACATATTAATGAATTTGTGGAAAGTTATTCAAAAAAAGTGTCATTAATAAATAAAAAAGTTTTATCTAACAATTAGATTTAAATGGCTTTACCATGCAATAGATTGAGTTCTTAATTTACCGGGCTATTAAAACACGAAGGCATTTTTCAAGTGTGACATAAGTTATATAATTACCTAAAATATATTCAATTCTACACGCAATCCTCATTTTAATGATGATTATCAATTTATATGTAACTATTTGTCATGATTCTTTTGATTTCCAAGTTCAAAAACATTAAAAGCTACCTTTTCTTTTATATTGTTTACATAGTAATTCATTTGAAGCCACCTACAATAAGCAATCATATGAACTTTTTCACTATATAGCATGCACATGAATTGACATGAAATGAACAAATCGTAATGGTCTTCTCTTGTCTATCGATTAAATGGGTTAAATAATTTTTCAAGCTTTCATGTACATGCGGATCAACATGTGAGAAATTGAAAAAACTTATTTAAACAAATTCTGCTATATTTGCGTGCTGACTGCAGTGAATCGAAGAGAAAATTCCATTTTGCATTATGCTGCTGCTTCTTCATTTTTCTTTTTTTTATATATTGATTTAGTTTGCACTTCACGTTGCAACTCATGCAAAATATATTAAATAACAAATGAGGTTTTGTATTTCACAATAGAATAGGAAAATTTATTGTGTGACAATTGTGAGGAATGTGCTAAAGTGTAAAATATTTTGTGATTTAAAGCAAAGTGTGAATTTTTGTGGTTAGGTTTTAACTTATTATAATAAAAAGACATAAATACTTTAATGTTACTTTAAATAATGCGGAAAATGCAATTCCAAAATTATTATAAAATAATTAAAAATTCATCAATGCCAAAAAAGTTGTCGATATAAAAAATTCATGAATGAAATTTTTAGCGCATTTTTGGAACAACAATGCAGCTTATACATTCACTTTGTTCGGCTGGCTGGCTGGCTGGCTCCCGGGTGTCCCTCTGAGATCTCAAAAACTACAATAGCTAGCGACTTCCGGTTTTTTGTGTTAGATTTGTGCTTAAAAGTTAGTGCGGCGACGCTTATTTATATTTCTGTCACTAGTAATATAACTTGGGAAATATTTGAATTAATTTTCCATTTTGAAAATTTGTAAACAAAATTTTTTTTCGCGAAGTTGACTGCGATCAAAAAAATTTCAGCTGCGCGTAGCCAACTTCGCGAATTTTTGAATTTGATCGTTATTTTCAAATCACCGAAATTTATAAAGACGATTTCGAGAATTTTAATAGATCAAGATTATTAGCAGCAATTACATTACTCGAGTTTTCATAAAATTATTTTCTATATGAAAATGTAAACAAAACAAAAAAATAGCTGTTAAATTCCTAATTGACTGCTATTTGCTACAACTTAAATTTCAATTATTTCATTCGAATTCTCACAAATCTTACAAATGAAATTTCCTATACATTTGAAATTTACTTTGCCATATTTATATCTATCGCCATGATCTTTGTTTTACAAACGCATCTAATATTTCTGTAATTGTTGTAAACTCTGATCTAAGCACCAAAAATGCGCTTAAGTACACCGATCTGCAACACGGGTACTTGGTCACTGGTTTTTATCCGTAAAGCCTTAGAGATTTTGTAAGAAGAGAAAGATGAGTAAATGTAAAAGGGTTTCAAGAAGTCTGTAAGATCTTATAATACATTTAAGTCTTCATTGTTTTCACATTCATATATGAATATAAAGAAATATGACTTTTTAAGCATTCCATCTCCAACAAAACATTTTATTTGAAATATTCCTTCGTCAGTTGGAACTTTATATGAAAATCTAATTAAATATTAATCAAAAGTATGTACAGAATGTAGTATATATATATATATATATCTTAGGAACCTTATCAAAAACATAACGATTCAACCCCGCATTAAGTCATCATTTTTAAGGTTTATACATAAATACATACATGAAAAGAATGTCTGTAATGAGAAAAAAAAGAAGAAAGAAGAGTATTGTCGACATGGGACACATTTAAATCTGTAAACAAAAGCTTGTCAATATAAAACAAAGCATTCTGCTTTACCAACAACCTTTTTAAATACATACATACATACTTATTTTTGGAAATACAACATGCATGTAAAATTTTGCGTGTCTTGAACATTTTATTTTCAGTTATCTGCGGGCAGTTTAAGAGAATAAAGGTCCTTTTTCTTTTTTGATCATTGACAATTGTTAATTTTTTTATTCTCAACTGCATTTCACTTACACATTTAAAATACAACTCATGTGTGTGCAAAAATATATTCTATAAATGAAAGAGAAGCGGCAGATAAAGAAAAAGAAGAAGTCTGAGTTTAACGTTGTATAAAATTCTTTGAAAGTATTCATCAGTTTTAAATTTATTTTCTTAGTTGTTGTTGTTGTTCGCACAAATAAACAGCAAAAAACATCTGTAAAAAATATTTTTTTATGAGAAGAATTTTGTCAAATTTTAAATAAAAATGAAAATTTTTGCGGTTAATACTGAAGTTGAAAAGGATTTAAAAAAGCTAGTAAGTCAAGTTTTATTTTATATGGATTGATGGAAAGTGAGAAAAGAAATTTATAAAAGTTTGCATTTTAAGAAGATTAATTTCAAGTGCTTGACTTGAAGTTAGAAATTAGAATGCTCTTTATTGTATGGTATCCTTGTATCGACAAAATAAATGTTGAGTGATATTATGGACAAGTTGATGCATAAATATTAAATTTTTTATACTACCTAAATGACATAAATTTTAAAAATAGTTAATCGTTGGCATAATTTTTATTTTAAAAAAATCAATGACCGTAATGCACTTGTAATCTGTATTGATTCATTCATTTATTTTTCTCTTACCAACATATATGCAGGTAGCCTTCTTTCTATGTATAGAATAACAATAGTTTAAGTAGATTGCGCCAAAAATGCACTTTTCTTTTACCTCCTTCTACATATTCTATGTTATGCTTTCTAATACACAACATATATGTTGTGAGCACTTTCAGTTACATGTTGTGACTCAAGCATGTTGGATAAAATAAAAAAAATTCCCGGTCTTGTCTCTTTGCAGACAGTACTCGAGTCAAATAATCGCGATCTCAATCAAGTTCCTGTTGGTGACGATGATTTTGAACTGTGGGATTATTCACAAATGTTGAGGAATCAGCAACGATATAAGTGGAATAATAATGGAATGGTTTGCAAGCCTTCCTGCATTCCTATTTTTTTCATCCTCATTCTTATCGTTCTCGTTGTGCTTCTTCCACTTCTCGATTCGCATAACGATAACAAAGTGTTGGGTCGAAATGGTACAATAATTGGTTGGAATTGTGTAGATGAATGCAGGTGAGTACTGCTGTTAATTTCTTTATTCATGTTTCCTCATGTTGTTACGCAATTAGCATGCACATTGAGAATGAAAATCGCGTGACAGTCGTCTACTACCCGTAGGCTACTAACAGCAGATGGTCATTCTTTATCGTTTATATTTTTTTTGTGGCATGCACAAAATTGCTGCTATCATGAGGGACATTTGTATGGCATTGAATTTTTTTTCTCCCTAAAAATTACTTTCGATTTTTATTTTTAGCATTCAACTGGTCGAATCAATTCCAGAAGGTTTAGTTTATGATCCTGACAGTCCATCATTTATGTCAACATATGATGCATGGACTCAGCTAATAAATGACACTCAAAAACAACTTCTCATTGGCTCATTTTATTGGACATTAAAATCTGATGAAGTTTATAATCATTCATCATCAATTTATGGCGATAAAATTTTTCATTCATTACTTAATGCTGGAACAGAGCGAAAGATTGATATTCGAATTGCACAAAATATGCCATCACAAGTATCACCGAATATTGATACAGAAATTTTTCAAAAACGTAAAGCGGCAAAAGTACGAAGTGTAAATTTTCCTCGTCTTCTTGGTGGTGGCGTATTGCATACAAAATTGTGGATTAGTGATAATAAACATTTTTATATTGGTAGTGCAAATATGGATTGGCGATCATTGTCACAAGTTAAAGAACTCGGTGTACTTGTCAATAATTGCTCATGTCTCACAAAAGATTTAACAAAAATTTTCAATATTTATTGGGAACTTGGTCGAAATGATTCTGTAATTCCAAGTAAATGGTCAGATAAATTTAATACAGGAATAAATATGGATAAACCAATGCTCGTGAATTATAACAATAACTACCTATTTAGTACCTTCTTTTCAAACTCACCACCTCCACTTAACGCTAAAGGAAGAACAAATGATCTTGATGCTATTGTACACACTATTCTTAGTGCTGAAAAATATGTAAAAATTTCTGTGATGGATTATTTTCCTCTTCAGTTGTATTCACCTAAAATAACGTAAGAAATTTTAATTTTCATTGTTTTAAAAATATTTTATAATTTTTTTTAATCACAGCTATTGGGGTGAAATTGACAATGCATTGCGAACAGCAGCTATTAATAATCGTGTATCAGTAAAACTATTGATCTCATATTGGAATCATTCACGACCATCAGAAGATTATTTCTTAAAATCATTAACAGATTTAAGTGGTTCATATAAAGGAGTCGACATTCAAGTGGTAAGAACAATTTAAATTTATTTAAATTTTATTTAAAATTAAAATTTTCTTTTGATCTAGAAACGATTCATAGTACCAGCAACAGAAGAACAAAAGAAAATTCCATTTGGAAGAGTGAATCATAATAAATATATGGTAACGGATCAAGTTGCTTATATTGGAACAAGCAATTGGTCAGGCGATTATTTCACAAATACAGCTGGAGTTGGTTTTGTTGCCCAAGATACAGTAAATGATAGAAGTGATAATGTGACTACATTGAGAAGTCAGTTAGATTCAATTTTTGAGAGAGATTGGAACAGTAAATATGCTGTGAATCAAGACAAACTAGAAAGTTAAATGAAAATTATCATGAAGAAGAATGAACAAGCAATAATTGCCATTTACAATATTTAAATTTCGCTTGTAACATAAAAGTTAAGTCGGCACAAATATCCAGAGCATTAAGTGTTTTTTCATCAACCTTTTTGGAGCTTATTTTGAGATTAAAATTGTAAAAAAAACCTTTTTAATTTTAATTAAAATTTCTTAGATAGTAAAAATTATTCAAAAAGACACCTTAAAAGTTATCAATAATAAATAAATATTTTTTCTCTCAAAGAAACTAAAATTTTTGTATTCATCAACAGGTTTATTTGAATTTCATGATCATCAGTATATTCGAAGAGACACTTTGAGTGATTGTGTGTTGATGTTTTCGTTTTTTTTCGTCCTGAGTCAGTCTTAAAAATTCACAAAAAAAATCTTCTTGCTATCATTGCCTAAAATGAAAGTTTCTATAATATTAGCTGTGTTTGCATTGATTTCATCGCAAACATCAGCGACATTAAATCCAAATAGCAAAAAATCAAAGCAAAAAAATCCTCAAGAAATAAAAATGAATTCCGGACCGGTTGATAAAAGTGTTTTTGACCGTAATTTAGTTGATACTGAACCAATAGCTGCTAAAATTGTAGCAGAAGCGAATACATATTATAAAGAGACTAATATTAAAAATTTTAATGGCACTGTCTTAGGATATGTAACACCGGTAATTTTTTTATCCTCATTTTTTATTGATTTTTCACTTTTTTATGAATAATTTAAATTTTCTCATTCTTTAGTGGAATTCTCATGGATATGAGGTGGCAAAAACATTTGGTAAATTTAGTATTATTTCACCTGTTTGGCTACAAATTTTGAGAAAACAAGACTTAAAATATGAAATGGCCGGCACTCATGATTGTGATGAAAATTGGATGAGAGATGTAAGAAATGCTGGCAATAAAAAAATTATACCAAGAGTCCTTTTTGATCATTTTACTGATCGTGATTTTTCAAAGCTTTTAACATATCAAGAAGAAATTAATGTTGTGAACAAATTGATTGTTGAAACATGTAAAAAGTACAATTTTGATGGTATTGTTCTTGAAGTGTGGAGTCAACTAGCAAAAAGAGTTGATGATCAGCATTTGATTAATTTAGTTCGTAGCATAGCTAGAGCGTTGCGACAAGCAGATTTAAAATTTATTTTAGTAATCCCACCATCACACCGTGGTCCTGATCTTTTCAATTCACAGCATTTTGATTTGCTATGGGAAGATGTGGATTTTTTTTCATTGATGACTTATGATTTTTCATCTTATGAGCGTCCAGGTGCAAATTCACCTCTTTATTGGATGAAAAATGTTGTTCTACACTTGTGCCCAACAGATATCAAAGAGAAAAGAGAGAAAATACTTTTAGGTCTCAATTTCTATGGCTATGACTTTACTCCTAATGGTGGTGAAGCTGTTTTAGGAAGTGCATATCTTAATCTTTTAAAATATTATAAAGGAAGACTGAAATACGATGAAAAAGATCAAGAGCATTATTTTGAAGTAAAAACTAACTCAGGGAAGCATTTCGTCTTTTATCCAACTCTCTATTCAATTCAACTTCGTATTGATTTAGCGAGAGAATTATCGACCGGTTTATCAATTTGGGAAATCGGACAAGGACTTGATTATTTTTATGATTTGCTTTAAATTCTTTTATGATATTTATTGTGAATTTTTATTAGCTCATTCCTGCTTGTTATTATTTTTAAAAATAAATTTATTATACAAAAGTATTTGCCTTGTGTGTTCTAATTTTCTCTCCATCATAGTATGTGTTATTTATTTAACGTCAGAATGAAACTTTAAACTCAGTCAGTCAAAGATTAAGCAAACAATATATTATTTCGAAGTAGCCTGTGATCTTGGAATTGTGTCAAAATTTTTTTTTCATCTTCTCTAAAATTTTTGATGATGTTAGTATATCAAGTAGTGTTGTTTCTATTAATTGTGTCTTGTGTTTTTTGTGAAAAATCTGATATGCTTAGATTTTCAACTAAAACACCTTATATATTTAAAGAACCAAATAAAATCATACAGTATACAGATTTCGCACCAAAAAGAATATGGGCAATGTATAGGTAGAATAAAAATTTAAAAATAGTTTGATCCATTTTTAAAATAAAAATTAACAAAATTTAGACATGGAACACGATTGCCTGGCAAAAAAATAATTTCAAAATACTTTGGTCTTATTGATATCGCAGAAAAATTACAGTTTGCAAAAAATTTAACAGTTCAGGAGAAAGAACTTTTCAAAAATTGGAAACCTTTGAATATAAATTTAGAACATCAAAAATTTTTAACAAAAGAAGGTGAAGAAGAGCTTTTTCAGTTAGGTGATCGGTTTCGAAAGCAATTTCCTCAACTTATAAATAATGAATCATCGTTTACTTTTAAATATACACCAACACAAAGAACTGAATTGTCTGCAAAAAAATTCATAGAAGGGCTTTTTCAAAATGATTTCTTTGATTATACATTAGAAGAAGTAGCACGTGATGATACAATATTAAGGCCTTATAAAGGATGTAATTTATGGAGAATGAATGTGAAAAAAAATCCTCGTACTTTAATTGAGAAAAATAATCTCATCAAATCTCAACATGTCACTGCCGTTATCAATGAATTAAGAGAAATAACACAAATTGATTTTTTGGATTTTAAAGACATTGAACTTATATACACAATATGCGGTTTTGAGACAGCATGGCGTCATCATTTATACAAGGAAAAGTCAATATGGTGTTTATTATTTAAAAATGAAGAACATTTAAAAATCATGGAATATCTTGAAGATCTCGAATATTTTTGGGTCGATGGACCTGCATATGAAATAACTAGAAAAGTTGCATGCAAAACAGTAACAAATATGATTGAACTCCTTGATCCTAAAAATAACTTTGATAAAAATATGACATTTTATTTCACACATTCAGGCACAATTTTAAAACTGCTAACATTTTTAGAACTTTATCAAGACAAATCGAATTTAACAGCTGAAAAAATAGATAATGAACGCAAATGGCAAACTTCACAAATTGACACATTTTCTACAAACATCATTGCCATTCTTTATGAGTAAGTTCCACACAGATATTTTTAAATCGTTATAAACTTATCTTTTATTTCAGTTCAATTAGGTATGGCCCACATATTCAGTTATTACATCAAGAGAAGATTATCAACATACCAAATTGTGTAATGAATGAACATGGCATGTGTAAATTTGAAGATTTCAAAAATTTGTACAAAGAAAAAATTAAAGAATGTAATTTGACTGATATTTGTGATAATAGAAAAGAAGAGTTATAATTCCATGACTAGATTTCTAAATAAAAATTTATTCAACTTCAACAACTTCAATTGCTTGTTCTCCCAAATAAATGACATCACTATCATTTGTATCTTCTTCTTCTTCTTCTTCTTGTTCTAAATCTTGATTGTTATTATTATCGTTATATTTGAATGCATTGTTAAATTCATTACGAATTATTTCTTCATAATCGAATGCATCTTTATTTTTTGTTTCATTTTCATTTTTGATATTGAATACTTCGTGAAATTTTTCTTGGGTAAGTTTCAATAACAATATTTGTGCTTCTTCCATAAGAGCTTCTTGAGCAGCTAATGTCATATTTGCATGAACACTGAAAGCATAATTCTCACATGGATCCAAAATGCCAATACTACTAGTAGTAAATAGGCCAGCAGAGAGCAACTCAAATACACGCATAAAAGCTTGTGGAAGAGGTAGTTCATTAGTTTGAAGATTGTGAAAAACCACATAATATGAAACGATATCTATCATCCATGGATTCATTATTGCAATACGTCGATTTCTTGAAGCAATATCACGAAGTAGACGACTTATAGTTCTAACACTTGAATTTGCGCAAGTTTTGTTGAATGAAGCATGACGAATTGAAGCAAGAGTTCTCATCATTTCATGTCGCAAATTGATATCTTTAATTTGAAAGAAATTCTCTTGTCGTACTGCAAATCGAAAATTTATGGATACATCACCAATAAATGAAAATCCATAAGCTTTAATTAAGCATTTAAATTTGTTTTGACTAATAATAGGTTCAGTCTTGATTGCTTGCATAAAAATTTCTCCAAGTTGAATCATGAAATTTTGAAAGATTCCTTTTTGATAATAGTTTAAGATCAAAACCAGATCAGAACTTAATTTAGTGACGTTCATTGTTCGATTTGCAAAGCTTCCAACAATAATTATATTATCAATCATCGGTGACTCATTTTTAATTCTTTCTAAGATGATCATAATTTTCTCAGTGCATAATGTTAATTGATTGAGCAAATTGTTTTGATTTAATTCTTTAATAATTTCATTTTCACGTTTTTCAATGGCTATCTTTAATTCTGAATAAAAATTGTTATATTCAGGATTGATTTGAATAAACATCTCATTAGATTTGACCAAATTTAACTCAAATGGATAATATTTTGCTATGAGAAGAAAAGTCATGAAATGTCACAAAGCATGGCATTTTTCAATTTGTAATTTTTATTGAATTAAATGGTAACTTACGTTGCGGTGGATTATATTGATAACCTTTTAGATAATGCTTGCGATACATATTGAAAGTTTATTTAATTAAGTTCTACTTCTTGAATAAAATTAAAATTTTCCGATCACTATTAAAAGTGCGCCGGAATGTGACTTTGAATTTAAAATTTTCCGTTATTTGAAATTTTTAAAAATAATATATTCGAAAAAAGATTCAGAAAAGAGAGACAAAGAGTGAAGGTGGAGAAGTTCATTTTTTTAATAACAAACAAATACAAAAATCAGTCAGCAGACAGTAGAAAAGTCTCTCAGTTAAAAAAGTGAATTCAAGAATAACAAGTCAAGTAAATATTGAAATAATTTAATAATAAAAAAATTTGCCTCTTCATCTAAATGTTCCATAAAATTTTTACCACAAAAAGTGACCTTGAGAGTGCATGAAAATAATTTTATGAAGTGCAAAAAAATTATTCTAATGTGAAATTCTTGCTTTTACCTATAATACCAAAGAGATGAAGGAATTGATTTGTTTAGAAAAAACTATTTTTGGATAAATCGCCTCGTGACTCATAGATAGATTTTTTTAGCGAATTTCATCGTGAGACGAGTTTTAAAATCGTTACAAAATTCTCAATAAATGCATTTCAATTCTGAGTATTTTATTTATTTTTCATTTTTATGGGAGAATGTATCAATAATATTTTAGTTAGCAAAAAAAGACATTTAAAATTTAGCTTGATAGCATGATCTAAATTAGTAACTTAATAAAGAATAATATTAAAATAAGAAGAATTTATTAAGCAAAAAACAACAGCAACAAAAGAAATTTTAGTTAGGCGCATGTGTCAAGAGAATGAAATTTTCTCATTTCTTTTTTCCGTCGTTTATCTGTAACATATACATAAAGAAAAAGAAAATAAGGAACGCTGTCTATATTTATTTCCCATTTAGACGCTACTACATACTTCTACTCATTCGAAAAGACAATATTGAAAAATAATAACAAACAGTTAATAAATAGAGCTATTAACTCTCAGTTCTATTTTGAAAGTGTGACATGATACACATCTTTCTTCTTCACAGGATAAACAAAAACGAAAGTGAAAAGACGATAGAAAAGAAAAGTAAAAGTGCGAAGAAAGAACAACGAGCGTGATTCATTCATTCTAGATGAAATTAAACAAAAATGCAGTGTGACGAGTTAAAAAATTTATTTTTAAACCGACAAACTGGCATCAAATTAGGATCTGCCGTTTTTTTAACTGGACTTGTTTCTTAGTAAGTACGAATTTTCTTTCTTTGTATTTGGAATTACGACTCAAATCAGTCATATCAGAATGTATGTATGAGAGAGAGAGAGAGAGAGAATTACATTTAAGCGCAAAACTTAAACTATAATACTACTATCTCGAATCGCATATTGTTTTCCTCCCACTGTTGTCGCGATGCTATGGCATTTTTTAAAACGTAGCTGTGTACATACAAGCGTTAGAAAACAACACAAAAAAAAATGATTCACGTTCAAAACTTTCAACATTTTTTTATTCTCTTTTTCATTCATTGTTTTTGCGTTTTATAGCTTAAAGTTCCGACCTATTGGTATTCTCGTGTCATCAGTTTACGTCACATGGATATATCGAACATTTTATTCAAATTACCGCATTCATGTACCACAAGAATTAACAACTAAATGCAAGACCCTCTATCAAAATTTGAAAGAATTGCGAGAAAAGAAACCCAATGTTTTTTGTGGATTCATCACTTCTATTCTCTTTCTACTTGCTGTTATTGGAAATGTTGTTAATGGAACCTACATTTTACTTGGTAAATATTCTCTTCACATTAATTTTAAATTTGTCACAATAATATTATATTATTAAAATACTTTGAACAAATGACAAGAAATAATTTCTATTAAAATATATTATTTTCTTTTTACAGTTTGTCTGATCGCAGGGGTATTTTTGACATCAAAATATGAAATTAAAATTATAAAAGAGAACGGTAAGTTGCGTAGAAAAAAAAACAGAATTTTAAAATGTGTCAAAGACTTGCCTCCTTTTTTTCTCGCTCTTCATTGTGTTGTGTATTTTTATAATGAATGAAAAGTTTTAAAAAAAAACGAGAAGTCGAGACTTGGTGTTTGTGTCTTTATGACGTCACAAATGAGCTGATATTATAATGGAATTTTATTAGTTGACCGGTTTTCAATTTCTTATTAAGCTGTTGCTGCAAAGAACAGAACATAACAGAAAAACATGTATGCAAGGTCATCCACACAACTAATTTCATGAAAAAAGTGTGAAAGAATTTAAACGAGTGTGACCATGTGACAAGGCTTTTACTTTTGTAAATAGAGCTTGTTGCATTATATTACATGTGTTTACTTATATCTGATGATTAAATTACTCGTTGCTATGTATATATACATTCACTAAAAGATCACTAACTTTCAAATTTCTCTTTTCTTTTGCTTAGATTCAACCCCCAGCAGCGGGTCTGTTGATAGAGATATCGATGAATTTTGTCCGAGTTTGGATGAAACAAACATGCGAATTTTAAAACAAATTGCAGAACATGCTGACGATACATCACTTTATGCAAAAACAAATGATAATTCAATTGCTACATCAACCACAGTTGAAAATGATAGTGATAGTGATAATGATTTGCTGCCAAAAAATGCAATTATACCTGAGCCCGACGAGATTGATTTAGGTGGCGATGACAGTTTAGATCTCATTGGCAATCAAAATCTGGTGCTAACACAAAGTGCAGAATATAAAAGAAAGCACTTTTCAAATACATCTTCAGAGAGCAGTGATAGCGATGACAGTATCACTAAAGGATTAGATTTTAAGAATATTCCAGTCACCGCCACAATAGAGCCACACACATCGCCCTCATCATCACAATATAATTTGCTCACCGATCTTCAACAAACGGTCGCTCGTAATCTTATAGATAACATTACGACAGCGGCAGTAGGTCACATTTTAGAAAAATCTAGTCAAAAGAAAAAATACGATTCAGATGACGATAGTGATTTTGAGATATTGGATTCGGAAGATATCCCTAAATAACAATTTATGTGAATTTATTCTGTTTGTACTTATATTTTTGTGAATTTCTTCTGATTTTCTCACATGACGTTTAGTTTTATATATTTTTTCGACT
Source organism: Polypedilum vanderplanki (assembly GCA_018290095.1). NCBI lineage: Eukaryota > Metazoa > Arthropoda > Insecta > Diptera > Chironomidae > Polypedilum > Polypedilum vanderplanki. The sequence continues at coordinate 31,400,502 of CM031379.1, forward strand.
TCATTTTAAAAACTTACAACTATAATTCTTTTCCTTTATTCATGAGTATTTTTCTTCACGAATTCAAAAACATCATTTTGCGTGAAATAAAGCGCGACAGGGTCAATCACTTTGTCTTTATAGAACAGAGTAGTACAAGGGAGAGAGATAGAGAGAGAATTATAGAAAAACAACATGCTAACTTTTTCTCTCTCTTTATCTCTATATTGTATAAAAAATGCTCTTTGTTCGGCTGGCTGTTCTGCTGTTCTGCTGTTCTGCTGTTCTGCTGTGCTGCTGTTCGGGTTGTGATGAAAACTACACTAGTTTTTTTTTTTGTTTGTAAAATAAAACAAGCAAAATTTTCTTCTTTTATTATTTCTAATTTGAATTCGTATATCGACCGAAATATCAAATCATTTAAATAAAAACATTTTCTTATTCTCAATTAGAATTCTCTTTTGCACAATGCCCTTGACTGACCATCAGTCATCATTTCAAATTGGAAAATTAACTCATATAAATATTGGTGAAAGAGCATCTTCTAATGGTTAAGGACTCTTTTTTTGTGTAAATTTAAAAGCAAATATAAAAACAAAATCGAAACCTTTCAAAAATCATATGCCAAAAGTGGTATGTCTAAGAATGTACACATAACCGCCAAACGAAATTCGCTAGAAAACGAGAAAAATCCACTTGAAAACTTCGTGTCGTAAAAATGTTATCAGCTTTGCTGATAATTGATAATGAGTGTCGACAACGAAAGTCCCTTTTAAAATTTGATTTCCTTTCGATCAACTTCTGTAAATTGAATATTGAGGCAGTCACAAATTGAAAAAGGTAACAATCACATAAGTGGTTTTAAATTGTACAAATTAACTATATTTAATGTTTCTTATCAATACTCAATTTATATTGAGTGCTATTATTCAATAACTTGCATGTTATTTATCAATACAACAAACACTTTTTTGACCTATAATGTTGAAGTTTTCCATAAATAACTTACACACACACCTATGAATTAATAAAATGTATTCAAATGATTAACTTTTTCCTTGTTAATATAACCAATAATAATCGACAAGCAAAATCCAAAAGACCGCGAAACAATAGACAGAATAAATATATTCATCTTCTAATGATTGAGTATAAAAACAAAATCGTTTTTACACATAACTTCGCTAGAAAACGAGAAGAAAACAACAGCTTTGCTGATAATTGATAATGAGTGTTCCCTTTTAAAATTTGATTTCCTTTCGGCAGTCACACAATCACATACAAAGTTTCTTATCAATACTCAATTTATATTGAGTGCTATTATTCAATAACTTGCATGTTATTTATCAATATTTTTTGACCCCATAAATAACTTACACACACACCTCCTTTTTCCTCCAATAATAATCGACTCCAAAAGTAGACAGAATAAATATGATTGAGTATGTTTTTAAGGAAAAGGATTTTATTAAATTATTAAAACAGGAAAGAAATCAGAGAAAATAATTTTGACCCAAACAAATAGTGCAAAATTCTTTATCGCATTGCAAAAATATTTTATGGAAGAAAAGCATAAATGATAAAATAAATTAAGTGAAAAAAACTAAGAATGTATTTTAAGATTCCTTTCAGCAGAGTTATTAAAAAACATTGATTATAAAAGCATTCAAGCCATTCTAATTGTTTATCTCATGTTTAGAGAGAAATTTTAAACATAAAGGCGATACTCATGCGATCATATTGCATTTAAATTTCTTTCTTTGTAATTCAGCAGTTTCTTTGTCTCACTACTTTGAAAACAACGACGACGATGACGATGAAGGCAATAAATAGCAAGAAAAGACGAGAGAGATGTAGAGAGAGAGAGAAAAAGATGCTTGTTGTTGTTTTCCTTCTCTTAACATGCATGCATGACTAATAATAAACTTATAAAAATAAATAGTATTATAGGCCGAAAGCAGGAAAAATGACGTTGACATTCGCTGTTTTTCAGTGAAAATGAAAAGAAGAAATTGCGTTTTTGGCGTGCGACTTTCTTTTGGTAGGTAGCATGTGATGTATCTTAAAAATTTGTTATTCTACTTTTTTGTACTCTACATTTCCGCATAAATTTGTTTTGTTCTCACTTTTTTTATTAGCTCGCTTACACTTTAAATAGGCTTTTTTTAGATTTCAGAATTTTTCTGGCTAAATACATTATTTAGGCAAAAAATACACTCATATAAAAATAATAAAAGTTGAGGAATATATCAATACACGATTATTTGATTGCATATACGATGATACACATAATTATTTTCTTTGACTTTCTCTCCCTTTTTTTCTTAATAAGCATTCATTCATGCAATAAAAAATTACAGCATTTGATTGACTTGACTGATGAACTTGTTAGATTAGCATTTAGTTTTAAGCTTCAAGCGCTACACGCTCTTCTTGATGACGTTCTTTCTCCTTCTTTTTTTTCTTCTCGATTTCTGGTTCTTCTGTTGGTATTTCGGGCAACTTTTCATCGATATCTTCATCAATAGCAGGCAATGTACTGGCAACCAATTCTTCCAACTCAGCTGCAACAGCATCTTCATCTTCTGAACTAAGTATTCCTGATGCAATCAATGTATCAATTTCTTGCTGCTTCTCAACTCCTTCTCTTGATTCATCCATAATTCTTTCAACTTCCTCAATAGTGAGCACTTCGTGAATTTTCTTGAGCGCTTCGTTACCAACCTTAAGACCATCAATTACTTGTTGCTGAACTTGAGAGAATTCCAAATCAGATGTTAACTTTTCAAGTGTTTCAAGTTCTTTGTCAGTAGTGGCCAATAAATTCTCTTGATATTTTTTCTTACGCAAAATTAATTTTGCACGCCTAAAAGTAATAACAAATTGAATATATAAAAAATAATCAAGATAAGGAATTTATTATTATAAACATACTCTCTTTGTCCTTTGTTCAAACATTGAATTGCTAATGCACGATCTTTTTCTAATGATTGTTCAATTCTTTTTTGATACTGCTTTATTTTATCTCTCTGTTGCTTCAATTGCTGTGAGGAGTAAATATTTATCATTTATTTTATAAAAATTTTAGAAACATGAAAAATTCTTACTAAAACCGCTTTATCCTGTTCAGTAACTCGACTCGGTTGTTTTTTAGATTTTCCAAATATTCCACCCATCTTTAACTTCAATCTGTTATAAAATTAATTAACTTAAATAGACTAAATTGTTAGAACCAATTAATGTTCTGATTCATACACTGTTTATATATTTTTTCTCTCTCATATACAATTTTCTTCTTATACAGTAAACTGCCATAAAATTATATGAATTTTTAAAAATTAAAACCGTTAAATTTTTAACAAAAATTTTTTTATTCATTTTTATTCTCATCATTCTTTTGATTGTCTTGTGTTTGTTTTAATTTAGGCAATTTTCGTTGTGGTATCACTTCCATAATAACGTCTTTCCACTCTCTACCTTCACCAACTCCGACAAGAATATCAAAACATTGATTGATAGTTAGTACTGATCTGCTATTCATTTGAACATACTCTTGTAAAGGTAATTTTGCTGTTTTAATATTATGCTTTTTTGCTAAATCATACGTTAAACCTTTCTGTGAATTATGATCTACAATACCTCCAATAATGTAACTGAAACCCGTATCTAATTTTTCAAGTGTATTTTCCGATTCAGATGTTAAATAAATTATTTTATCTCGCTCAAATAAATCAAGGTATGATTTTTCTGATCGGAAAATATCCCAATTACATGAGCCTTGATGTTGATCTAATCTTTGTACTATTTTTGAGCCTTGAACGAGTCCAGTAAAATAAACAGGAACAGGTCTTTTAGATCTACGATTTGTGGTATAAACTCTCAATAATTGAGAAGCACATGATGTAACGTCCTTGTCATTCATGAGATCATCAAAAGAAAGATCAATTGCAATATTGTACGGAGCATTTTCTAGTTGAATTTTATTTCTTTTAAGCATTTTTCGTGATGGTCCCGTAGATTTAATTCCTTGTTCTTTTGCAAGTTGCTTCTTTTCCTTTTTCTTTACCTTTTCAATTTCTCTCTTAAGTTTTTTATTTTCCATTAACTTTTTTAATTTCTCTTGTTTTTTCCTCTGTCGTTTTGACAGTTTTTCTAAAAAATTTTCACTTTAAAAATTTTAAATTGATAAATTTATTTAATAATTTACCTTCATTATTAGTTTTATTTGATACTTCAAAAAGTTTCTGTTCTTGATTATTTTCAATTTCCATTTTTATTGTTTTGAAAAAAAAATTACTCACGAGTGAATGTTTACAAAAATTAGGGGGTTTTTATGAATTTGAATTTTTATTTAAAAAAAAAAGATCATTGAATAAAAATTAAGAAAATATTTATTAAATGCTGTATGATTTATTAAATCTATTGAAGAAAATGTTTGATATAAAAATATATAATTTTTTTAAGAACTTACAAAAAGTATCTTAAAATTACATTTCCATTATAACATGTTGAAGATCAATTGTGCGTGCATTGCAAAAAGTGTCTTTTATGAGTAGACATGATAAATATGATTATAAATTCATCGAGTTACGAAGGAATGGAATATCGTTTCAGAAATACTAATTAATGGCAAAAGGTATTTTTAAATAAATATAAAATCGCAAGAAAAAAATCAAGTCTATAAAGTTGATTAATTAAGTATGCAAGTATGCAGAATAAAGAAAGGATGAGAATAGAGCACCAGAATTATTTATATTTGATTCAGGAGATTGAACATTCGCAACACATTAAACCGACATAGAGACAATCAATAACTTTCTCATCTGGTTTTTTCTTGGGCGAATCGAGATTCTTATTTTTATTCTTTTTCTTTGCCTGTCGTCTTCTTCGACTTGGAACATTTGCAGAACGCATTCTTTGCATTGAAACCTTAAAAGTGAATGATTTTTTAAAACTTCAAGTATTTTGTATAAAATTCAATTGCATACCGAATCGATATCATCATCCAAGTGTGCGTCGTTCTTTTTTCCTTCCTCTTCTTCAAAATCTAAATGCTCAATTGAATCCAGATCTGTATTATTTGAACCTGTTTTCTTATTTCGAAATCTGATAGTGCCTGCATTATGATACAGTTGATCGTCCGCGTCAATGTCAATATTGTCAGTATTGCATGCTTTTGCATCACCACCATTAAGTTCACCATTTTTAAGAATATCCTTGTCTACAATTTTTTCTTTATCTTCCGAGTCATCCAGATTTACTTTATCCTCTGTAGGATCTTTATCTTTTATTGCGCAAGCTGCTGTGCTTCCAGCTGCCGCTATACATAATGGATCAACAAGATGTGTCGCATGATTGACTAAAGTTGTACTTGTTGCTGCATCATCGTGTAAATTACTAAAAGACGTATTTATATTAGATAAGATATTTTTTTTTAAATAAAAGTGACATTTTAGAATGTTTCATAAAAAGTTTTTACAATTCAATGATTACAAAATTTATTGGAACTCAAATTTATTTAAAACTCACATGTTAATTAATTTTCGTTGTTCAGAAGCACCACCTAATAAAGAATCGATTGTGATATTAATCAAACTATTGCATAAAACAATTAAGATATATTTTCATACCTAACGTCCACATTTCATTTTTTCTTTGTTGAATGTAATTTTTGTTCACCTCCTAATAAATGATTTATAAAAAATTATGTTAAGTAAATGAGCAAACATGTTATCGAATTAGGTCAACAGAAAAGAAATTTACGATGAGTAGTCAAAAAGAAAATTACTTTATTTGTCGGTTTATAAATTCCCTTTTTATCGTGTCTTTTTCTTCCAGGGATCCATAAAATTTTCATTCCACTGCCATTTCTTGAAGATGCCATGACTAATACTTTTATTTATTGTCGTTATATCCGTGAGATTTTTTTACTTCACATATACACTATGTATTCTGGACACTGGGGTCTTCTTATTATTGATGTAAGTGGTACATGATTTTTTAATTTCTAAAATTCACTCATGTTTTGTGGCATTTCATCCTTTAATCGATGTTTTTCTAGAAGAACTTAGTTTAAACATAAATGATTGCCTAATTTAGAATATTTTATTGTCTTTGTTTAAGAAATAAATTAAAGAACAAAAAATTGAGAAATACTTAATAAGAGAACTACTACAACAAAACATGAAATTACGCAAATATGAGTTAACCATAAGGCTTCTGCACATCTAAAAGCTTTAGTTTGGTTTTTGTTATTGAGCCTCAAAGACATGATTTTTTACTTGAAAATTAATATTTAGTCTAGTTCGTGATTACCAACGATAAACGCAATTTTTCAAAAATAAAGCTATTAAAAATAACATAAGTTATGTGAAGTGCATGAAATTGGTAGTGCAATGAAGCAGCAAATTTACTTTTAAAGTTAATTTCATGATCTCACAAAAAAGAGAAAAAAGTTTTAAAAAAGATATAATCAATATAAATTTGTGTGTCTCTATATACCAATAAAAAAAATAAAAAAAAGGTGAGGGGGAGAACAAACATTATCATGCACCATAAATTTTTTTTCATCCTTGATAAAGCGTATTAGATTTCTTTTGATAAGTGAAAAAGCAACATTATTTTTCTATTTTCTCATATTTCATTTCAATCAAAATATCTTATGACGATATTTTCTCTCACTTCCTATTTTCTGCTCTGCTTTTTTTGCTTCACTTTGCCTTTCATTATCCATTCGAAAGCACAGCAGAAGGTAATAGAGAATAAAAGTTGAAACAGTTAGTTGAATGAGAAATTAAACAAAAAAAGGTTTTTCTTTGAAAGACATTGTTCTTCTTTATAATGATTGAATTAGATATGAGATGTAAACATTAAAGAACGGTACTGAATGGTTAATTAAAAGTTAGACATACATGATGATGATGATGATGATGATGAGAAAATGTTTATTTAAAGAAGATAAAGCGCACCTGAGCAAAGAAGAAAGATAGTTCACCAAATGTTAAAAGAAAAAAACCACGGAATTAATTATTGTGTGTGTTCGCACATCTACTTAATAGAGTCCGACACACACAAAATGTATATAAAAAGCTCAACGATATTATGGATAATCACAATATTTTATATATTCACCTCTCTAATAGTTTTCCAGTGTGTATAACTGACAGAATTTTTATAATGCCACAAATTGTCTAAATATAGAAATGTGATGTATATGATTTTATAATATTATAGAAGAAGAAGAATATTTATTTATTTACATAACTGAATTAATACATAGTTATAATGCGTTTGAAAAATTGTGATATTAGCCTTAGCGGCTTTAAATCAGTTACAGAATGTAGTTAATGACTTTTTTGACTTCTTGAGATTGATTGCAGTAGATGAATAAAAGCGAGAAAATTTTGAAAAAACTCACTGACAATTTTTGGATAATTAAAAAAAAAGAAAAAGTGGGGGAAGCCCGATAAAAAGAAAACTGTAGTCAAACAGCAAGGGGTAATCTATGCTTAAAGCCATTCATGAATGTCTCGTGATCGTAGTTTCCTAAATTTGATATAAGGTTATTGTCATGCGAATGACAATCGTCATAAAAGCGAGAAGTTAATTTATTAACAAATTCTCTGATTGTTGGAATATTAGCTAATTCATGAAGTTTTTCATTGTTGATAAAATCATCCCAATTAATATTAAAACAGAGTCTTAACATTTTGTTTTGAAAAATTTGGAGTTTGTTAAAGTGACTCTTGGCACAATTATTAAATACTTGACAACCATATGTCAATATAGGTCTTATGACTGTCTTGTATAAGTGAACTTTTTGATGCTCCTTGACAACATTATTTTTCTTAAAAAAACAGTATAAGGTAGAAAAAGCGATGGACTTAGCAATAGTAAGTGATTTATTAATATGATCTTTAAACAAGAGTTTCTGATCAAGATTAATTCCTAGATATTTAACTGATTTCTCCCATTTGGAAATAGAGTTACCAAAGTTAATTTGATCAACTTCAGTTCTGTTTAGCATCACTCTTGACTTACTGAACATGATAAATTTAGTTTTTGATTCATTAATTTTGATGTTCCATTTGTCGAAGAACCTAACTATCAAATCCAAAGAACTTAGAACTTTCTTTTTCGCTAATTTGAGATTCTTCCAATTAACTTCAACTGCCAAAGCAGTGTCATCTGCAAATAGTGACAATTTAGCACCTTTAGGTATTGGGATATCGTTGATGAATATGTTAAATAAATGAGGAGCAAGTAAACTGCCTTGAGGAACACCAGCACTGACATGATAAGGATTTGAAACAGATTGTTTTAAGTTATAATATTATAACTAACGAATTTGCATACACATGCCCGTTATGACTACATAAATATTAATCATGTGTTGACTAAAAGAAACACATACGGTGCTAAAAAGAAGAAGATGTTGATGGTGCGATTAAATAAAATTTCAAGGACAGATTATGATGACCGTGTTGAGTCAGCCAAATTACATTACTCAACAACAGCTTACAACAAAAAAAAAGTCTGACGAAATCAAGAGTGTATCGGAAAGACACAATACTTTTTAAAGTGTGCAAGCGTGTGTTGTGTATTGGTGAAAAAAGTAATAAAACAATAATAATAATAATGGACAACAATTGAGTTACATATACGAAATATATAGCACTGAAATTTTCCACTAAAACAAATGAATACCTATGAGAAATAATTACCTAAATGGGACAAAAATTTTGTGAGAAATAAAACTTTTTTTATAGTTTGTGTTAAACATTTATAAAATTGAAATCACAATACACCTCACCTCAAAAATAAGAGCTGAAAAAAATAGTGCACATAAACACTTTCCTCTCTCTTTTATTCAAACTCATTATTTTTATATTATGTCATGAATGGTGAAAAATTAAAGAGCATTTATTTTCCGATTAGATTGAAATACATAACAACGAAATAAGCAAAAGATATAAAAGATGTTGAGTGGCATGCATGCTTACTTCATTCTACTGATGTTATTAAAATTGTTGATTTTTAATTATTTCACGAATGTTTTGAACTACTTCAATAAATACTGCTTCTTTTTTCTTGTATTGATTAGTCAAATATTGCCTGGAAATATGTTTGAAGAGATCAAGAAATTCTTCCACCTAAAAAGATTATTGTTAAATATCTTGGGTTATACAATAATTTTTTTTTTTCAAACTTACTGTCAACTCATCTTCAGAGCGTCTCATTTTAACAAATTGGCAATTTGCTGAATGTTTTTGATGTTCGATCCATGGATCATCCGTATTTTCCTTGAATTAAAAGAGTGCAAGTGAAATTTCATTTTAATGAAACAAAAGAATTATGTATTTACCCAACCATCCAAAACTTTTCCACATACGAAACAAGTTGCAGAATCATCATCTTTAGACATATCCCCAGTGAAACAGAAACCAGCCTTTGCCATCTAAAAATATAATTTTAAAAAGTTATTATTGTTCATAATAAACAAATTTATGCTTACTTCAGATATAGAACATTTTTCATCTTCTGAGAAAGACCAATCTTCAAAGGTTTTTACTCTATCTTCTTCAAAAAGTTTGAGCGTTTTTAGAAGTGTCTCTAATTTTTCAAGACCAGTGCTAATATTTGAGCTATTTGTTTTATCTAATGATGGCATTTTGATAAATTTTTAAAAAAATAAATTTTACACACAATATTTTTGTTTATAATTTTTTTTTTTGAATTTAACGGATTTTAGGGGAGCGAACAGTGAAACGAAATGGAGGATTATAAATTTTTATTTAAAGTAGTATTGATTGGTAATTCTGGAGTTGGAAAAACATGTCTAGTTCGTAGATTTACACAAGGAGTCTTTCCAAAAGGACAAGGAGCAACTATAGGAGTAGATTTTATGATAAAAACGCTTGAGATTGAAAATTCAACTGGTCAAAGTGAGAATGTTAAACTTCAGGTATAAAATAATTTATTGAATACAGTCAACTTGATAATAACTTTTACTTTTTTTTATATTTTTATAGATATGGGATACTGTAAGTTTTATAATCAATAATACATTAAATATTGTTTTAAAATTATATAATAATAGGCTGGACAAGAACGATTTCGTTCAATTACGCAATCTTACTATCGCTCAGCACATGCACTCATTCTTGTTTATGATATATCTTGTCAACCAACATTTGATGCTCTCAGTGATTGGATTAGAGAAATTCAAGAATATGCAAATCCAAAGGTAAAATTTTCTCATTTAAAAATTGAATAAGTTAATTTAACATATAACGTATTTAGGTTTTGAAAATTCTCGTTGGCAATAAAACTGATCGAGATGATAGAGAAATACCTGTAAGAGTGGGAGAAGAGTTTGCTAAAGCGCATGATATGTATTTCTTAGAGACTTCATCAAAGCAGGGAGAAAATGTTGAAAAATTGTTTTATGAAATAGCAGCAGAGCTTATAGAGCAAGCAAGAAGACAAAAGGGAGGATTATCACGAACGCATCATTCAAGCGTTACTAATTTAGGAATGAAAAGCAACATTAGCAATTTTCAATCAAATTGCTGTAGTGGAAGTGGTAGTAATAATAATTAGAAATTTTATGTAATATTTAGCTTTTAAGATCTTACACACCTTTTACCACTAAATTATACATCACATCTCTTTTAAGAAACAAGCAAACATCACTTTTTCTAATCTTCTTCTAAGTCTTTAAATTACCTTATATTATCACTTTATTTATGACTGTACCTATTTACTTGGTTATGAATTATACTTATGATATGTGAATATATCGGTTGTATTATTTTTTCAACAGCTATATTAATATGTATTACTAATTTATAAAACTATTGAGTTTTTAATTATTATGAATGAAATCAGAATGATGTTTTATTTGTGATCATTGATAAGTTTTTTCTGTTAAGTATTGTTAAAAAAAACTTTTAATAAAAAAAATTGACAAGACAAAGAAATCAATGTCTCGATTTTTTACTTTTATAATTATTTTCTGAACTACTACTTCTACTACGTCTATGATCCTTTTTAGATGACTTTTTCTTGTATTTTCTTTTATGTTCAGAGTTTGATGATGTTGAAGAACTCGTTCTGCGATGATTATGTCTTGACGATTCATTTCTGTCACGTTTTGGTGATGAATCTTTTCTGTGATAATTATTTCGTGATCTAGATCTTGATCTCCTTCTTTCTCGAGAATCGTAATTTTTCCTGCGTTCAGGAGAATGTCGTCGTTTAGGACTTCTCGATCTTCTCTCATGAATTCTTCTATCATTTTTATAATTGTCTTCACGCCTATTTACTTCTCTTTCTCTATTACGACGTGAGTCGTACCTTTCATATCGATATTTATCATGTGATCTCGATCGACGCTTTTCATCAATTCTTCTCCCTCTATCTCTCTCCCGACTTCTTCTATCAGACTTTTTCTTTTCATCATTTTTATTGTCATCATCGTAAATCGTATAATTTCCTTTGCCACGCCATTTGATTTTTGAAACAGATTGTGAAAAGTCAACATGTATACGTCGATCATCAATGAGCACATTATCCATTTTAAAATAAGCAGATTCACACGATTTTTGATCTTCAAATTCGATGAAAGCGTATTGTAAAGAATCACCCGTTTGTTTGTCTCTTATAACTTCACACGATTTAATTTTTCCAAAGCGACTAAAGATTATTTGTAAGTCATCATCATTGGTCACTGGATTGAGTTTACAAACAAAAAGGACGTTCTCGGGTGGAGCACATTCTGCATCAGGCAAATCACCGATAATTTCAAGGATGGTAGCACGAGCTTTTGCCTCTCGTTCTTCAAGCATTTCTTGAATTTCTGCTTCAGTTTTACCTTCTGTGTCATCAATATCCTCATCAGCACCGATTCTTCCATTCTTTAATCTTTCTGCTGATGGTGATGGGCTTCTATTAGGTTCGCGAAAGCCCCGTGGATCAGAAAACGGATCATCTAAAATGACTGTATGCGTAATTCTAATATCTTTGTATGGTCTATGCTTGTCATCCACAATTGCTTCATTCAACTGTCTCAAAACTTCATGTCCTTCAACAACTTCTCCAAATACACTATGAATTCCGTCCAATGATGTTAAATCAGTTCCAAGTGTAAAGAAAAATTGAGATCCAACAAAACCATCAACGGATACCATGCTAAAATAGAACAAAATTTATTTATATATAAGATTACAAGCATAATTCTTGATCAAAATGTTAATTACCTTATTAATCCAACATCCGAATGTAACACTTTGGGAATTTGTTCTGCTTCAAAGAACTTCTTTTTTGGGCCTTCAATTACTCCCCAAACTGATTCTCCTTTATTACCATCACCTGTTGGATCGCCAGTTTGAGCGAGAAAATTTGGTTCAATTGTATGAAATAGATTGAAGTTATAATATTTTAATTTGCAGAGTTTGAGGAAATTAAGACATGTTTTAGGTCTCTCCTTTAAATATAAATCAACTGTGATATCACCTACAGTTGTCTCAATCACAACCGACATTTTATTTCTTTTATATACACTTTTTATTAATTGAAAAACTTTTTAATCGTTTTAAAAATTGAATAAATTTGTATGCATACAAATATATGTTCGAAAAATTTTCGAACAACACATTTATTTTGAAAAAAATCTAAAGTTCACAGAAAATGTACGCTCAATCAAGTCAAAAGAGAAATTGGACATTTAATGCCGATGAGTTGATTAATTTAAGAGTAAAAAGTAATCAAGATTATATTGCTAGTCAAGGAACTGATGATATGGACGTAAGTTGATTTTAATAAAATAAGATTTAGAAATCTTTTCATTTGTATTTTTTTTGCAGAATAAGTCAATACAAGCTTTTTTCTTGAATCCATATGAAGAAAGCATATTATTGAGGCAATATGAGCTTCAACTTAGAGAGTTTTGTAAGCGCTTTGAACCACCAATGCCAAAATACACAATCGGAACTGTTATTCAGTATTTTAAACGATTCTATCTTTATAACTCAACAATGAACTATCATCCTAAAGAAATATTAGCTACATGTGTTTATCTTTCTTGTAAAGTTGAAGAGTTTAATGTGTCGATTCAACAGTTTGTTGCAAATGTCAAAGGCGATAGAAATAAAGCCATGGACATTATTTTAAGCAATGAACTGTTGTTAATGCAAGAATTAAATTTCAATCTCACAATTCATAATTCATTTAGACCTGTCGAAGGCTTTTTAATTGATATAAAAACCAGATGTCATATGCAAAATCCAGATAGATTGAGAAAAGGAATTGATGAATTTTTAGAAAAATCGTTTTTCACTGACGCATGTCTCATCTATTCACCATCACAAATTGCTTTAGCTGCTGTGCTTCATGCTGCAAGTAAAGAACAAGAAAATCTCGATTCATATGTTACAGAGTGTCTTTTTGCTAATGCGGGACAAATGTTAAAGCCTCTCATAGAAGCTGTTCGAAAGATTCGTTCGATGGTAAAAAATATTTCAGAGATGCCTGACAAAAATGTAATTAAAGCACTTGAAAAGAAACTCGAAAGATGCAGAAATCAAGCAAACAATCCTGATAGTGATGAATATAAGCAGAGGCAAATTAGAGAATTAAATGATGAAGATGACGACGGTTTATTACCACAGCAGGATGAAGATGTTTCTATGTTAAATGCTTCAAATTTTGATTGAATATAATGCAATAAATATTTTAATTTCGAATACGTTATTTTTTGAATCTACTTTTTTCTCTGTTTTCGAAAATTCATTCGTGGTCGCGATTGTGAGTGGATTAGAAAAGAGGAGAGACGAAAAAAGTAATTATTTACAGTTAATTAATGATTATTGTTAATAAAATATATTTTATTTCTTTACTTTTAAAGTGATTCAAAAAATAGAAATAAAAAAGTGATCTAAGAACATAGTCTAATAGGTTTTTTTTTGCATTTTATATTTTTACTAGGAAACTCAAGTGAAAAATTAAAATCTTATTTTTCGTCTTCAAATACTTTAATTATATCATCAGAAGATATTTAATCAACTAGACTAACTTGCAAACTACAATGTATCAAGGCGGTTATCAAGGAAATTTCAACCAAAACCATGGGTAAGAAAATTTTCACAAAATTTCATTGTCTGCTTTCATAAATGAAAAAAAAGACATGGCCGATTTTTTCTCACTGCTACTGCTCGATTTTCTTTTTCATATTTCTTTTCTCTCAAATGAAAAATCCGAAACTTTTACTATCGTGGCATTTATTGAAAATCTAAATAGTGCCAATAAATTTATTTTTCGTCCAATTTCGTATAATGAATGAGTAATGATTGAAACGTTAGTGGCCTTGAAAATAAAATTATCTACCTACTATGTAAAACTATATCCAAACTATCGAATAGAAAATACAATATGTCGGCATTTTGTGATTTAATTTTTTTTTCTCACACATAGTTTTCGTCCACCTCGTCCAGATTTCAATGCGGATAATCGTTGGAATCGAAACAATCCGAACAATCCACAATTCAATAATCACTTCAATCCAAATTTCATGAGTAATGGAGCGTTTAATGGTAACTTTGTTCCAAATAATCGCACCTACCCACCGAAGAAAGATTTTGGCGGCCCTAAAAGCAACCAACCAAACCATATAAGGAAGAATAAATCTCCTGATTTGGATGATATGACAAAAGAAGAACGTGCAAAATTGCAAAGCATGAAAGCAAAATGTCCGGGACAAAATCTCGTTCGTCCTAATTGGGAATCGATTAAACTTGAACCATTCAAAAAAGATTTTAACAAAATTCACGAAAATAATGCTAATCGTACACTCGAAGAAGTCATGGCATGGCGTGCTAGCATGGAAATTACTGTCAAAGGAAAAGATGTTCCATATCCACATCAAGATTTTGATGAAGCCGGTTTTTCACAAAGTATCATCAATGAAGTCACTCGACAAGGTTTCACTACTCCAACTCCCATACAGTCGCAAGGATGGCCAATTGCTATGAAGGGGCGAGATTTGCTCGGTATTGCCCAAACAGGTTCTGGAAAAACTCTGGCTTATATGCTGCCAGCAATTGTTCATATTAATAATCAACGACCTTTGATGAGAGGTGAAGGTCCAATTGTTCTTGTTCTTGCACCTACACGAGAACTTGCACAGCAAATACAAACAGTTGCACGTGATTTTGGATCTCATGTGAAACCATATGTTCGTAATACTTGTATTTTCGGTGGTTCACCAAAAGGACCACAAATCAGAGATTTAGAGCGAGGAATTGAAATTTGTATTGCAACACCGGGTCGTCTTATTGATTTCCTCGAACGTGGAGTTACAAACATGCGTCGAGTTACTTATCTCGTTTTGGATGAAGCTGATCGCATGTTGGACATGGGTTTTGAGCCTCAAATTCGCAAAATAATTGAACAAATTCGTCCTGATCGTCAAGTATTGATGTGGAGCGCAACATGGCCACGAGAAGTACAAACACTTGCAGAAGACTTTTTACGCAACTACATTCAAGTCAATATCGGATCTTTGAATCTCTCAGCTAATAACAATATTGTTCAAAACATTAAAGTTTGCGAAGAAAATGAAAAAGAAGGCGAACTTATTGCTTTATTAAAAACTGTTGTAACTGACAACTCAAAGAAGGGCATCATTTTTGTTGAGACAAAGAAAAAAGTTGAAGACATTTTGAAAATTATTCAACGCGAAGGTTATCAGTCTAACTCGATTCATGGTGACAAGAGCCAAAATGAACGTGACTTTGTCTTGGAAAGTTTTCGTAATGGACGCATTGCTATTTTGGTTGCTACTGATGTTGCTGCGAGAGGTTTAGATGTTGAAGATGTTAAATATGTTATTAACTATGATTATCCAAACTCATCAGAAGGTAAAAATTTAATTTTTTTTCATTGATGGAAAAATAATGTTTATTTTTTTATATTACTTTTAATAGATTACGTGCACAGGTATGTAAAATAATGTTCTTTTTATTTTAAATATGTAAATGTAAATCAAAAAAAATATTTTTTTTTTAAATGTATAGAATCGGGAGAACTGGACGTTGTGAGCAAACTGGAACAGCTTATACGTTCTTTACACCATCAAATGCACGTCAAGCTCGTGAATTGATTGCAGTTTTGAATGAGGCTGGTCAAAGTCCAACAAAAGAACTTTTGGATCTTGCAAAAAGTATTCCTGGCAAAGGAAATCAAAGGATCAATTCACGATTCGGTCGTCCAGATCAATATAATAAACCAATGAATCATTTTAATAATGGTATGAAACCGATGAATGGACCAGGAGGTTGGATGAATAATGGTGTAAATCAGAATATGAATGGCTATCATAACTCGACTAACACTTTCAACAGAACCGGAGATAGATTCAACAATAAGAGTGATCAACAACAGCGACCATTCAATAAATACAACAATTCACAGAATAATGACGAAGAGAAAAAGTATGACGGTTACAAGAGAAATCCTGATTTCAATAATCGATTCAAAAATCCAATGCAAAATGGCTTTGTTAATAATCAAACAGTTCCACCACAACAACAACCACAACAGAATGGATATCAAAAGAATTTTGCTGGTCAAGAAGGTGGCTACAAGCCTCGTAATTCGTTTGTTAAGCCAGATTTCAATGGAAATCCGCGCAACAATCAGCATTTTGGTGGTGAAAAGCCTCCATTCCAAAATAATTATATGGGCAATAAACCACGTGCTCCATTTAACAGCAATGGACCGGCTCCACGTTTTGCAAATGGTGGTAATAATTTGAATGGTAACGAATATGCAGGAGGTTCACAAAAGTATAACAAATTTGAAAACTATAAAAGTGCTGCATATGGTGAAAAAACTGAGGGCAGCGATGTTTTTCAAGGTGTGAAAAGTTTCAATTCTCATCAATCGGGTGGACGTCATTACAATTCTGGAAATCGCTTCAATGAACATCAAAATGGTACAATCGACGGTCAGACACCACAAGCTGTTCATGCTCAACAGCCACCACCACAACAGTTTGTTCAAGCTGATGCCATTGATGGTGCTCAAGCTTTTGATTCCAATATGATTGCTGGTTATCGTATGGTTGCAAATGGAACTATTCCACCATTTCCACCAGCATTCGGTAAGTTGAACTTATTCTTTAATATTTCATTGTCAACTATTTAATTTCTCTAAAAAAGCAACAGCAGATTTTCAACAGCGTCCTCAAGCAAATGGACAACCTATTGCGGATATCAATAATCCTTGCGCATTCCAGAACATCCAAGGAGCGCCTCAATCGCGTCAACAAATGTATGTGATTGGAGCACCACCACCAACTGCAACACCTTACGCAATTCAATTCCAACATACTGCTGTTCAACCGTAAGTTGCAAGTTTTAAAAAAATATTTTCGTCAACTCCGTATCGTTTCGTCGACCACGAATAAACCTATCTAATATTAATGTTTAGGTTTTTTTGTTAAGAATCTAATACCATAGAATACACGTATTTAGACGTTCCTCCTTTTTATGTTCACCATATTTTTCTCTTATCATGTGTGAGTTTTTAAACAATTTTAATATTGCTTGTATTCAAAAAAGCATAATTGGTATTATTATTATCTTTAAATTTGTAGCACAGCCACCTAGACTTTTAATTTAGTTCTGATAAACAAAAAAAACACTGACAGATTCTCTTTTTTCTGTCAAATTCTTACTGCGTTGTGGGTTGATGATTAGAATTTAAAAAAAACTTCTTCTCTAAAAATTGGAAATAAAACTGCTAATTCTGGGTGGAAGATTGAAATATTTGATGTAACACACACAGAATATAATAATAATAATTATATAATATTATATAAGGATCACTTGATTGAAATTTATTTCGCTATTTGAATGTGACTCCGGGGAAGAAAGGTAACAAAGGAAGAAAAAAATTTAAAGGAGTTACATCTCAATATTATTATAATGCATGAATATTTTAATTATCATTACGATTTAACTATAATCATACAATACATTAATAGCATACACAAATGAGCTGTTTTCTTAAAGTCTATTTGAAAAGATTAAGCAGCTCAGAAAATTTTCAAATTTCACTTTTAAAATTAATGGTAGAATATAGTAATTAAATGAATTTAATTCGATATCATGGGCACATGATGACAGAGTCCATGTTTGGACTGCCAATGAATCATTAACAATTTTTATTTTAAATTCCTTCAAAAAAGAAAAAAAAAGATTATTACATTGAGTTATCTCACATTTAATTTTTGTGTTCTTAAAAAATTCTATAAGATTATGAAAAAAGTTTTTGATTGAGACCAAAAACTTAGAATTGAGAGATATAAAAAAATCTTATTTGGGTGATTTTTCTAGGTAAATATAAGAATTACCTAATTTTTATGATTACACACCCAAATATCAATGATGATGAAAAAATATCTGTATATTACAGAATAAATGTTGAGAACTTGAAACATTCTGTAATATTGAGAAACGAAATGCACTGAAATTCACTTCGTTATGATATATTCGATGAAACAAAAATAAAATAGATAACAATGATAAAGAAAATTGAACATTAATATGAAATTTTGCTAGATTTAGTTATTCAATGGATCGAGAATTTCCAAAAAGAGAAAGAAATTTGTTAAATTTGTCTAAAAAAAACATAAAAATTTAATAATGAAATTCTTTTTTTAATAAGCACAATGAAATAAGAAATGCAATTTTTAACAGCAAGAAACTTGATCGCGTACAGAAAAAAATGCAAAACGCGAAATAATGTTACAGCAAATTTTTGCGATTGGTATATAACTTAAAATAATATAAAATGAATATCAAAAGCAAAAATGTTGAAGAATTTATATTTTTTCTATACAAAGAAAAGAATAGTTAAAAATAATTGGAAAAGAAACTATAAAAACTAAAACTAAAATTACTCATAGTTACACATCTACGAATGAATTTGTTTAACATTTATTTTAATTTATTATCCAATATAATATTTCCTAATTGATTGTGATTTTAATATAAAAGCTAAATTAAAGCACATTTATTGTATTGGGGTAACTTTTCTGTCCCTTTTGGATCACCCATGTGAAAAAAATGATTAAAATTTGCCGTACAGATATAAATGAAAGTTCCCTTAAAATAAAATTACTTAAGAAATAAAATTATGCTAAAGAAAATCGTTGATTCGATTTATAAAAGAAAATGCCTTTGAAAGAAAAATTTATAATCATTGTGTGATACTTTAAAGAGGCACATCAGATAGGAAAAGATTAAATTGTGCAGCAATAGCTGAAATACAATTTAAATGACAAAAGTATTGCAAACTACTTTTCGTACCTTCATTTATCTATTTTTCAACATTTTATATTTCAATAATTTCACTTCTTTTAGTTTCTAATATATTAGAAAATTGAATGAAATTATTGACTAAAAAGACTTAATTGCATACACGTTCTTCTTGAGATCTCAAATCGATAAAAAAATAATCTACGAAAACGCGAAAATCTCGTCATAGAAAGATAAACATAAAAAAAACTGTGATGGTATGTAGGCTCATCAGGATTCATTATTATATCAGACACGAATTCATTATCTGCTTAAAAAAAAAATAATTATGAAATTTTTACTGTGATATTTGTTGTAACAAAAGAGGAAGAAAAGCAAAAGAAACGATAATTTAACATTGAAATGACAGAAACAAATTTTTGTCATACACGTTACTTGTGAAAGACTTTTTGAGAAAATCGCGATATAAATCGATTAAATTATTGTTAAGTGATTGATACTATTGAAGAAAATTCTTCTATAAAAGTCGGAAGAATTAAGTGTTCTTTGTCTATAAAGAATACGTCAATTGCTTGTGATGAATGCAACAAATTATAGTACAAAAGACCAAAAAATTATTTCATTTTTTAAATATCATACTTTTTCCTCTCTAATAATAAAAAAATTTCTTTTAAAAAAATCTCATCTCTTATGAATGAAATGTTTTAATGAAAAATTGGTCAAATTCATTGTAATAAGCTTTTATAACTGCCACCAATAAGACGATTTTCGATAAGTGTTCTAGTAAGATGCACTAGAAATACAAAGTTTCACAGTAAGATGAGAAACTAAAAAATATCTTACTGTGATAAATAATTATTTTTACCGTCACTTGAATTCTCTGTTTAGAAAGAAAATATTTATTATATGGATTATTTTTCAAAACCTAAAAGACTGTGAATTGATGTTTCTATATACAAACTCCATAACTTTTTTTGAATCAAAAAAAAAAAAAATTAACAATAAATTTTTCGAAAAATGAGAATTTGATTGTTAATAAAAAATATAAATATAATTGGTTGCATCTTTAAGAAACATTAAAAGTAGAAATGAAGTCAGACAAAGAATATTTTTGAGATTTCAGGATTGAAAAAAAAACATAGTCAAGAAAATAAATTAGGTTTACAAAATAATTAAAGCAAAAAAACAATAATTAGTCAATTTCCAGATCGCATATTTCTTCTCTTTGAGAAGAACTGGAAAGTAAAAAAATCATTCCCTAAAAAACTTTGATGCATGCAATAAAGTCAAAGATGGCTAAAAAATTGCATATAGTTCTTATTTTTTATTGAAACATTGCTATGAAAAAATACACAATAAATTCAGAGCTTTAATTTGTTTGTAGAAGCGAAACTGATTTTAAATTATGGTAATGTGTATGACTGATGAAAATAACAAACACATACATACACAATATTAAAAGAAATGATTAAAAAAGTCGATAAATGTTGAAAACGCATAACATAAGGGACTCTTTATATTTGTAGCTTTGTATTCATTTTCATAAGTTAAAAAAATACTCTGAAATAAGAGCTAATGCTAAAAATTTCACGAGTAGCACTCATTTGAAATTATTGATTAAAAATTAAAAAAAAATGAAAAAATCAAACAACAGAATGGAAAAAATATAAAACTTTTCTACAAAAATCATAAAAAAGGCTGTTAAAATGTTAAAAATTGCATAAAAACAATGGATAACACAAAGTGTGAGTTAAAACACTGAAACCGTTAAGATAGAAATTGTGTGAATCTTAAAAATGATTATTCTCACTTCTTTCATTCTTGCAAACTTGAAAGAAAAAAAGTTTGCACTATTTTCATTGCTTCCAAGAAAATGAGATAAAAACATCTCTTCTTTGAGAATGATCTTGAAAGATTTAGCAAAGTATTATTTTTTGCACACTTTATTTAACAAACAAAATTTAAATTATATGATGATTAAAAAAATGAAGTGCATTTCATGAGATATTTAAAACATTTTTTATTCGCGTTAGAATGCAGAAGAAAATCTACATATTTTTTGTTCTTTATCAATTCTTATGATTTTATTCCATACAAAATGACTTGTTTTATGGAGCAGTCAACTTAGTCAAACAACAAACATAACTCAAAAAAAGTTAAATTCATTTAAAAATCTTTGTGTTTTAATTCTTTAATGAAAAAAGTAATTTTCTTGACAAAATATTAGAAATTAAAAGTGTATTGAAAATAAAGCATCTCACTCTAAACGGTAGATGTCAAAAAAGAACTAAATAAAAACAAAAAAAAATTATTCAAAAAAAGTAAAAACTCTTTTAATGACGTTGCTTCTTTTTTGCTTACAGGATGTTTTCGTATTATGCTTCGTTGTCACCACCACTGTCGTCGTCGAATATTAGTGCTTTTATGGATCATAATGATGGCTTCGATTAAGTTTAAATGTTTTCTTTTAGTGCCATTTGTAGATAAAGATTTCAATATGGTTTTTTATTACTACTATTAAATAAAGTGGAAAAATTTTGAACATTATTGGAGCTCAATATTTTCAATTATTGTCTCATTCATTCTTTTACGCTCTTTCTTGTATAAAATATATTTTTCGATCATCCACGAAATTGCACATGTAAAAGTTGTTATATTTAAGCAATGAAGAGTTATCACATAATTTGAATGATCTCGAATAAAACCTGTAAAAAATATTGTATAAGATGGCATTTACATGATGAAATCTTTTAATTTCATATTTACCAACTATCGGTCCAAAAAATATATAAAATAACCCAGAAAAGAGCAAATGAATTCCCATTGCTGATGGTAGTCTAGAGATTTCAACATGTGAAGGTATGCACAATGCCATGAAAACAGTTCTCACTAAATATCAAGAAATTAAATATTATTATTTATAATAAAATAGTTTACAAATTTAAACTTAACAGCCTTTATTAAATCCTATCCATAATGCAACCATCAATGCAATGTTAAAGCTATGAAAATGAGCTAACACTAAAAAATAATTGGGTTAAAGACTGATAAAAAATTACTTATCTTATCTATTTCTACTATTACCTATTCTTCCTACTGCCATATTTACTACACCGATCAAGAAGAATGTCCTATTCTCTAATCGTGTGTAGTTAGCAACAAAAGGTATAAAGAAGCGACAACAAATATCAGCGATTCCCAAAATAGACATACAAGTTGCAATTTGTGATGAATTTAAACCAAATTCAGATAACACAAATGGTGTGAGAATTGAAAAATTTAGCTCTGCAAAATTAGCAATAGTAATTCCAATCATGATGTTTAAATAGCTCAAATCTTTTAAAAGATCGAGATCAAAGTAAACAATTAATTTTTGACATAATGAAAGCTTCTTATCAGAATGAATATCTTCTTTTTCTTCTTCTTCTTCCTCCACTAATGGTTTATTTCTTATATTGAGAAGCTTTTCCTGTTTTAAATCTTCACATGTGCACTTTAATAAATTGTTTTCACTGCCTGAATTGACATATTCTTCAAGTTTATTTTTAGCCATAGTTAGAACATCCGTTTCGGTGCCGATAAATCCTTTGAATGAATGTTGTTGTCTAAATGATCTCACACTATGATTGTCTAACATATATTTATTTTCATTAATTTGAGGTAAAATTATTGAATTTCTAGAAGCCATTGGTGTAGCTGGTTGAGTTTTATAATGTTTGAATGAGCCTACAGACATATTTTTCGTTACGGAAGGTTCATTTTCTTGATTAAGTTCTAAAATTCGTTGACTCATTCTCAAGTCTTTCACCCTTGCAAATGAAGGACGTTTAGATGATGCAGCTAAATTTTGATTTGAAGCTTTTTTTGAGTCATATTCACCAATTCTTTTTGAAGCAAGACTTATTTTTGAACTGTAGACTGATCTTTTCCTTGGACTTTTTGTTGTTGGTGTGTACCAGCCTTCTCGCGCAAGCATCGGAGTTGCGGGTTCATCTGCATTGAATAAATATTGACTTGAAAATAAACTTCCTGTTTTCTGCATTTTCTTTTTGATTGTTTGACAATAAAGACATTCAATTTCTGAAAGCATTTCTTGCTCGATGAAATCTTTTGGTTTCTTTTTAACATGCCACATTACAGGTTGCAATAGTAATGCACAACAAATTGCATTCATAGCTAATCCGCAAAATATTAAAACAGTTCCACTCACACCAAAATTTGGTATTAAATATGTGACAATGTAAGGAAAAACAATTGGACCAAGCGCAGTACAAGACCAACTAATACCCATAACAATTCGTCTTTTCTCTTTGAAATAAGTGTTTAGTGCAAGTGAGTTTGATGATGTTGTTAATCCTACTCCAGCACCTGTGTAAAAAAAATAATTTTTGTCAATGTGATAACACTAAGGAAAGGAAAAATCATCAACTTACCATATAGAATAGAAAAACTCATTAAGAAAGTAATAAATGAATTTGCGAATGAAGTAAAAAATATGGCAAGTGATACGAGCGTTGAACCGAAAAGTGCCACTTGACGAAAAGAAAATCTTCGAAAGACTGGACCGTTTGCTAAACCAATAAGAGATGTTGCTGCCTGATTAATATTAATAATTGTTGTAATTTCTGATGATGATATATGAAGAGAAGAAAGACGTTCACGAAAGAGTAGACCAAATTGTTGAAGCACAGGAAATGTTGATAAATTTGAACACCCTGCTGCAACACATACCTAAATATTTCATCAAATTAATTGCAAGCAAAGTATTTTTAAGAAAAATTCACCATCCAACCAAATCCGCCATCGGGTGGTATAAAATCAGGTCCTAAATCAGAGTGGTTCTTTTTCTTTTTTGATGAAATTTTATCACTTGATTTTTTCATTTTATTGAATCTCACTTCAAAACCAATACATTAATTTTTATCTCTATTTCTTTAGAGAATTTGATGTGCAGTGAGATCTACTACTGACTTGATTGAAAGCTAAAGCTTAACTGATAGAATAATTGAATGTAGTCAATAATCGATAAGTACACATAGGTAGGTATTGTATTTTAAATGTATTGCTTTATTATTACATGTGTGATAACAGTATCATTAATTTTCGATGTGATAACCTTTCCTTTTGAATTCACGTGACAAACACCATATTACTACTTATAGGTTGACAAATTTTAAGAATTAAATGATTAGAAAATTTTTTGTCTAATGAATAAGTGAAAAAATGATAAGTTGATAATCGATGAATAAATTAAAAAGCAGAGTCACGCAAGTTTCGCAAACGTTGAGCTTCTTCTTTTCGACGACGTTTTCTTTCAGATGGTATATCATGTTGAATATTAAGTACGACATTCGCTTTTTTTGCTTTATCTTTTACTCTCAAAACGCCACTTGGAGCATCTTGATCTTTGTCCCAATCTTCATCCTGTCCCACTTGAGAGCAAACAGTTGATTGAATACCTGAATCAACGTCATTATTATTGTTTAATTCTTGTTGCACTTCTATGAATCTTTCAACAAGTATACGATCAGTACAAGTTCGATGATGATACTGTGTATTGTGAAAAATCAAAAAGTTGAATGAGGATTTTAAAATAATTTAATACTTACATCAATTTCTTGTGTCGGTAAGACATGCATAACATTGAATTTGCATACTGCTGTACCTTGAACACTATGAGATTTGCGACATTTAATCAAATGCTTTGACATTCTGTATTTAATAAAAATAAAATGGAAATGTAACTTGAGTTACATAAAAAATGAAATTTATCCATTTAATTACCTATGTGCAACGACCATATGAGCCGGATTGTATGGACATGCTTCCAACCTTTCGCTTTCCGGCAAACTATCAACTGAAAAATATGCAGAAGCCATTTTCATAGAAATTTTTTTGATTTATTCTTTATGAAAACTTCGAGGAAAATTTATTAACTTTCAAAAATTTCACGAATATTTAACGAAATCGTTAAAAAATTTTTTTTTGAAAAATAACCGTTTTGTGTCAGATACATCTCATCATCTAAATTAACGCTAAAAAATCTGTTTTATCGACTCTAATGAGACTCGATTCTTTCTCTCACAAAACAAAAAATAATAACAATTCACAGTGAGCAGTAAACAAAATACAAACTCTTTTTAGTTTATTTTTGTGTTCTCTCATGAACACACGAAAGTAGAAGAATAAAATTAAAAATTTGAAATTATTTCATGTACTATTTTGAATGTGTCAATTGAATTGAAATATATAGGCTAACGAACTTTGAAAAAGATTAATAATTTGTGTATTTCCTGATTTTTGTTTGTACAATAATACAACAGTCACTTGTTGCTTTCATAAGATAGAGACAAAGTTAAGAAAAAATTGCAGTTATCACTTAAATCCGCTATCAGCGATAAAATTTTTGATTATTCTGGGACTAATATAAAATCAATGTCATATGTGTATACCAGAAGATAATTCATTCTTTAAAATAAAGCAAGAAATCAAAGTCACATTACGTGTGTACACAGTTCTTTGTATAAACGATGTTTACTATTTTGCAGAGACTCTAATAAACACGATAAAATAATTTATTTCAATGTTGAGAACTGTGGAATACAGTCGAACAAAATTTTCTTCAATCCTTTCAAAAAATATAAAATAGTATTACAAAATAACAAAAGAGTTGTTAGTTATACTAAAGTATATCATAGAAGAAATAAAAATGATGAGTAATAAGTAGCTAAATAAATTGATTATATTTATTCAAATTGTATGTATCAAATGAACATGTGACAAAATTATTTTTAAATAAAGAAAGTGATAAGGTGATTGTGATAATAAATAAAGTAAAATTGAAATCTATTATTCAAATAAAATATGTCGAATATTAAAAAATATGGGTCAAGTGTGAACAAAAATAATGCAGGATCATCATGGAAATGGATGATAGTTTTTTCTTATGGGTTGGCCAATGTAAGTCAAATCACATGTTCAGTTCTGGGTAAAATCATAAAAATTTTATCTTGATAATTTGCTTCCACTGTCATGATAAAAAAAGATAATCGATGATAATAAATAAGGAAGGCAAAAGTGAAATGATTGAAATCAGAATTTTAACGCATGGCATGCGATGACGATTAAAGTCTTTCTTATCGCTCACTTTATATATATTTTTATCAGTGCTTTATAGCCTCGACATTATTATATTATTATTCTTAATATCAACAATAACCGTCTACTTATCTGTCTCTTTCTCACTCTTCATCACTTTTGTTTGTGAATGAACTTGCATTTTAGATACTCATCATACCCGTGATAACGTCATCTTCTTTGATATTCAAAGATAAATTCAAAGAACTCAATTTTACTGCTCTAGAAGCGAGCCTAATACTTAATTTAAACTCGGCATTAGGAATGTTGATGGGTTTATTCAACGGGGCATTGTTAAATATGTTCGGATTTAGGACAATTGCGTTTGTTGGTGGAGTCATTTTCTCCTCAGGAATTATTTCAACAGCATTCGCTGAAACTTTTAAACATTTTCTTATCACTTACAGTATTATTGCATGTATGTCTTGTCAGCTGATTTTCAATTTGTCATAATTTAATTTAATTCATTCATTTATTTATTTTTAGCTATTGGTATGGGATTATGCTCATCATCATTTTCATTAGCTCTAAATACTTACTTTAAAGAGGACAGAAATAAGGCTTTTGGAATAGGAGCAACTATTACAGGTAAATTAAAATTTATAACGTTTAATTAACGAATAATTTGAATGTTCAATTTAAGGCATCGGTCCAGTTTTACTACCACATTTGGTGACACTTTTGTTGAATTTTTATGGCACAAAAGGTTGCGTTCTAGTCATTGGAGGATTAACATTGAATATTATAGTTGCTTCTATGTTATTGAGACCTTTAAAAAAGACAGGACAAAGTGAGATAACAAACAGTACAAACGCTCATAGTAAAAGTTTTAGCACTGAAAATGGAAGTCTTCATAAACCTACACCTTCCATTAGTTTTAGCGGGTATGTTAATTTATTTTATCAAATTTAGAAATATATTTTCTTCTTTTTTAAAAAAGAATTTCATATGAAACAAATTCACTCAAGACTCTTTCTGACGATGAAGAAGAATATTTAGAAACATGTCCAATTTATCATGACGTTGATACACAAAGTATTTATGGTTTTGATATAATTTTACATCCATTAACTAAAAGTGAAGAGATTCTATGGAAGGATTGTAAGAAATTCAATTATTCGAATTATTATGCAAAATAATAATTTTAAAAATATTTTTAGTGGATTATAAATTTATACCAAAGAGTGCACATTCTTCATTGCCGCATTCACAAAGTGATCATCAAATAATGAGAAGACGATCAGGAAGTGTTGACTACTCTAGAAATGGTCAAGTTGACTTGCAATTACTAGAGCATCCATCTACAACAAAACGATGGTTTGAAAGTGGTTCAGTTGCTTCAGTCAATTTGGGAAGCTCAATGAAAATTTTTCATGAAGATGAAAAAACTATGACGAATTTTAGAAGAAGTCATTCAAGATTAAGAATTTTTGATGATAAAAGTTTTTTAGGTCGAAGGGCGTCTCTTTTGAAAAATAGTTTGCTGCAAAGACGAAACACAGTAGCTGTCATTCCTGAAGATGATTTACCGAAAATTGAAGAAGAACCGAAACCATTTGAACAAAATCCACCACCACCTTTGATTCATATTAAAAAGAAATCGACATGTTGTGAGCCTTTGACAAGAGGATGGAACAAATTCATCAAAGTTTTTGATTTAGGACTATTGACCGATAAAATTTATTTAAATATCATGATTGGAATTGCTATTGCAATTTTTGCTGAGATCAATTTTTCACTCCTCACACCATTTATATTAAATGAATTCAATTACACGACAGAAGAGATTGCCATTTTTATGAGCACACTTGCAACAGTTGATATTTTTTGTAGATTCGCTTCACCATTTATTGGAGATTTTTTAAAGCAACCAACAAGAATTATGTACATGTATGCTTTATTAATGTTGATTATTATGCGAACTTGTCTCATGTTTACAACTTCTCATAATGAAATACTTTGGATCGCTTGTGGGATGGGAATAGGTATAATTTTATAAAGTTATAAATTTCAAAAAAGAATGTAAAAAAATTTATTTTAAATTTTAGCTAAAGGTGTGCGGCAAGTATATATGAGTTGCATAATACCTAGTTATATACCATTAGATAGACTTGCAGCAGCATCTGGAATACAGATGGTAGCAAATGGTTTAATTCTTATTTCAATGGGCTCTTCAATAGGTAACAATTAATTGTAAAATTTAGAACTATTCTAAGAGATTTTTTTAAACAGGATTCTTTAGAGATTTATTTGGAAACTATACAATCTGTATAATTTTTATCAACTTTGTTACATTTACAACGCTTACATTGTGGACATTTGAATTAATTTATATGAAACGTAAAAATGCAAGAGTTGCCAAAGAGATTGAAGAAAACCAAATTCCCGAGCTGTGTAAATTTAATATTGAAGTTAATTGACACAAGTTTTTTAATCACAGCAAACCTCGAAATATTTTGAAAATAAAGTTTTTTTTTATAATAAGAATGAAATCAAAACATGAGTGTAAATTATTGCGCGATTCTATTTCTCATTTACCGAAATTACTTCCAAGTGCATCATGGTTCGAAAGATTGAAGAGAAGTATCAATAAATGGCTACTAGTGTCGATCAATCACCCTGAAGTATTTTCTTATTTAAAAAGTAGCACAGCAATAGAAAAAGAGAGCAAAAGACAAGTTGAAGCTGGACACATAATTATACATCCACTCTCAGATTTCAAAAAATATTGGAATATTTTGATTTTCGTCTTCATTCTATCACACTTACTTATGACAGCTTTCACAATCGGTTTCTATACAGATATGACTAATTATCAAAATGCAGTAATGACACTTGTCGATGTGATATGTTGTTTCATTTTATGGATTGAAATTTGTATTCATTTTAGAACTGGTTATATTATCAGCGAGACAAATGAAATTGTAATTAATCCAAAAGCGATTGCAAAAAATTACTTTTTTACATATTTTATTTTCGATGCAATTTGCTCTCTTCCATATGCCTTGTTTATGATGTGGGTCATTAGAGAAGAATTTGCGACAATCAATGGCGGCACAATTATTTACATGTTCTTTTTATTCAGTATCAGTATTTACCGCTTTAATCGCATTTTGTGCTACTACACATCAATCCCGATTATGTTGAAATTGTCAGAGAATACTTCAAATGTGGTTGTGATTTGTATACGCACATTTTATTTGTGGCATTGGGCCTCATGTATACGTCGATTAATTCCTTTGTATGTGGAAAAAAATCCAATATACAGTCTTAATTGGCATGAAGCAGAAATTGAATCAAAATTTCATGTGAGCCGCGTTCATTTAATACATGATCGAGATTTTTCAAATGTGGAGAATGTCATTCTTGATAATTTATATGAAATTCTTTCAAATTATACACTTTTGAATAAATATACAAGAACAATGATGATAACATTGAAACTTGGCTTACAATCGGGATATGGGTCTGAAACAGCTGATTCTGTTTTAAATATGCTGATGACGTCATTTATAATACTTGCTGGCTGGGTTTATTGTTCATATGTTCTCATTGTTGTGTCAAATATCATCATGGCATCTTCAATATCAACTACAAAATTTCAAGACCTAATTTCCGAAATCAAAGTCTATGCAGATAATAAAAAGCTTTCAAGAGAATTACGCATGAAAATGATCATGTTTGTGGAGAAAAAATTTCAAAAGAATTATTTCAATGAAGAAGCTATTAAACAATCAACAGCTGTTTGTTTAAGAAAAGAAATTCAAATCAATGCGTGTTCAAATTTAGTGGCTCGTGTGCCATTATTCAAAGAAATTCCTGATTTGTTACTTGAAGACATCATTGGATGTTTGCAATTTGAAATTTATTTTCCACAAGATATTATCATTCAAGCAGAAACAACTGGCGATTCAATGTATTTTATAGCTTATGGAACAGCTGCTATTTTATCAACAAGAGGTAAGACAAACTTTTGACTTTTTCTTCTACAAAAATGTATTTTTATTCGTTCATAGGTCGTCGTTTGCAAATTCTCTCAGATGGATCTCATTTTGGGGAAATTTCATTACTCATTAGAGGACAGAAGAGAACAGCTACTGTGCAAGCTCTTGAACTTTGTGAAGTCTATAAATTGAGTTATAAAGATTTTCGAAAAGTAATTGAACCTCATAAGAATATACTGAAAAGACTTGAAGATATCGCACGTGAGAGGATTCGAAATACATACATACAAGAAAACTCTGATCGAACGAGAATTCCACGATTTGCAAACTAAAAACAAATAATTTCTTTCTTTAAATCATTCAACTCGTTTTCTTGATAATTTGTGACTATAAACATTTATGTTCAGAATACACAAAATTCATAATAAAAAATTTTGTGATAGCAACAGTTTTTAGCGCATTTTTGGAACAACAATGCAGCTTATACATTCACTTTGTTCGGCTGGCTGGCTGGCTGGCTGGCTCACGGCTCACCGGGTGAGGGATGAGATCTCGAAAACTACAATATCTAGAGACTTCCAGTTTGTTGTGTTTGATATGTGCTATCGAGTTAATGGCTTATCGCTTAGTTTAGAAGTTGTCACTGATTACATTAATTAGGAAATTACGAATTTAAATTTCCAAATTGAAAAATGTAAACAACGCGAAGTTGGCTGCGAAAACGATTGCAGCGCCACCAACGACAAATCTTGGAACTTCAAATATTTTTAATATTACTCAACCGTTATATAAATCAATAAAATTTATTTAATATTCTATAAATTCAACATCAATTAGAAACGTTCGCCGTACTTTCATTAATCAAAATTTTATAAATATGATTCCCATATATTTTTAAGTTTATTTCTATCAAATTATTTTAAAGTATAAAACTGTTTCTCAAATGAATCTAATATTTCTGTGATTTGTTAACATACACTGATCTGGGCACAAAAATGCGCTTAAGTGTCCCCCTACTACGCACGGACACTTTCCATGTCATTTTATTTTACAATAACTTATAAAAGGGCAAGACCAAATACAATTTATAATAAAGTTCATTAAATTTGACGTTCCTATAAAACGAAATAAAATATCATTCAATTATTGTAGTTTAGATAGATATTAAAACCTTTTTCATGAATTGATGGAAAAGACTTTTCTCATATTATTTATTAAGTAAAAATGAATTAAAATTATAATACTAATTCAGTTCATACTTTTTTGTGAATTACCAATAGAAATTTTTTTTTATTTTCCCATAGTGCATCAAAACAAAAAATGTAAGCATTTTACAGAGAATCATGTATCAGCTGAAATAGATATGCATTATAAATAAAATATAAATTTCAAGACTTTCAAATATAATTACAATAGTTATAAATAAATTAAATCTTTTTGATTGATTATATAAATCGGTTTAATGCCTTTTTTTTACTTACATTTTTTTCTGAAAAAAATTGCGAAATTCTCTTAGAAACAAGTATAAACAACATTGATCGGCATTGAACTTATCAAGGCTCAAAGTGCATGTCTTGTACAAGTCAAAAAAAAATTTCTAAAATTAAATTGACATATCATTTTAATGAAAAATGCAATATGCAAGGGAATATTCGCTGGAGCGAAGAAATTTACAAAATTTTTCATTTAATCGATTAGAAAATTTTAATACTCTATAAATAGAAACTACTTTATTCAATGCAATATAAAAAATTCTAAAGTATAATTAAATGTTTCTAAGTTTTGTGTCGAGCAAGTGATTATCCCTTTGAGTATATATATGAAAAAAGTTAAAAAGATATAAATTCTTCTTTTCAGCTGTTAAAAATCCGTTGAAAACAAGAAAAAAGGTCTACAAGGAATGGTCTTATAATCGAATTTTGAACAATTTTAAAAATAAACGAAATTTTTAAATACTAAATCACAACAAACGAGACTGAAAAGTGTCCGCCTTAAGTCGGATTACTTTAGCGCATTTTTGGTGCCTAGATCAGTGTATGTTGACAAATTACAAAATTATGATTCGTTTAGAAAATAAATTTACAGTTTAAAATAATTTGATCCAAATAATTTCAAATATAGGCAAAATCATGTTTATAAAATTTTGATGCATGAAAGTATGGCGAGCGCTTTTAATTGATGTTCAATTTACCAGTGTCCGAAACAGTTTTACGTGTAATTAAAAATGAACTAAAATTTATTCGATTTAAAATAAAAGCCTAATCGATTTAATTTTAGTTGGTTTTAGTTGAAAATTTTAATTGAATAAGTTTAAGTTGATTTTTAATTATTTGCAACTAAAATACCAAACGATTTCGGACTCTGCAATTTACAGAATATTGCAATAAATTTTGTTAACTCGAAAATAACGGTTGAGTAATATTCAAAATATTTGTAGTTCCTATATTTGCCTTTGGTGGCGCTGCAATCGTTTTCGCAGCCAACTTCGCTTTGTTTACATTTTTCAATTTGAAATTTTAATTCGTGATTTCCCAATTAATGCAATCAGTGGCAACATTCTAATAAAGATTGCCGCCAATAAATTGATAGCACATATCAAACACAATAAACTGAAAGTCGCTAGCTATAGTAGTTTTCGAGATCTCATCCCTCAGCCGAACAGCCAGCCAGCCAGCCAGCCAAAGTGAAGATATAAGCGGCATTGTTGTTCCAAAAATGCGCTAATGAAGATATAAGCGGCATTGTTGTTCCAAAAATGCGCTAAAAACTGAGCAAAGTTTCTTTTATTCGAATACAAAAGTCGTTTCTTATGTTCGACAAAAGACGGTAGTAAAACATAACAAATATCAGATTACTCATTTACTACATTTCAGAAGCTCTTTTTATTTATTTTTCATCAATGAGTAAAAAGACAAAATCAGACAAATGGAATAACTGATAAGAAATATTATGAATGATGCAGTCTACATTCAGGAAGAAGAGTTATAAATAATGATCATTAATATTTACTCACATTATGTCATCATAATCAAATGAAGTGCGTGGCGTAAAAAATACTACAATAAATAATATTAATTATAAAAATATAAATAAAAGGCAAGTACACTTTCAATTAGCAACATGTCATTAAGTTTATATTTTTTAAAATTAAAACAGAAAAGAGAAAGAGAGAAAAATATAAATGAGAGAATGGTGTACATATATTATTTCGTTCGTATTCGTCTCGTGTCGTAAATGAGAAGAAATGTTTTTAGTGAGCGTAAGCTATATAAAAAGAGTGTGCTCATCTATAAACTTTTCAGTTATCGAGAAATATTTCAACCCTATTTGAAGGCTTACGAAAAAGAAAGTAAAAAAGACATAGACATGAAGAGTGACAAAGTTGCAAAAAATTTTTTCGAAAAAGGGAATGAACAGTTGGCACTGGGAAAATATTCAGAAGCTCTAGCGAATTACAACAATTGTTTACGTTTTGTTGTAAACAAAACAATTGAGTCAGCTGCTTTCGCCGCACGTGCTGAAATTTTCTTTAAAACTGGGCACTATAAGCAGTGTATTGAAAATAATCAAAGTGTGGAGGACTTAAATAATTTAATCGATAAAATAGAATATTTGAAGAATATTGAAGAAAAATGTAAGAATGCAAATGAATCAGTTGATGAACGGGATGAATTTTTTAAATTATCACTTCCAAAAAACGAAAAAATACCATTCATTGCAAACTGCCTTGAAGTTCGTGAGAACGAAATGTATGGACGTTTCATAGCCACAACACAAGATTTGACTCCAGGCTCAATTGTAATTATTGAAGAGCCATTTTATAAAATTTTATCATCAACGGAAAGAAATTTACGTTGTGCAGTCTGCTTGAAACAAAATGCACTTAACTTAATATCGTGCACTAAATGTTCAACAGGTAAGAATATTCAGAGTTATAAAACCATTTAAGTGACCGGAAATTAGATCTAAACATTTTTGTAAGATTTCTCGGTATCAATTGATACTAGAGTGACAGACAATTTTACTACTGTATAGATATTCAGAGATCAAGGTGATTATGTATTACGTTTTGAAAATCATCATATGATTATTAATCAATCAGTAATTATAACATGGTGAAAAATAAAAATGTTTACGGAATACCGGAATACATTGTAATAAATTAATTGTCAATTAAAATGTAGTTATGACGAGTGAAATCCCCAACAGCTTTTTGCATTGATAATAAAATGCTGATTTTAAACAACATTGTTTCTAAATAGGTGACGCAAAAAAGGTCATTTCTCCCTTTTAAAAATTCTTTACAAATCCAGTAAAAACCAAATCTTTTTAATCTTTCTTATTTAAATATGTGCCAAATTTACTCAAAAGAAAATTCTCGTATATTAAATAAGAATAGAATTATCTCTTTTGAATTATCAGCAGCAAAAGTGCACATGCATACTATAATCAGAAATAACAAAGATCAATGGTGTGCATAAAAATATGAAATGATAGAAAATATTTCATCATCTTCCTATCGTATGTTTTTTTGCTGATTTAAAAAAAATAATTTTATTGTTATAATTTTAATTTTATTGAATGCATTGTAATTAAAAAAATGCACACATAAAAATTTTAAATATATCGCTTCGCTCTCTTTTGTTTCTTTTACTTTTTAATTTTCTCATATTTTTATTTAATTTTTAGCAATGTTTTGCTCAAAAAAGTGTGCCGATTCGACAATACACAAATACGAATGCGGTACAATGGAAGAAAATTTTGAGAAAGCACTTTTGAGACGAATGTTTTATCAGGCAATTGACATTTGTGGATCCCTTCAAGAATTAGAAAAGTTGATGAATCATCATGATCCTAAGAAAACTATCATGAATTTCGATTTGAATGATGCTGATGAGTTGAAAAATTTTAAGAATCGAATGTTGGCAACGATGACATTAGCAGAAAGAGAACCTTGGTCAAGTGAAGCTTATGCAAAATATGAGACCGTTACAAGAGAATTAAAAGCAGAAACTGAACATGAAAAGGACTTTTTGCGTAATTATTTAGTTCACTGCCTTAAAAGCATGACCGTAAACTTTTTCCATTTCTTTTGGTCGAGTGAGGAAAAAGCACCAGGAAAAGGTTTTGCCATTTGTTCTCTTGCCGCATACTTTGCTCACTCGTGCGATCCGAATTGTGACAAAGTCGACTTTGATAACAAATTTGTGTTTGTCGCTCGAAAACCTATCAAAAAAGGAGAACAACTTACTATATGCTATGATCGTTACAACTTTTTAACGCACACTCTCGCAGAGCGAAAAGAATATTTTAATCGAGTGTATACATTTGATTGCGGTTGTGTAGCTTGCACACACAATTATCAAAAACTCTGTAATTTGCCGAAAATTGATAAAGAATTCGTTGAACCCAAAGTAAATCACGAATCATTCAGCGCAATGAAAACACAATACACAAATAATTGTGAATACATTCGTGATCACATCGAACAATATCCGTGTTACGAGATCTGCACTCTGATGAACCAAAACAATCATTTACTACATTCAATGGGAAATTTTTTGGCGCTCGCATAAAGTGAATTTAATTGAGAATGTTCATTTAAATGTAATTTTCTTATTTTTATGATTCAATGACCTTTTTTGATTATTTTTTTGTCTTAAAAATTTTTCGTAAAATGTACAACAAATGAATAACGATATAAATCAAATATTTTAAATTATAAATAATGAATAAATACCCTAAATGGAATTTTAGAAATTTCTTTTTATTCTTTTTATGATGAATTCTGAAAATAAAAAAGTTACATCATCAGTATCATCCCACATTCTTTTATTTCATTTCATCTGTTTAAAATTAATTTTGCATGCGAAAATTGTTACTTGCTCAATTTTTTTCCCAAATCTTATAGAAATAATAAATTGTTCCAACCTCACATAATAAAAATGTAAATTTCAGTTTTCAAAAAAACTTCCACGTTTATTGACCTTTCTGTTAAAATTAAGTTAATCACAATTGTAGTACGAGAAAAAATAGAGCAGAAGAATAAATAATTAAGATGAGAAGAATGAGAACAAATTAAGATGTGAAACGACAGAAAAGAAGGTTTAATGAATGATGATGTTTAAAATGACACCAAAGGACGCGCAGTTGTCCATGCTATTTGATTGTATGGTGGAGCATGAACATAGCTAGCTTGTGGCAAAAAATTTATGTTACTATGAACAAATGGTTTAGGTGTGATGTTGACAAAATTTGTTGTGGGAGCTTCAGTAACGAGAATTGGTTTTGATTGTAGTGTTTCAGCTGGATAGAAGGCAGTTTGCGTATGATGCTGTTCATCTAATAAATTACTTGGTGCAGGTCTTGCAGGAAAATGTGCTGCATGTGAAGGCAAATGATTGACATCATAGAGATAATTTGGTTGTGTCGGTAAATGTTCACCAAAAGCTCGATAACCGAAACGATCCGCTATATAGTTGACAGTATATTGTTTACCATCAGCTCCAATATATGAATAATATCCTCTTACAACTTTATTTGGACCATAGCCAGTAGAGTCTTGTTTTACTCTAATTCCATTATCTGTTTGATATTCATAATTGAAACTGCCATCAATGTCACGATGTTCAGTCGAATAAACTGTTCGAGAATAATGATCAGGAGTCAATCCGTATTTGAGATATTCCGGCATTTGAAACTTTTGGTTCCCACGATATATCGCTTGACGTGTTTGACGATCATTTGATGGTGATGCTTTACTGTCAACGGGAGCAGCAATTGATAGATGAAAGAGAAGCGATGCAATGAATACTGACCACAAGTACTTGAAAAAAGAAGGAGAAAAATAATTTGTATGCAAATTAATTTATTTTTTATTTTACAATGTCAATTGCTGTAGATATTTGAGAAACAAATATGGGAAAATAGAGGCAATTTTCCACTGTGAAGCAGTAGCTGCTGCACACACATCTTCTTTTTCGTATTGTGTCGCTTGTAATTTTCTTGTTTCTCCCGTGTCAGTCTATTGTTCGTTATAGACTTTTTCATGTCTTTCAAGGCAAAGACGACAGTAGAATTAATTTTTTAAAATGACCATTTATTAAACAATGCAATAAATAAATTGAGACAGTTTATACAATAGAACACTTGATCACGTGTGTGTTACTGTTATTATATCACTACATGATGCATGATGCATGCATGTCGCAAAAAGTTACTTGTTGAATAGAAAATTACTTTCTTCGTCACATAAATGTATAGTGACGTCAAGATGCTATCACTTAAGTTTTATTGTGCAATAGTATGATGTAATTCGTCTTGAAACAATACACTGATAAGCTTTGACTTTTACATGTCTTTTAATTCTAATCATTCATTTATTTAATGATACAATAGAATTTAATACTCATTTGATAAACATGCAGACATGAATGAAACAATAAGTTTCGGTCGTAAATATTTGTTTTTACTGCCAATTAACACTCAACTAATTCACATGAATATAAATTATGTATTTTAGTCACCAGAGCATGGAAAATAGGCTCATGTTAGCAGAACATTGCAATTATCATTATTAGCATTTATAAAGTTAATTATTCAGTCAGAAGCTTCTAATTTGTGCAAATTTTCAACTTATAAAAATTCACTTTGATACAATGCAATCTTACCAAGATCATTTTATAATTTATTCCAAAAATTATCTTTTCTTTAATTAATATATCACCACAATATGAAGTCAGTAATTATCGTTAAAAGTGATTGATAAAAATCTCGAGATTCCCACACATATACACTAGATTATAATCTTGGGAAATTTTAAATACTCTCTTTTACTTTTAATTGCACTAAAATGTCTTTTAACATTAATTTATTAGAATCATTTCTTTTGTATGGCAAGGAATTTTTAAAAAAGAAAAGTATGTAACAATTGCACTTTTGTTAATTTTTTTTACACGTTTACTGCTACTGCTTCTTAAGTGTTCAACGGATAGACTCAGACTGAAACAGATTAAAGAAACAGCATTTAGTTTTTATACAAAATTAACCTTGCTCTCAGCGCGAGGAGCAGCGCGTAATATGAGGCATATATTTTAAAGACGCGTGCTAATACACCTTTGTGTGTGAGAGCGTGGTGACAATTTTTGTTAATTTTTTTTGGGAATTTGATGCGATTTTAGAGATTGCAAAAAAATAATTTTTTTAATATAAATCATAGAGCAATGCAGTGTCTATCATATTTGCATGGAACAAAAGAAGTTTGTGCGAATCTTAGGAAGATGATGACTTGTGGGTTCTAAATTTAATTAAAATTCTCTCAGTAAATCCGCTTACAACTCGCATAGCTTAATGAGCTTTGCCATAAATGAAATCAAATATGTGCATGCAGAACAGTCAATAGAACATCAATTCATATGTCAAATAAGAGGTTTTTCTGACGCCCCCGAACAACAAAAATCAGCAGTTGTTTATTTGTCATGCAAAATGTAAGCATACAAACAGAACAAAAGGTCATTAGACCAGTGATGTAACTACGCACTCATTAGCTACTGTTTGAATAGAGAGAGGTATATGGCTATGGGATGAAATTATAAATAAATAAAAAAGTCTTCAAGATTATCCAAACAGGGCAGCAAGCACGCTGAAGTTTCCTCATTTAAATTAGAAGAATTGAAATTGCTCTTGAATCAAAGACAATGGGACAATAAAAAAGTGAATAAAATTAATATTTTCTCGTCTTGTTTTATCATTTACCTCTTTACTCTCGGCCATTTGAAGAGAACATTTTCTGACAGCGACGCGCTTTAAACCAATTTGATTTATTAGATTCTGGAGGCTGGAAGCAATAGTCAAATGTCATGATCGCGCATATATGCAAAAGATAAATCATTGTAAGCGACATTTTTTTTTGTCTTGAGGAGATTTTTGGCAAGTATCATGTACATGAGGTGACAAAAATAAAGCAAATAATGAAAGATTTAATTTAAAATGTATCGCATCTCATCTTAACATTTTGCTGTGTTTACTTTTGTTTGTAGATTGTGGCCGTGCCCTACAGCATTTGAATTTAAATTAATTTTTATGACTGCACACCTTAGATCAAATAAATGGACGACTATGAAATGAGAGACATCATCATTCGGCCCGTTATTGAACGCAATACAATTATTAATGAATTTATTGCAAGTGCGCGGCGTTGTATGGAAGTCTTTTTATGGAATCATTAATCTTATTTTTATATATTTCTTCGTTGTGGCACATGTGTATCGATTTACATATTATGACATTCATTCTTTCGATATAAGATTACATTTTTACTTGGGTCATGATTTTTAAGCAGGCAATGAAGCTTTGAACTTGGCCTCTTAAATTTTTTTAGCGCCATCATAATAGAATTGAAGTGTCACTGATGATGATGTAATGATTTTTTTTAATGAAATTAATGTTGAATAATAATTCTAATTTTAAAAAAAATTAAAAAGTATGTTCTCATAGTAATTCTTGATGAATTGTGCTACCTAGAATTGTGTCATGAAATTACAATAACATCATACAACAATTAGAATACGTACAAGGAAAATTTATTTTACATAAGAATATAAAATATAAAAGTCAAGTGCATACAGATAGATAGTTAACCTAGGTTAATTAGTGGTTATGAAATGTATATATAATATGGTATTGTAAGTAGAGTTACACATAATTTTGAGAGCTGTACATTTCATTTATTAAACAGTAGAACTAAAAACCTTCAAATGATTGATCATAAAGTACAAAATATTGTATGGAATCAATAGTAAAATGTACGACAGATCATTATAATAAATTTTACACAAAA
Organism: Polypedilum vanderplanki; assembly: GCA_018290095.1. NCBI lineage: Eukaryota > Metazoa > Arthropoda > Insecta > Diptera > Chironomidae > Polypedilum > Polypedilum vanderplanki. Next base: position 31,440,722 of record CM031379.1, read on the forward strand.
GAAGAAAAATAGGTAAGAATGGAAAAAAAAATCGATATGTGGAATGTTTTGCATGCAAATGTGAATCTTAATGGAATTATTAAGCTAATTTACAAAGTTATTCTTAATTTTAATGATAATAACTAAGCATTATTACAAAGCACTATTCATTCAAAATTTTTCTTTTTCATTCACACAATTTTACTGCATTTATTATAAAACAAATGGTCTCTCTCTCTCTCTTAATTATCTATATTTTAGTAAATAATATTAATTATTATTAAAGTATATAAACTTATATATCAGTCCTGATTTCAATAAAATATATTTTATAAAAATTAATCAAGATTTCTCTTATGATAATCGAAATTAATTTTTCTTCTCCTGAATATCGTTATTATGCAAGACATAATTCAATGGTTAGAGGCAAAATTCTTAATAAATTTCGAAAAAAATATTGCATCAACACCGATTGAATTTTTAAAAGCTTCTTCTTACATAAATAAATCGATTGAATAAAAATAAGAAATCATCATCATTATGCTACAAATCAGAGCACAATAATTGAAATTGCACAAATTAATAACTGAAAAATAATATTCTTATTTCGGAAGATTCATTTTTTTATATGTATGGCTATGAGTGAGTTGATTTCTCTGTGGTCGTTGAATCAATTGAACTCGTCACTTCCTTTCGCTCAGGCGTAATAATTTTTACAACCTACATAAGTGGAAAGATAATTGCTTATTGAGAACAAGAATGGAAGCAAAATTGAGTTTTTCATTCACCTTTGTAGAACCATTTATTGTCTCTACATCAATTAAGTCATCAGAATCATCCATCCTCCGTGATGCTTCCGGTTTTATCTTCTTCGGCATTTTAATTCCTTAAAAAATTGTAATAATATTCTTTGAAACAATTTAAACTGGAAAATTACACACAAGCTTACCTGCTAATGTCGGTCGAATTGCAAAACGTGGCTTGTATACACTCGTACTGTTTTCATTTGATCCTTCTTTTGGCAAAGGTGTAACGACATAAATTTTTTCATTATTTGGTGACACAGTCACATGTAATCGCTTCCATAATTCTTTAGGCGAAAGAGTGGTTTTAGGTGCGTAAACTTTAACACCTTCTTGAATATAATTGGACTGTGTTAAATTATTATTAAGCAGCAGCAATTCATTATCACGATCTAAAAAACGATCATGTCTTTTCACATATGGCTCATCTTTTTTATAAAGGATGTTTTCATATTGTCGTTTTGTCTCTTCCATCAATTCGGGCTCGAATGTTGTTTTAGGTGCGAGTGTTGTCGTTGGAAATTTCATATAACTTTTAGCTCGCATAGTTGTTGTCAAGAATGAACTTGGAATTGTCTTTGTATGACCCATCAATGCCATTGTGCTTGCTTTTCCTCGATAAGTTTGTTCAGTCCAACCATCAATGTTTCTTTGCAATTTTATTAAATCAATTCGTGGTGGTTTTGGTGTTCGCTCTTTTTTCAACAAGTCTCTAATATTATTTGCGACTATTTTAGTCAATTGTCTAGTAGGTTTGGGTGGATCGATTGAAACTTTTGATTCAACAATTTTTGATTCTTGTGCATTTTCATGATATTCTTGATCATTATGATAACCATGTGCATTGAAAAGAGGTTCAAATGAAACTAAAGGTTGTTGGGTTGTTGTATTAGTAATAACACTTGTAGTTATTTCAGTTGTGCTTGTGCTTGATGTTGTTGTTATTGGAGAAGTTTCTTTTGTTCGAGGTGGATGAGTAACATAGTAACCTCTTACCGGTCTATAAGTCAATATTTCTTGTTCATCTTGAGGCTTAAATGGTGATGGTTTGTGATAAGTACTATATGGAATTATAATTTGAATTTGTTTCGGTTTCTTTGTTGATAATGATCCGATTGAAAGCGGTTTAACAGTTTCTCGAGGCAATGTAATTCCAGATGTAAGTCGAGAAAGGAAGGAAAGTGATGTCGTTGATATTGATGGAGTGTCAGTTGTTGTTGTAATTGTCTCTTCAGTAGTAAACGGTGTGGTTGATGTGGCAGCAGTCCATAGAGTTGACAATTTCTTTCTAAAATCTTCAATCGGTTTAAATGGTGGTAATGTAGTTTTTATTGTTGTTGTTGTAGTGCTGCCAATATGGAAAATTGGCGAATCAAGCAATTCGAGCGGAGTTTCACGATCTCGAATTTTATTATAATTCTTGTAATTGTCTGCTTGGCTCTTTTTTAATGCTTCTTCTGCCAAATCAGCTGCTGTTTGAATTGATGGTTCAAATTTCACGAGATAATTGCCTTCAGTTGTTGTAATTGTATTGGCTTCCTCTTCAACATTTTCACGTGGTGGAAACACGCGATTTGGACTCAACTCATCTTCCTCTGGATTTATGACATCATCACCATTAACACTTTTAAGTTGATCGAAGGGCACAATGTCAAGAACCTGATTAATATTATGTTGAAAATTATTTTCAGATTCAGCAATAGTACTATCTGTGTTTGTTTCAGCACTTTCAACAACAATTGGCACATTTAGTGTCGCATTGTAATTATCCAAGTTGTTTTCTATATCAATATTTATCCTCGATGTACCGCCACGATGTTTTTGATGCTGTTGGCTGAATTGTGTTTGCGTTTGACTTTCGCTTTCATTGTGAACAACTTCCGGTGCGATTGTAAAATCAGCAACAAGATTCGAGTTAATCACCTCAACTGCTGAATCGTTGTCAGTATGCGATAAATTTGCATTTGGTTTCACTTGAACATTTATATTACTTGATAATTGAGCGACCGGCTCGAGTGGTACGATTTTAATGAATCCAGTTTGTTGATTTGTGTATGGATTGTTGTTAAAATCTTTTGCATCAAAAAGTGGTGGAATAGGAGTAGGCGAAAGATTTGGAATTGGAATTGGTGCAAGAGGAGAATTTTCACCTTAGATAAGAGAAAGAAAAATCAATTAAATGAATAAATAAAAATTACATAATAGCATACCTTCGAGTGGAAGAAGATTTGGTGGAGGTAAATATTCTGGATTTGTTACAGCACTTGCAGTATTTAGTCCAGATGTAAATCTGAGCGGTCTGTTATTTTGTGGTCGATTTGTTGTAAAAGTGATGACAGAAGTATCAATAGTGTTTGTATTTGGTTTCTCTGTGGTTACAGGTGGAAATGCAACCGATGGTGTTGTATATTTGTAAGTTGGTTGAACTATTTTTATTGGCATTTGTGAAGGTGGACCATAAACATGATGTCCTTGATTGATAAGTTTTAAAGGAGTCGATGATGATGGCGGTGATTGAGTTGTAAACGGCACTCCGTATCTTGGACTTGGTGTTGCAACAGGAGGCGAACCATAAACAGTAGATAAAGTAGTGGAAATAACAGGTGGTCCATATTTTTGTGAAAGAGTTGTTGTTGGCGGTGAAATTTTATATCCTGAATTTGAGTTAATTTGTGAGTATTGATTTTCATTATTAAAATGATGTTTGAAATAAATTTGTTGTTGCTGCTGTTGTTGTTGATTTTGTTGATTTCCTTTAACAAGTGGCATTTGATAAGTCGGCACCATCGGAATCCAAGGTACTTTATTGCATGGCGAACATTTTGTAAACATTGTCTTTGTCGTTCGAGCAGTTGTTGGTTCTGTATCACGAATATGCACAGGTGGAATCGTTTGTTGTGAAATTACAGGCTGATACTGTTGATGTGGTGGCTGCTGTGATGGCAAATGATCAATTTTAGGAGATGCTGGCAAATTAAATTCTTCTTCTTCTCTTGACATTCCCCATGGATAAAACCAACTTGTAATTCTTTGAAAAAATGTTGGCTCTTGAGAAGGTGGTGGTGGTGGTGGTGGTCGAAATTTAGTAAATGCATAATCAAATTGTGGTTGCTGTGGTGCCCTTAACAATTCTGACGATGAAAAATGATTCATCAGAATAGTCAGCAATAGAACTTTTAAAATTATATACATTATCTAAAATGAAAAACGAAATGAAGAAGGAAATTAAAAGAAATAATAAGAATACGATACGATAATTAAAATTTATTTATGGTTTTACGGCATTCCATTAGCTATCTTTTTGAAGATTTCGTTCCAAGATAAACACGTATGTGTGAGCTAGTCTGACTGACCTGCATTAACATTTTTTCGATTAATCATCATCTTCACATTCGGCTCCTTCTCTTCTTTCATTTATTTATGGATGCATTATAATGATGAGTATTAAATAACACAAAACTATTTTTTCTTCTTCTTTCTTTTCCATCTCTTTTTCACGATTCAAGTTCAAGGTATGAGTTTAATGAGCATGAAATGTACATATAATTTCTTTCATATACGCCTCTGAGGAAGGTATGAAGATGAAAAATTGTTTTGTGATTATCTTCAATTTTGTTTTTTTCTCATCATTCTTTGAAATTGTTTTCTTTCTTAAAAAAATAATTTTAATGTCCAAATTAGAAAGAAGAGGAAAGAAAATTTTGTCGCATTTTCAGTGAAAGAAATTGTCGTTTAGTAGATATAATTTTAAGTCTAATTCCTTACCATTTAGTAGTTTTAAATGATATACCGAAATGTTGATGTTTATCTTTTTCATGAAAATTTTAATATTTCTTCTTAAAGACGAAATTAATACAACAGATGGTTGGATGGAAAGAGATTTAGGTATTTTATTAATAAAAAGAAATGCTCTTAAAATATGTAATTTGAATATAAGCTTATTTTACCCAATATAAACTACCTTAACTCACAAATAGATGAGATTGAGTGAAAATTACTCACATTTTCGACAACGTCTTAAAAAGTTAATTAATTTATCCGGTCCTCATTTTCTTTGATTTAGATTAAAGAAATGAGCATGAGAGTAAATATACAAAACGGTAGCCATAATAAAATTCAATAATTAGAAAATCAAATGCCAATAATGCTCGTGAGTGAAGTAAATGAAAATTTTTTTTTCAACTTTTATATCATCGATATCTTTCTTACTAGCTCTTGTTATTTTCCACATGTTACTACTCTCAGCTTTTTATTTAACTTGAAATTGAAATGAAAGTGAATTTAAAAGAAGCTGCAATATCACATTCTGCACACGCTTGCTTGCCATACAAGCTACGAGAAAAAAAAGACATAAACAGCAGTTTATGTTTGTTTGAAAGCGAAAGCCGATGAGAAGTATCAATTCTTCGGTGGTAATTATGAGAGTGAGATAGGCAAAAAATTACATTTCATGCTGTTTTGTAAGTGGCTCATCTTGGTCATATCGATTTATGGTAAAATAAGATTCAAATATGAATTTCATTGAATTTAATGAGGAAATTTTTTTGTTAGTGACCTTTGTGGCATCATGTGTGAATGATTCTGCTGCTTTCACTGAGAGAATTTTTTGATGCACGACCGATTATGTTCATTGACTGTGATTCATGAGGTACAAATCAACTTATTTATTTTATCTTAATTTTTTATCAGAATTAAATTTACGAAAGAAAGTGTTTGTCTAACCGGATGAAAATAAAAGTCCAATAAAGTACACTCATGAGACATGCATCATAAATTCTTTTGTGTTTGTATTGTTTAAATAAAGAAAGGTGTGGAAGAAAATTATTCAATTGAATATGAGACATATAGTAATTATATGCGTGCACACACAATCAATTTTAAGATTTTAAAGGGAATTTATTCATCAGTTCATTATTCATTTATTTAAGATAAATATTTTCTTTATTCTTCTATTGTGTAACAATATTAATAATCCAGAAAATATTTATTCTGTTATGTAAAACAGCAATTTTTAACTTCACATAGTTGTGTATATTAGAAACCGAAAGAAAGAAAAGAAAAGTAAGAGTTGGGGAATAAATTTGGAAGATTTTCACATAATTATTGCTATGAGCTGAGTAGGCAGCGTTCAAGTTCACTAAACTCTACGCACTCGACATTGAAGAGTAAGTAGCGGTTGAAATGAAAAAAGTTCCCATCTAAGAAAGTGAAATGAATAAAATTCATTTTATAGTGATCATCATCAACATCCAGACAAAAAAAGAAATTAAAGAGCAATGAGAAGAAGAGAGAAAAAGAAATTCATGAATGATGAGAATTGGACCAGAGAGCAGAGTAACATCAATGAATCCATTGTTTCTGTGTACTTTAATTTGAGCAAAAAACAAATATAAACGAATTTTTCTCTCATGAAGCTCATGAATTTCATGAAAGATGCTTTCTTGAGTGAAATTCTGAAGTAAAAATGTTATTAAAATAAAAGCATTGATGAATATTAATCATCCTTATGATGAACAACTGATTTGCATAAACTCCACCTCTTGACTCATGCGAAACTGAAAGTGATTTTCTTCTCTTACAAATACAAATTGCTTTCGTCGCGACGAATTCGAAGAGCTCTTCTCAATTATGTATTAAATAATTTAAGATTTTTATGCTCAATTATTTATTCTAATTGTGCTAGTTCATAATATGTAGTCATACACACTTTCGCATGCATGTCAGCAATTATTGGTCAAAAAAAATTTCTTTTTGATGATCTTCAAAGCATGATTTCCAACTTTTACTTGCTTGTTAAAATGATGATATGACGATAATCTTCCATGTAAAAGATTCATCTCCAACTGTGAAATGAATTTGATTTTTTAGAAGAATTTTAAGTCTTTCATTTATTCACATTCATTTCAATTGATGTTTCTTTATCTTTTCTTTTAAGAGAAATACAAATAGAGTGTGTATATTCTTAATTTTCTACCTGTAGTTAAGTAATTCTTGAAAATTCTTCTTTTTTATGATACAATGTATGAGTTTACATATGTGTGGTAGCTTTTAGTTTAGTTGTAAAATGATAAAATACACATAAACATTAATGCACTCAAAATAAATTATCATTTTGTTAAAATGGATTTGAAACAAATTTAAATATTGCATAAATATGCTTGTCAACATTTGTAAAGTACCATCATAAATTAATTTTCACTCTTTTGCAATTTTCTTATTAATATATCATGAATCTACTGGTATTTTCGTATGCATATATAGCATTTTATTAAAACAACTTTGATAACACATGAATTCACTTTCGTTTTCAATTTCATCATCTGCGCAAGTTCAATTATGATAAAATCGTGCTGTAGTCTTAGATAATTGTCACTCGCTATAGATAGAAAAAAGTCAACGACAACTGATCTCACATTTCTTTTCTTTTTTCTTGCATCAATATCACGTAATAAAATCATCGTCGCATGCATCATCTAATGATATGAAATAATTTCTACGAAACAAATAGCATTCAATATTGAATCAAATTTTTTATGATGCATGAAGAAGAAATAAGTTATGAGATGAGGAATTGATTCTTTTTAGCAGAAATGAATTTATGGATGCATGTTTGGCAGTAAATAATCAACTTTCTCATATTCATGCGTCGGATATATCACAATTATCTAATTTCCTTCCCAAAAATTACGCAGACTCCAATCTAATACTGAATCAACCATAAATGTCTTGAGATAATTGAATGCATGATGTGCATATAGAGCTCTTGTAGAAATAATAACAGAAGTAAAATGTACTTTTCTTAATTAGACGAATAAAGTCTTTATTTCAATGGCACCTCACAGAGAAAGAAATAAGTAGCAGTCATGTTTTAATTGCTTCATTTTTAAACTATTCCATCTTCACTTTCATTTTTATTCGCGATTCTTCGTCGTTGTCTATGGTGTGTCGTCATTCCCTAATTTCACTCAACATTTAACCATTTAGCATTGAAACAGAAAATTTAAAAGAGAGTGAGGAAGAGAGAGAAAGAAAAATCTCATTTTCACACGTTCAATTAGCATAAAATACAGCAAGTGAATGAACTTGAGAGACAAGTTAAATGCTGCAAGTTTTGTTCAATTGAATGTTAATTGATCTCATTAATTAATGTGCTCGCGAATCGAAAGTAACTTGAATATTTTTATTTTTCTCATAAAAACTCTCGTTTTTCGCTCATTAATTTTCAAATTGACCACTCAGGACTTTTATTTTCATTTATTTAAGTTTTTACTGAATACGCACAAAGATACATTGTTTTTGTTCACAATCGTGCTCTGAATTAATTTTCTTCATTATTCAATTATTTTTGTCGTCACTTTTGATTTTCATGCTATAAACTTACAACGTGTGGAGATGATGTATTGAATTTCAATTATTTTTTGTGTAATCGAAGTAGGTTATTAGTTAGTTGTAAAAAATATTCTTAAAATGTTCACATATTTTTTTGAAACCTAAAAAGACTTAAATGCTTGGAATGTCTTAAAACTTTAAATTTTTTTTATTTGCTTTTTATGTCTAATTTTTTATTGCATTTATTTTTGTAAAGCATTAAGTTCATAATAAATATGCATGTAAGGAAATTAATTTTTTCACAAATTAATTATAATGCATAAGAGTATTGAATTTTAAAATCTTTAAATTAATTTAAATCACATTTATTCACAATTTTATTCACTTACTTTGATATTCAATTGTTTTTTCTTCACTTTTCAATTATCAATTATTTTCTAATATAAAACTTTCGTGTTATTAAGAACTTCACATTACGATTTTTCTTCGTTATTCATTAATTCATGATATTTTTAATTGCCACTAATCCGATAATTTTCTCATTATCAAATATTTTTTGCACGCTTTTAAGTTAATTGAACTACTTCATTTCACTTTCGTTGAACATACGCAGCATTAAAAACACACAACCGACTCGATCGAAATGCAGCAATGAAATGGTAAGAAAGTAAAAACAAAACTGACCCACATCTTTCTTTCAAAAGTCATTTCTTCTTCCTTATGTTCGTTCTCTTGTCGACTGTCGACTCTACGGCTTTTCTCTCTCTTCACTTGCACAGATGATGTTGTAATATTATAATAGCGGCACTATGTGAAATAAAACAAAATTTACAATTGAATAAGAAATAGGTGTATATTGTTGAGAATATCGGAAAAATTGTCACGTAGAAATTTTATCGGTCGCTTTTAGTCTACAAAGAAGTATTTAAATTTAAATACCATTCAAAAAATTGCATAAAAATGGCCTTTGTGCAAACTTTTTTAATTGCACAATTTGAAGAAAATCGAAAATTTAAATTCAGAGAGTTACTCTTCACAAAAATTATCGAGTAAGTAAGTTGTGCCTCAAGTATGATAATATAAAGACTTATATTGTATAACCAGAAAATTAATTCTGACCACATGAATGCATTAATGAATTTTGTATAACAATGAAACTGAAAGATAGTTCAGATTGAACTTAATTTAATTATAAATTACCTTAAGGGATTTAATTCAATAAAAATCAATTCGACATAGAAATTTCTAAGATTATCAAGTTCAATTTAAATTAGTTCACATTATTGATTGAAATGTGATTCAATACAATTACAAATCAATTAAACTTGACTTATGACGAAGTCTTACCTAGCTAGGTTCATTTACTTGCTGTATTTTATGCTAATTAAACGTGTGAAAATGAGATTTTTCTTTCTCTCTCTTCCTCACTCTCTTTTAAATTTTCTGTTTCAATGCTGAATGGTTAAATGTTGAGTGAAATTAGGGAATGACGACACACCATAGACAACGACGAAGAATCGCGAATAAAAATGAAAGTGAAGATGGAATAGTTTAAAAATGAAGCAATTAAAACATGACTGCTACTTATTTCTTTCTATGTGAGGTGCCATTGAAATAAAGACTTTATTCGTCAAATTAAGAAAAGTACATTTTACTTCTGTTATTATTTCTACAAGAGCTCTATACGCACATCATGCATTCAATTATCTCAAGACATTTATGGTTGATCAGTATTAGATTGGAGTCTGCGTAATTTTAGGAAGGGAAATTAGATAATTGTGATATATCCGACGCATGAATATGAGAAAGTTGATTATTTACTGCCAAACATGCATCCATAAATTCATTTCTGCTAAAAAGAATCAATTCCTCAACTCATAACTTATTTCTTCTTCATGCATCATAAAAAATTTGATTCAATATTGAATGCTATTTGTTTCGTAGAAATTATTTCATATCATTAGATGATGCATGCGACGATGATTTATTACGTGATATTGATGCAAGAAAAAAGAAAAGAAATGTGAGATCAGTTGTCGTTGACTTTTTCTATCTATAGCGAGTGACAATTATCTAAGACTACAGCACGATTTTATCATAATTGAACTTGCGCAGATGATGAAATGAAAACGAAAGTGAATTCATGTGTTATCAAAGTTGTTTTAATAAAATGCTATATATGCATACGAAAATACCAGTAGATTCATGATATATTAATAGAAAAATTGCAAAAGAGTGAAAATTAATTTATGATGGTACTTTACAAATGTTGACAAGCATATTTAATGCAATATTTAAATTTGTTTCAAATCCATTTTAACAAAATGATAATTTATTTTGAGTGCATTAATGTTTATGTGTATTTTATCATTTTACAACTAAACTAAAGCTACCATACATATGTAAACTCATACATTGTATCATAAAAAAAGATTTTCAAGAATTACTTAACTACAGGTAGAAAATTAAGAATATACACACTAGTATTTCTCTTAAAAAGAAAGATAAAGAAACATCAATTGAAGAATGAATGTGAATAAATGAAAGACTTAAAATTCTTCTAAAAAATCAAATTCATTTCACAGTTGGAGATGAATCTTTTACATGGAAGATTATCGTCATATCATCATTTTAACAAGCAAGTAAAAGTTGGAAATCATGCTTTGAAGATCATCAAAAAGAAATTTTTTTTGACCAATAATTGCTGACATGCATGCGAAAGTGTGTATGACTACATATTATGAACTAGCACAATTAGAATAAATAATTGAGCATAAAAAATCTTAAATTATTTAATACATAATTGAGAAGAGCTCTTCGAATTCGTCGCGACGAAAGCAATTTGTATTTGTAAGAGAAGAAAATCACTTTCAGTTTCGCATGAGTCAAGAGGTGGAGTTTATGCAAATCAGTTGTTCATCATAAGGATGATTAATATTCATCAATGCTTTTATTTTAATAACATTTTTACTTCAGAATTTCACTCAAGAAAGCATCTTTCATGAAATTCATGAGCTTCATGAGAGAAAAATTCGTTTATATTTGTTTTTTGCTCAAATTAAAGTACACAGAACAATGGATTCATTGATGTTACTCTGCTCTCTGGTCCAATTCTCATCATTCATGAATTTCTTCTTCTCTCTTCTTCTCATTGCTCTTTAATTTCTTTTTTTGTTTGGATGTTGATGATGATCACTATAAAATGAATTTTATTCATTTCACTTTCTTAGATGGGAACTTTTTTCATTTCAACCGCTACTTACACTTCAATGTCGAGTGCGTAGAGTTTAGTGAACTTGAACGCTGCCTACTCAGCTCATAGCAATAATTATGTGAAAATATATTTACAGGCAACAATATTTAACAAATGTTTGAAGGTATTATTTGATAAATTATAATATAAAAACTGAACTAAATAATTCTTCTTTAAATTGAGTGTTGCAATTTCTTCTTCAAGATGTAACTATGGACGGTTAGTATTATGTGTAAAGCATGGTGTTTAAAAAAAGTTGCTATAATTTAACGACTTATTTTCTGTTTAAATTTCGCGGCTTTTTTATTTTTTCGAAAATTCGGATTTGATTGACCTGAGCGTGAAGTTACAAAGTTTTTTGAAATTATTAATTTTCGTGATAAATAGAAAACAAAACAGCAGTATAACAACTTACAAAGATGTCTGAAGGTGAAGAATCAAATGACCAAATGGATACCAACGATACTAATGAGAATTCAGTGAGTAAAATGTCTTTTTATCTTAGCGTCTCGAAATTACAAGAAAAAAAATTTATTTTAACAATATTTCTCACAAAATTAGAATGAATCTTCGGCACAGAGCTCAAATAAAGATAATGACTTTAGCTCGAATCGTACTAAGAGGTTTGAGTTTTTATTGAAACAAACTGAGATCTTCTCACACTTCATGCCTGGTACATCAAACAAAATTACACCAGAAAAGAAGAAAAGCGGTCGAAAGAAGGATAAAGAGAAGGAAGAAGCTAAGAAATCCGAAAGTTTAGATCCAGCAGAGTAAGTTTTACAATTATTAAATGTAATTTAATTTTAATAATTATCTTTTAAAAATTCTTAGCCATCGACATCGAAAAACCGAACAGGAAGAAGACGAAGAACTTTTGGCAGAAACAAATAAAGCTAAAAACATTTTTCGTTTTGAAACATCACCACATTATATCAAAGGTAATAAATTGAAGATATTATAATATTTTTTACTATAATTATCAATTATTCTTGAATTTTAGATGGTGAAATGCGTGATTATCAAATTCGAGGTTTGAATTGGATGATATCTCTATATGAAAATGGTATAAATGGTATTTTGGCTGATGAAATGGGTCTTGGAAAGACATTGCAGACTATTTCGCTTTTGGGATACTTGAAGCATTTTAAAAATGCAGCAGGTCCTCATATTGTAATCGTTCCTAAATCTACATTACAAAATTGGGTAAATGAGTTTAATCGTTGGTGTCCTACACTACGAGCTGTTTGTCTTATCGGAGATCAAGAAACTAGAAACACTTTCATTCGTGAGGTGATGATGCCAGGAGAATGGGATGTATGCATCACTTCTTATGAAATGTGCATTCGTGAAAAATCGGTATTTAAGAAGTTCAATTGGAAATATCTCGTAATAGATGAAGCCCACCGTATCAAAAATGAAAAATCCAAGCTATCTGAAATTTTAAGAGAATTCAAGACTCAGCATCGTTTATTACTTACTGGAACACCATTGCAAAATAATTGTAATATAATGTAATTCTTGATAATGATTGTATAACTAATATATAAAACTTATTTTATTTGTAGTACATGAACTTTGGGCCCTTTTGAATTTCTTGTTGCCTGATGTCTTTAACAACGCTGATGATTTTGACTCTTGGTTTAATACAAATCAATGCTTGGGAAACAATCAAATGATCGAACGTTTGCATGCTGTGCTTAAACCATTTTTGCTGCGTCGTTTAAAATCTGAAGTTGAAAAACGTCTACTGCCGAAGAAAGAAACAAAAGTATTTGTAGGCCTCTCGAAAATGCAACGTGAATGGTATACTAAAATTCTTTTAAAAGACATTGATATTGTGAATGGAGCAGGGAAAGTTGAAAAAATGCGTTTGCAAAATATTTTGATGCAACTTAGAAAATGTACCAATCATCCATATCTTTTCGATGGTGCAGAACCAGGTCCACCATATACAACTGATCAGCATCTTGTTGATAATTCAGGAAAAATGGCAATCTTGGACAAATTATTACCTCGATTGCAAAAACAAGGCTCTAGAGTTCTTATTTTCTCACAAATGACACGAATGTTGGACATACTTGAAGATTACTGTTGTTGGAGACAATATAAATATTGTCGTTTGGATGGACAAACACCTCACGATGATCGTTCAAACATGATTGCTGATTTTAATGCAGAAGGTTCTACTAAGTTTATTTTTATGTTATCAACACGTGCTGGAGGCTTAGGAATCAATTTGGCTACAGCAGATGTTGTTATAATTTATGATAGTGACTGGAATCCACAAATGGATCTTCAAGCTATGGACAGAGCACATCGAATTGGTCAAAAGAAGCAAGTTCGCGTTTTTCGTTTTGTGACTGAGAATACTGTAGATGAAAAAATAGTTGAACGTGCTGAAGTTAAATTGAGACTTGATAAATTGGTCATTCAACAAGGACGATTGATGGACAATAAATCAGCTCAGCTCAACAAAGATGAAATGCTCAATATTATTCGATTCGGTGCAAATCACGTTTTTCAATCAAAAGATTCTGAAATTACTGATCAAGATATTGACGAAATTTTGCAGAAAGGTGAAGAAAGAACAAATGAAGATCAAAAAAAATTAGATGCTTTAGGAGAAAGTTCATTGCGTGGTTTTACTCTTGATACGGAAAATGCAACATCTGTATATCAATTTGAAGGTGAAGATTATCGTGAGAAGCAAAAATTGCAGACTCTTGGAAATTGGATCGAACCACCAAAACGTGAAAGAAAAGCTAATTATGCAGTTGATGCTTATTTCAAAGAAGCTTTACGTGTAGCTGAACCGAAAGCACCGAAAGCTCCACGACCAGCTAAACAACCGATTGTACAAGACTTTCAATTTTTCCCTCCTCGTCTATTTGAACTTTTAGATCAAGAGATTTATTGGCATCGTAAATCAATTGGGTGGAAAGCACCTAAAAATCTTGATTTAGGAACTGAGGCAAATAAAGCACAACGCGAAGAACAAAGAAAAATAGATGAGGCTGAACCTTTAACTGAAGAAGAAATTGCAGAAAAAGAGTCATTATTGACTCAAGGATTTACAACTTGGAGCAAACGAGATTTTAATCAATTTATCAAAGCTAATGAAAAGTATGGTCGAGATGATATTGAAAATATAGCTAAAGAAGTTGAAGGGAAAACACCAGAGGAGGTTATGGAATATAGTTCGGTGTTTTGGGAGAGATGCCATGAACTTCAGGACATTGAAAGAATAATGGCTCAAATAGAACGTGGTGAATCAAAAATACAACGACGTGCATCAATCAAAAAGGCTCTTGATGGAAAAATGTCAAGATATCGAGCTCCATTCCACCAACTCCGCATTTCATATGGTAACAATAAAGGTAAGAGAAAATCATTAATAAAATTTTTTGAATGGATTTTACTTGAATTTTTTTTTTGTCATAGGAAAAAATTATATTGAAGAAGAAGATCGTTTTCTTGTCTGCATGCTCCATAAATTAGGCTTTGATAAGGAAAATGTTTATGAAGAATTGCGTGCTGCTATTCGTTCATCTCCACAATTCAGATTTGATTGGTTTCTAAAATCAAGAACGGCTCTCGAATTGCAACGTCGTTGTAATACTTTAATTACATTAATTGAGCGAGAAAATCAAGAATTAGAGGAAAAAGAAAAATTGGATAAGAAGAAAAAAGTTGGTAATAGCGTTGGTCAAGCCAAGGGTGGACAAAAACGAAAAAATGACACAGCTGCAAGTCAAGCATCAAGTTCAAATAAAAAGAAAAGAAGAGTATAAATTGGGTTGAAAATCATTCAGCATATTATTCCAGTTTAAATCGACATTCTCAATTAAAAACTTTCTTATAAATGTAATAGATGATATGTGTGTTTTTCGTAAAAATAGGCTCTCACAAGATCACAACAATTAGTGTCATTGAATCATTACTTAAGCTTACTGTATTTTTTGATTTTTTTAATTCTAGATTTTAATTCTATTGTAATAATATAAGTTTAATACAGCCTAATTTAATTTACCTCATGACTTTCATTATCCACTGAAATTTTAAATAGTGAATTTTCTTATTCAATAAATATTGTAATTGCATGTAACTTAAAATAAAATATTAAAATACAATGATTTTTGTTACATTTTTTATTCAAATTTAAAATGATTATTATGCATTGGTTGGTAAGTGAACATGAACTTTTAACGTATTTTCAGAATTTTAAAAATTTTAGGAAAAAAATTCAAAAATTGTCTTTCGTTTTTAGACATTTTTTAAAACGTGAAATTTTCTTGATCTATCAAATTTCGTGGTAAATATATAACAAAAAAGTAAAAAATCATCTGTAAAGATGTCTGAAATTGAGGAATCAAATGACCAAATGAATACTCACGAGAGTGATGAAGATTCGGTGAGTAAATTGTCTTAACTTTTTATTGCTCAGAATTACAAGAAAAAAAAACTTGAAATATTTTCTTTAAATAGAATCGTCAAGAGTTAACTAGACAAAATTCAAACACTGATAAAGAAGTAGACCATAATCGTGATAAAAGATTCGAATTCTTATTAAAACAAACAGAGATTTATTCTCATTTCGTAACTGGAACTTCAAACAAAATTACGCCAGAAAAGAAAAAAGCCCGTAAAAAATTGAATAAAGAAGTAGAGTAAGTTTACAATTATTAAATTTAATTTAATTTTAATAATTATCTTTAAAATATTCTTAGCCATCGACATCGAAAAACCGAACAGGAAGAAGACGAAGAACTTTTGGTAGAAACAAATAAAGCTAAAAACATTTTTCGTTTTGAAACATCACCACATTATATCAAAGGTAATAAATTGAAGATATTGTAATATTTTTATTATAATTATCAATTATTCTTGAATTTTAGATGGTGAAATGCGTGATTATCAAATTCGAGGTTTGAATTGGATGATATCTCTATATGAAAATGGTATAAATGGTATTTTGGCTGATGAAATGGGTCTTGGAAAGACATTGCAGACTATTTCGCTTTTGGGATACTTGAAGCATTTTAAAAATGCAGCAGGTCCTCATATTGTAATCGTTCCTAAATCTACATTACAAAATTGGGTAAATGAGTTTAATCGTTGGTGTCCTACACTACGAGCTGTTTGTCTTATCGGAGATCAAGAAACTAGAAAAACTTTCATTCGTGAGGTGATGATGCCAGGAAAATGGGATGTATGCATCACTTCTTATGAAATGTGCTTATGTGAGAGATCTGTGTTGAAGAAGTTCAATTGGAAATATCTTATAATTGATGAAGCTCACCGTATCAAAAACGAGAAAACTAAATTGTCTGAAATTGTCCGTGAATTTTCTACTCGACACCGGTTATTACTTACTGGAACACCATTGCAAAATAATTGTAATATAATATAATTCTTGATAATGATTGTATAACTAATATATAAAACTTATTTTATTTGTAGTACATGAACTTTGGGCCCTTTTGAATTTCTTGTTGCCTGATGTCTTTAACAACGCTGATGATTTTGACTCTTGGTTTAATACAAATCAATGCTTGGGAAACAATCAAATGATCGAACGTTTGCATGCTGTGCTTAAACCATTTTTGCTGCGTCGTTTAAAATCTGAAGTTGAAAAACGTCTACTGCCGAAGAAAGAAACAAAAGTATTTGTAGGCCTCTCGAAAATGCAACGTGAATGGTATACTAAAATTCTTTTAAAGGACATTGATATTGTGAATGGAGCAGGGAAAGTTGAAAAAATGCGTTTGCAAAATATTTTGATGCAACTTAGAAAATGTGTCAGTCATCCATATCTTTTCGATGGTGCAGAACCAGGTCCACCATATACAACTGATCAGCATCTTGTTGATAATTCAGGAAAAATGGCAATCTTGGACAAATTATTACCTCGGTTGCAAGAACAAGGCTCTAGAGTTCTTATTTTTTCACAATTCGTACGAATGTTGGACATACTTGAAGATTACTGTTGTTGGAGACAATATAAATATTGTCGTTTGGATGGACAAACACCTCACGATGATCGTTCAAACATGATTGCTGATTTTAATGCAGAAGGTTCTGATAAGTTTATTTTTATGATTTCAACACGTGCTGGAGGCTTAGGAATCAATTTGGCTACAGCAGATGTTGTTATAATTTATGATAGTGACTGGAATCCACAAATGGATATTCAAGCTATGGACAGAGCACATCGAATTGGTCAAAAGAAGCAAGTTCGCGTTTTTCGTTTTGTGACTGAGAATACTGTAGATGAAAAGTTAGTTGAACGTGCTGAAGTTAAATTGAGACTTGATAAACTGGTCATTCAACAAGGACGATTGATGGACAATAAATCAGCTCAGCTCAACAAAGATGAAATGCTCAATATTATTCGATTCGGTGCAAATCACGTTTTTCAATCAAAAGATTCTGAAATTACCGATGAAGATATTGATAAAATTCTTGAAAAAGGCGAAAAACGAACAAATGAAGATAAAAAAAAATTAGATGCTTTAGGAGAAAGTTCATTGCGTGGTTTTACTCTTGACACAGAAATATCTGTATATCAATTTGAAGGTGAAGATTATCGTGAGAAGCAAAAATTGCAGACTCTTGGAAATTGGATTGAGCCACCAAGACGTGAAAGAAGACCCATGTATGTAGTTGATGCTTATTTCAAAGAAGCTTTACGCGAAATTGAACCGAAAGCACCGAAAGCTCCACGACCTCCAAAACAACCCGTTGTTCATGATTTTCAATTTTTTTCACCTCGTTTACATGAGCTTTTTGATAAAGAAGTTTATTATTATCGTAAATCAATTGGATGGAGAGAATCTAAACGTGATGAACAACGTAAAATAGATGAGGCTGAACCTTTGACTGAAGAAGAAATTGCAGAAAAAGAAACTTTATTAGCTAAAGGTTTTTTAAATTGGAATCGACGAGATTTTAATCAATTTATCAAAGCAAATGAAAAGTATGGTCGAAACGATATTGAAAATATAGCGAATAGTGTTGAAGGTAAGACACCAGAAGAGGTGATGGAATATGGTCTTGCTTTTTGGAAACAATGTGAAGAACTTCAGGACATTAAAAAAATCTTGACACAAATTGAACGTGGTGAAGCAAAACTTCAACGAACAGTATTAATTAAAAAGGCTCTTGATGAGAAAGTTTCAAAATATCAGTCTCCATTTCAACAACTTCGTATTCCATATATTAACAAGAGTAAGATAAAATATAAATTTTCTCGTGTATAGAATTAACATTTATTTTTTACAGCTAAAAGCATTCAATACAGTGAAAAGGTAGATCGTTTCCTTATTTGTATGCTCCAAAAACTAGGCTACGACAAAGAAAATGTCTATGAAGAATTACATTCTGCAATTCGTTTAGTTCCACAGTTCAAAATTGATTGGTTCATTAAAACAAGAACAACATTTGAAATTCAACGTCGCTGTAATACGTTAGTCTCATTGATTGAGCGAGAATATCAAGAAACTGAAATGCAGAAAAAATCTTTTAATCAATTTAAATTTGGACAAAAGCGAAAGAACGAAACACCTGCAGGTCAAGCTACAAATTCAAATATAAAGAAACGACGTCTTTAAATATTCATCAATTGCATTATCTAATTAGTTTGAAATTTAACAATTTTGCTATCATGTATCATTTACTATGAGTTTTTTTTGAAAAATTATTACATTTAATTAAATTAGTACCTTTTTTTAGAAGTAACAAGAAAAAGAAATATAATTTTATACTTTTATTAAGTCAATACTTAAAATAAAGAAATACACAATACAATTCTTCCTCAATAAAATTATTTTTCATCTGTTTAAATTATAAAACTCTATATTTATATAAAATGTGTAAGAAACAAATGCACGAAAACATGTCCTCGTACAAGAAATTAATTTTCTCTTTAATTAAAATCTAATTCTAATTGCAACTTTGTGACATTTTTTTAAAATGAGTAATTTGCAGTTTTTGTTTTTGTGTCATTATGACACTTTTGCAGTTTGCTTTTGCTTATTTTCTCTTTCACGTTTTCTCATTTTCTTACGTCGTCTTTCTTTTGCATTCATTTCATTCTTAATCATCATGTATGTCTTTCTCAGATCCTGAATTTTCTTCTCAAGAAGTGATATACGATGACAACTCGGCATATTTGGATCTAAAGTTATAAATAATAAATTTTTCATGTTTTAACATCTAGATGTAAAAACTTACCAAGTTCAACCAAAAAGTTAAATTGAATTTTATTAGAGCTTCCTTGACTTGGTTCAACTTGATTTCTTGTAAAAATATTCACATCTGAATTATCATTGCTGTCAGAATCTGTTTAATATATCGGAAGCAATTTTTAATGAATAAAATTGATTTTTTAAAGGACAAAATGCATACCATTTCCTTGAAGATTTCCTCTAACATTTGTTTGAGGTCTTGTATGTTGACGACGTCTCTTTGCATGAATGTCTGGTTCAATTTTCATTGTTCTTTTCTTTTTTCGTGAAATATCTGATTTAACTGAAATTAAAACATGCAAAATTTGGTTTAATATTCATCAAATAATTTAAATATTAGCTTACCATTCTTTTCACTTTCTGATTGATCATCATCAAGAGAATTATCTGAATTGTTATTTGTGTTGTTACCACTGCTTGTTGCACTACCACGTTCAGATTTTAATTTATCACGTAAAATATCACCAGTGGCCGCTTCTATACCTACTTCGCTATCTATATCCATTGAAATCGAAGACTTGATATTGCCTTGATGTGATGTAGATTGATGATGAAGTAAAGTTGGACCGGTATATTTCATAGTATATCCACTGCCACTTTGTGGCATTGAAGGATGAACAAAGCCTGAAGTAGGGCTCCTTCCGATTTCACTTAGTGGATCTTTGCATGTACTTGGAGCTGGTGAGCCAGGAATTGTTTCTTCACAAAGTAAGAGAGACATTGTTTCACTTTGCTGTTCACCACTATCAGATTTCTTTTCAGCCTCCTTCGAACTAGGATTATTATGTTTATATGGAACATCGTCTTGTAGCATGATAGACTCGAGTGCACCAATAGGAGCTTTTTTCTTATCTACTGCTGTTTCATTTGGTGTTGCTTCATCTTCAATTACCAAACGATCTGAATCTGTATCTGAGTCATCATTTTGTTTCTTTGTAGAAGGAAACGATGTAGATGTTGGAGTATCCAAAGAAGTTGCTGCTGTTAATGAGATTGGCGTTGAAATGGCACTTTCGAGTTTTTCTATAATTCCCTGAAGTTCAACATTTCCCTTTGCTTTATCATCAATTTTAGTTTCAGGCGATAAAAGTAGGGGCTTTTTGGTTGTAGTAACAAGTGTATTTGTAATTGTTGTTGACTTTGAAGTTCCTGGTGATTTTGCTTTAAACGTGTATTGATCCATTTTAAGTTCTTCAATTTTAACATATGGCTCATCTTTGATTATAGCGCTATATTGAGAAATTTCACGTTCATTCGCAGCATCTTTCTGATTAATTGCTTTTAATAATCTATCTGCAATTGAAGCTTTTACTTCAGTTTTTGGCAAAATTTCAAAAGATGGCTCTAGAATTTTCTTAAATGCTTCTAATTCCGGTTTTTCATCCTCTTTACTTGGTACCATTATTGGTTTTAATAAATCATGTTGCTCAATTAAATCACTGCTAAATTTCACAGGACCAGCTGCAATATTTCTCGGTGTAGTTTGAGTTGATGGTTTTGATGGTAGGAAATCATCAGAATGATGCATATTGAAACTTGGTGATTTTCGTAGAACATCAAATGTTGAATCTGATTTCGGTTTACTAACCAGAGATTGCGATAAAATTGGAGGAGGTATGTTAGTCTTAGGAAAAAGTTCTTGTGATATTTGAGCTGTTGATTGAATTGCACTCCATGGTTGAGGAATAATTACATTTTGGGATGTTGAAGCTGGCGTTCGAGCCATAATCATTGAATGCTGTGCCTTTTCTTCTTTTACTGGTGATTTCTTTTGCTTCTTATTTGGAAATGATACTATTGAAGTTTTAATCATACTTTCAATATCTTCCATCGGACTGCTTGTTGAAGAAGTATCAATAACACTTTGCCTTGCTTGTTTTCTTTGTTGTGCTAATTGTTGCTTTTTAGTAGGCTCATTAGGTGATTCTTGCTTTTTAACAGGTGTATTCACAACTTTTGCATCAGAAAATTCTTCAGTGTCTTTAAACTCATAAATATCACTCTCAGCGGTTTTATCTTCATTCTTTATATCTTTATTCTTTACTTTGCCAATTTCTTTTGCTAAAGATTGTCCAAAACGACCAAGTTTTGAAGTATCTGCAGCAGCAGCTTTTTGTGTTGCTTTCTTATCTTGAAAAATATTCGATTTTCTCGTAGGAAATATTGCTCCGCTTTCAGTTTTAATTTCTGTTTTTTCACTCACTGCTTTTTCAAAAAATGAAAGAGGATTTTTGATATCACTTGTTTCTTCATCAAATCTAAACGAGGATTTTTTAACATCAGTTTTTACAGTTGTTGTTACTATTGTACTTGTTGTTGATGCTGGAATTTTTTCTGGTTCATTTGACTCATTTTCACTTGTATAAGCGCTCTTTGAACTATTCGGTACATCACTTGGAACAGAATGTGATGAATCGCTATCAGTTGAATGAAATGACGAACGACTAGAATCACGTTGAATATTTTTATTTTTTGAGCCTTTTACATCGAAAGGTGATTTTCCAGATTTGATTGAGGACTTTGTAGATTTTTCATCGTCTGATTTTGTTGTGTCAGGAGCTTGAACTTTTTCACTCGATTTAATTTCTTTAATTACTTTCAGTTCGGTCTTAGATACATCTTTATTGTCACTTGATGTTACGTCAACAACAGATGATGACTTTTGAATTTTATCATCATTCAATTTTTCTTTCTTCTCTGACGGTTTTTTAATTGGTTCGTCAGATTCACTTGAATTATCATCAATAGTCGAACCACGATTTGAACTTTTACTTGTTGGCGTGCCGCGAGTTGGTCGCTTTTGTGCAATTTTAGTTTTACTTGATGTATTTGATAATGGTGTAGTCGAGCGCGATGAGGCAGTTGTATCAGCTCTATTGCGAGCACGCTTTGTTGGATTCTTAGTAGTAGGTGTTTGTAAATTTGTACTTGAAGTGCTGGAAGTTTTTACAGTAGTACTACTTGAATTGCTATTATTACTAGATTGCTTCTTTTTCGCCTCGTCCTTTGTCAAGTTTTCTGCTATGCTTTCGCGATGAATCCATTCATCATAACGAGCATTCCATCCTTTGTAATGAACTTTATACACAGGTTTTCCTTCTTGTTCAGAGATTTTCAACACTTTTGCTTCATAGTCAGAAGAACCACGATAATACACTTTCAAACGATCATCAATTTCAATAATTACATCATCAGCAATACTTGGTCCCGAAGGTACTTGAATTTTCGCAGCTATTGTTATTGTTTCTTTTTTCTCAGCAGTGTCTTCTTTCTTCTTTTTATTTTCTGGAGGTTTCTTTTTAGTTTTTTCTTTCTTTGCTGATGCAGTCGTGACTGATTGTGTAGGCGATGAAGCTATTGTATTCACTTCATCATCCTTTGATACTGATTTTTCTTTATCAATTTTATCACTATCTTTTTCACCACATTTAACATTATCCTTATTCTTTTCCGGCTTTTCTTTTTCCAATTTTTCAGATTTTGCTTTCTCCTCTACTTTATCAACTTTCGATTTTGTACTTGCTGTCGATAATTTTCGAGAAGTTGTAACTTTAATAGATTCACTTGTATTTTCTGAATCATCCGCTACGCTACTTGTCGTTGGTTTTTCAACTTTTTTCTTTGCCTAAAAGCAATTACTCAAATAAATTATAAATTTATTTGGAAGAAATATTAATAGATACTTACACTTTCAACTACTTTTGGCGATGCCACAGAGCCAGATCGTGTTGAACTACTTCTCGCTTTATCTCGATTGGCTCTTGGAGGTAAATCCTCGATTCCTTTTGACACTGCTTCTTCAAATGCTAATAGAAATTTTCTATAAGAATGCTTTACCAATTTTACGATTGCATCAGTTGGTGTAAATCCGAGACGTTTAGCAATTGCTTTCCAATTTCTAATTTTAGTGACATTAGCATAACCACCTAATTTTTCTACTGAGTAGTAAAGTCGATACAAGTCCACATCTCGATTTGTAATACTTGGCCCTTTATTGAGAGGCGAGTTTCGTTTCTCCATAAACTCAAGTAATTGCGCAAAAAATCTATCTTTAACTTCATTTGGTTCATCATCGGAACTATCAGAAAGTTCTTGATCACTTAAACTAGCCGAATCAATTAAAACTTCACGATCCCAATGTGGAGGGAGAACATTTTTATCCAAAAACTCACGAGCTGCTGCAACAGCAGTTGAATCAGATTTTGATGCAGTATCATTTGTAAATTCAGTGACCTCTTTTT
Source organism: Polypedilum vanderplanki (assembly GCA_018290095.1). Taxonomy (NCBI): domain Eukaryota; kingdom Metazoa; phylum Arthropoda; class Insecta; order Diptera; family Chironomidae; genus Polypedilum; species Polypedilum vanderplanki. Next base: position 31,464,576 of record CM031379.1, read on the forward strand.
TAGGTACAGTATAATAACGACCATCTTTGAAAGATCTCACTAAATATTCAGTTTTGATATGAATCTTTACATTTTCTTGGGCTTTTGGTGCAACAACTAATGCAGGAAAGTAACTTTCTTTGACATTTTTCTTCTTTGTATCATTGTTTTCTACACAAACAACTTTCCCTATAGCATATTCTTCATCATCTGATTCATACTCATCTTGCGTTTTAGTTCGTTTGCCTCCTCCTCGATGTTCTGGATGAGTCAAAGGCAATTGATCAAGAGTATCACAAGCATTAAAATGTTTTCCCGATTGACGACAAAGAGCAGTGCGTCTTAATGTTGCAATATCACCATCATCAAAAACTACAGTATATTGAGAGCAATCCTGTATTTTTGTGATAGTTGCTTCATTTGTTTCTTTTTTATCTGCATCATTTATTTCTACGATATTTCCAACACGAATTTCGCCTATTATTTCATCATCTGTAACAGTTGCCGTTCCTCCTTTTTTAAATGCGACTTTAACTTTGATATTTTTCACGACCTTATGAACTTTTGCCTCACAAAATGCTCCTTTATATTTTGCACTAACTTGTGCACCTACTGATAAAACAACAGGATCGTCTTTATCCTTTTGAGGTATTCCTTGCTGCAATTGATATAAGTTCACAAGAAATAAATTAGTTGCGTTGATTTTTTCATCACTCACTTTCGCCATTTTTCATTCACTTACCATTTTTTGCAGGAAATAGTTTTCAAAACTCGAATTATCGCTCACAAACGCCACGATTACAGAATATTGTCACTTACGATGACAGGGAAATACTTTTTAATCCTTTTCATCAATTAATTCTTCCTTTAAAGAATTATTTTTCTTTTGCTTGATCTATTTCGTCGTTGTTGTTCACTCATACACTTACAAACTCACTCGTACATATTTGCATTCATAGCTTTGAATTGAAACATAAATTTTTTTGTGGGAAATTTTGTTTTTTGAATCTATTATTTTCCGTTAGGCTTGACATTTTTTTATTCAATATCTCATTCGCTTTATAATAATTGTTTATCAAATTCTTAAGAAAGTGGCAAATGTTAAATATCCAGTATGACCTTGTTGAATTGGTGTGTTTAATGTTGTCAAAATTTTACGAGTTGGCAGTTGCGGTCTCTTTTCATCTCTTTTTGGAAGTTTTGATTCAGTATCTTCTCGTTTTTGTTTAACAAATGATAGATCCATAACGGGAATATTTTTTTCCCTAACAATATGTTCTGATTGAAGAATTTCAATTGTATGAATTTCAAGAAAGCCATACTTTTCAAGTTGAAGACAGGTTTCTTGAGTCTGCTCAATACATGGACTGAATGCACAAAATCTTCCTCCGCTTGGCTTTAATGCTTTAACTACATGATCGATTGCTTTGTAAGGTGCTGGGAGATCTAGAAAAATTGCATCTGCTTTACCATTTAAATCATCAGTAAATCCATCAGAGACCACATCACGATGTTGTGCTGTTACAAAGTTGCCAAAACCATGTTTTTGAAACTCTTCTCTCGCCTGATCAACTCTACTTTCATGAAAATCGAATGTGTATAAATGTCCTTTGCCATAAATTGCTCTTAAAAAATAATGAGATAACGAACCAGAGCCTGTACCAGCTTCAATAATAACAGAACTAGGTTGAATTTCTAATTGCATTAAAATCATTGAAATATCAGGTGTATAGAGAATTTGTGTGCGGTGTGGCAAACTCATTGTCCACAATTCAGGATTCATCTGAAGTATGAAAGCATATCCTTTTGGTAGATGAATTTTTGTACCATATTCCTTTCCAATGAGACTTTGCACTTTAAGTGCTCCATATGCTGTTTGATGTACATATTCTACCTAAAGATTTAATGTATTGAAAAAATTCAAAGTTTTTTAAAAAATGCTTTTTTACCTTTTGACCATGTTTATTTGTAGTATGTGATTTTACTTCAATTGCATGCATGTTATTTATTGTGATGTAAAGGATTACAGTGTCTCCTTCATTTATCACTCTTTCCGGTTTTGTAAAACTCATTTTTAAAATGATTTTAATTAATTTTTTCAATTTTTTATTTAAAATTTATAAGTTTATTTTTAAAACAAAAATTTTGTTGGAAACTTTATTTGAATTCTCAAAGTCCGTTACAACAATTTAAAAAAATTAACCAAGAAGCATTGGGAAAAGTGAAAATGTTGTCTTACATTTCTTATTCTCCTTACTCAATTCTTTAATTTCACGTTTTAATACTTCAATCTCTTCTATTTCAGCATCACATTTCTTTTTAGTTATTTGGTCTGGAATAATTCGCCTTTGACACATATTCAATTCTGTTTCAAAAAGCCTTATTGCATCACCTATCAACTCTAATGCTTCTAGATCTTGATCAATATTCTTTTTAATCTCTTTTTGATCAGCAAATAATTCTTCCCTCTTTTTTATGATTGCTTCCAATTCAGCATCAATCTTATTATTTTCAACTTTTAAAATCAAGTCTCGTTTTTTTAGTAAAGCTTTTAACACTTTGACTTCTATCTTTATATAGGTTGTGATTTTATGATTTTCCTATGGAGTAAAAAATAATGCAATGAATAACATTTAAAATGAAAAATTTTTTTATACTTCATCATTAGCAACAATTTTTAATTCGTCAAATAAGTCTTGAATTTCTGCAGTTTTTAAGTGAATTTTGCTATCGTCACTGATTGATTGCATTTTTAAACTTTCAATAATGTCAATAATTTCATCGTTAGATTCTATTCTCTCTGACATAGTTTTATTCGTTTGTTGGTTTTCCATAAAATTTTTCAAAAGATTTGCTGTTTCTAGGACTCTCCTGCTCTTGGCATTATAAATTTTCATTTTTTCATCATCAGCTTTATACAGTCTTTTCATTATTCTATTTCAAATGAAATTTTTAAAAAATACTTAAGAAAATTTTTTTAAGAAAACTTACTCTGCAGCTTTTGAGTCATGATATAATTCAAAATCAATCTCATTCTTAAATGATCGCCTTGCAAAATTAACACCCATAGAATTTTTTTCTAATCGAGAATTCCAATTATCCCAAAATAATTTTATCTCCTTATTAATTGATTCTAAATCACTATCATTTGAGGCTGCATTTTCAATCGTTTCAATATGTTGAAGAGTTTCAAAATTTATCAATTGTTCTTTGATATCAAAATTTTCCATTTGAGTTGATTCAACAATTTTTAGTAAATGAGATGTTTTATTCAAAAGATCTTCAGCATCATCCTTTTGTCCTGGATCTTTTATCATCTCATCAGAAAAGAAATCATGACAATTTGAATGATGTTTTTTGTTTAATTTCGCTTGCAAATCTTCAACATCATTAATTAAATTTTTCGTCAATTTGGACATTCTTTCAATTTTTCTCTCTTTTTCAAAAACTGCAACTATGCATGTATCATTTGAATTTTCCCAATTTTCAATTAATTCCTCTTGGTCATTTTGAAAATCTTCAAATTGTTCTCTATTATTTTGATCATAATTCAATATTGAATCTTTTACTTGTTGGTGCATATGTTGAATATATTTGAGGCTATGTAAAATCCCAATCATTTGTTCATATTCATATTTATGAAACAAATATTCATTAACGCTGTATTGAATTGTTGCCATATCTTGCAATTTATGAATTTGAAGATTTCTCTCTAAATGACTATTTAAGCTCTTTAATGTATTTTTCTCGTTTTCTATATCTTGCTTCAGTTTTTCTAACTGATTAATTTTTTGTTCTAAATCATAATTTATTTGCTCTAATTGAGCATTTTCTTGTTCTAATTGATCATTGTAAGCTTTCAAATCTTTTATTTGATTTTTATATTCAAATTTCAACTCTTTTATGTTGTTATGATCAATCAGAACTTGAAATGTAGTGAAATTTTTAAAAGAGTCAGTTGATTCATCTATGAGATGATTTTCTTCATTTAAATACTCAGTTTGTTTTTGTAGATAATTCTTTTGACGTTCCAAATACTCATTTCGTCTTTTTAAATAATCATTTTCCTTTTCTAATTGACTCTTAATTTTCATAAAATAGTCATTTTGCTTTTTCAAATAAAGTTTATTTTTCTCTAAATTATCATTTATTTTTTCTAAATAATTTTTTTCTTTATTCAACTCGTCCTTCTCTTTTTCTAAATTGTTTTTTTTAACATTTAAGTAATATTTTTCCTTCTCTAAATTTTCATTTTGATGTAATAATGTATATTTCTCTTGCAACAAATGATTTCTTTCTCCATCAGTTTGGAAATTTTTGTCTTCTAACAAAACATTTTCTAAATAATCAATATGTCTCTCTAAGTTGATATTTTCGCTTTCTACTTGATTTTTTTCATTTTCTAATTCATAATTGTAAAGTTCCATTTCATTAATTTTATGTTCACAATCAATCAAGACTTGTGATATTATGCGTTCTTTTTCTTCATTATCAAACATGATTTTCGATATCATTTGATTTAGTTGTTCTTTATCAATCATAACCTTTGTCAACAACTGATTTTTTTCTTTAATAACGTGCGAAATTTTAGAAATAATTTGATCTTTCTGCTCATTATCAAACAAAATTTGCGATAATAAATGATTTTTTTGGTTTTCTTCTTTTTGAAGTTCGTAAATTAGTATTTCATTTTCCTTTATATCTATTTTTAAATTCTCATTCAATATCGATGTAAACATTTCTTTTGATTTGCTTTCATTGTATTCATTTTGTAAATATAAAATCAATTCAACTTTAATAAGATTTTTTGATCGAAGTTTTCTATTCTGCTCCCGAATTTCATCTAACTCATCAATCAGTTCAAAAAGTAAAATTTTTGTATTTATGACATAATATTCATGCAGATATTCAATTTCATTTTGCATGTGGGCCAATTGAATTTTTAATTTTTCAATTAGTTTTATGTTATCGTTACAAATATGGTTTTTCTTTTGATTAAATTGACTCATTTCATGTGCAAATTGTTGAATTTTAAGATTATCTATTTTTATAGGAATAATTTCATCTAACAATTCTGCAACAAAATTTCGGCTTGACTTTAGCTCATTTTGTAGTTTATTGTTTTCATTTGCGCATTTCTCATTAGCATCATTGCATTCAAAATTCTTGATTTTTAAAATATCAACTGAATTTTGTAAATTTTTAATAAAATTATTTTTTTGTGTTTCCAAAAAGTTTTGGTATTGAGAGAGCTCTTCAATTAAATCTGGTAGTAATGCATGGCATTTCAGTTTTTCGTGGTTTATTTTATTGATTTTCATTCGAAGAATCTCATTTTCCATATTAAGTGATAATTCATATTTTCTTAAATTTTTAATTGTTTTTTGCATCAAAGTATTTTCATTTATAAGAAAATAATTTTGTTTCTTTAAATTACTTTCACTGCCCGTGATCACTGTTATCTTTTTCCTCAGAATGGAGATTTCATTTTTAGATTGATATAAATTGTCTTCCAAATAATTTTTTTCTTCAAAAAGTCTTTGTCCAAAATCTTTTGAATTTTTCAAATCTTCTTGCATCAATTCGAGTTTAACTTTTAAGACTTCATTTTCTTGCCGTAAAATACTTTCTGTATTCATACCCGATTGAACTTGTGCTTCCAAGATAGAATTTTGATTATTAGATTGGTACAAATTGTTTTCCAGAAAATTTCCTTCCAAATATAATGTTTGTTCAAATTCCTTCAAGCTTTTCATTGTTTCTTTCATCATCTCCATTTCAATTTTTAAAAGCTTATTTTCTTCTTCTAACATAAGCTCTTTGTTTTTGAGAGCTTTTACTTGCTGCTCTAAAATTTCATTGTTGGATTGACAAAGTTTACTCTCCATATAGTAATTTTGATCATTATAGATTTCTTCCATGTCATCCTCATTAATAAAGTCATTAAGATTATCGGATGGTTCCTTAAAATTGTAGTTTTCTAGACTAAAAAAATTTATAGAATTTTGATCAGGCAATTCATATTCAGAAATATTTGATTTCTCGTTTTCAATATTATAAAAGTCATTATTTGGAATCAATAAATCTTCATTCTTATTTTCATCAATATAATTTTCAAAATAATTTTCTAAATCTTTGTAAATATAATAATCAAAATCCAGATTATCAAAATCAATGTTTTTATCAGTATAATAATAATAATTTAGTTTTAAATTATTTTCAAAAATGTTATTTTCTCGATCATAATCATAAAAATTTTCTTCATAATTAAAACCATATTCATCAGGGTCAGAAATGTAGTTTTCAATATAAAAACTTTTACTGCTGTCTTCTAAATTGTTGTAATTTTCTGTAGGATAAATATAATTGTAAGAATATAAAGCATTTTCATAATAATTCTCATAATTAAAATTTTCGTAAAAATTCTCTAAATCATCATCAAATACATTTTGTTGAGGCAAAAAAGATTCAAAATTATTTTGAAAAATCCATGGTCCTTCAATATAGCTTTCATCAATATAATTTTCTTTATGATTCAAACCATTACTAAAAATAAATTGTTCTGTTTTTTCAATAAACTTTTCTGGATAAGTTTCTTCTAAAGGATATTCGTACTCTGAATTCAATGATTCTACATTTTTATCAATACTTAACTCATATTTTCCACGAAAATTTTTTAGTCCGTCATAATCTCCTTGAAAATTTAAATTTTTTTCAGAAATTAATGATTTATTTTCTACATTATCATTAATTTGGTTTGGAGAATATTCTTTTTCTAACAATAAACTTATTTCTGGAATCAATGTATCCTCTTTCAAATTTTCATAAACTGGATATTCTTCAAGATTTTCTTGTTGATCACTATTTATTGTTGTTTGTTCAATTGAAGATTCTTCATTATTAAATATAACTTCTTGATTCAAATTTTCTTTTAATTGTTTAGTTGTTTCATGAAGTTCTAAAGAAATTTCTTCATTTTTGTCAAATGTATTAAATAACGGATTGTCAACGTTTTTTTCATTCTCAGAAATTAATGGTTCTTCTTGTTCAAAACTGTAATTTCCAAAATAATTTTCTTCCTGAGGTGCTTCGTATTCAAGTGATGAACCGTTTCCGTTTTCAGAAAATGATTCATCTTCAAGTTTTTCTAATTGCTCATTAATTTGATAATTATTTTCAGTATTTTCTTCAATCAATTCCTCTTTTTTAAACTCAATTTTGGTTTTTTGATTTTCAGTGTCTTTTTCCTCTTGGTTTATTATAGGAAGTTCTACTTTGTCAAAATCCGAAATATTTTCATTTTCCTCAACTTTCACAGTTTTATCTTCAATATTTATTGATTCTTTATAATCGAAGTTATTTTCATTATTTAATTCAATATGATTTCCATATTCTGAAACTAAAACCTTTTCAACTTTGTTAGTTGAACTTTCATAATAATTTATTTTTTCATCGTTTTCAATTGTTAAATATTCTTCGTTTTTAAAATTTGCTATCGAAGTTGTTTCTGTAAAAAATAAATCATGATAATTTATAGTAGTTTCTGCAATATTTTCTTCTGTTGCAATGTCATATTGTTCTTGATTCATATAATTTTCTTCGAATAAAGGTAGTTCTTTATTATAAAACTTCTCATCTTCTTTTTCAAAAATTTTGTTCATTTCTGATGTTTGTTCATAAATATATTCTGAAAAAAATGGTTGCTCATTATCAGTATTTTGCTGTTCTTTAAACATGAAATAATCTGGGTTTTTTTGATATTCAAAATTAGTATTCAAAATTTGCGAGGTATAATCTGAATTTTCCATAATTTCATAGCTGTTTTCAAAATTATTTTCATATTCTGACAGTTGCTCTTTGTTTTCTTGATATTTTTTTTTATCTTCATTAAAGTTTTCATTTTCTAATATAAGTATTCCATCATATTGATTACTTGTTAAATCTTCAAAATCTGGTGAATACTCATTTTGGTGACTTTGAGAATGTAAATTTTTATCATTATTTAAATATGGTATTTCTTTATGAGAAATTTCTGATTTTTCTTCACTTGTCGAATTTTCATTCACATTTATTTTTGTTGATACCCCAAAATTTTCAATATCAATATCTTGATATAAATTTTGTTCTTTCTTAAGGAATTCATCAATTTCTTGATTTTCACTAAAGAAATTTTCTGAAATTAATGGCTTTTCATTAGCAAAATTTTGTTCATCTACGAGCAATAAATTCTCTTCATTTTCATTTTGAATTTCATTAATAAAATTTTCAGAAATTTCTTCATTTTCTATGTATTCGTTCTCTTCAGGCATTAAATTTTCCTCACTTTTAAAATACGTTAAATTTTCATAAACATTTTCTTTTGTAATATTTTCCAAATTTTCGCTACTTCCAAAAATTTCATCCTTTTTATTAACAATATTTTTTTCTTGATTTAAATTTTCAATTTCGTAATCAATTTTATCGCTTAGATTTTCATTTTCAAAAGTTTCATTCACTTCCAATAATAACTGATCTTCAATTTCATCATATTCATTTCCAAGTGTAAATTTTTGTTCATCAGAAATGTCGTTCAATTGTTCCAATTCTTTATCGATGATGACATTTTTATCAATTAAAGCAGTTGTACGTTCATTTTCGAAAGTTATATTTTCTGAATTTTCACTATTTATTTTAATTTGTTCAACTTCTGTGTTTATTAACAATGATTCATAATTTTCATCAAGGTCATTTTCAATGGCGTTAGTTTCAAAATTAGTTTCACTCTCACAATATGAGTTTTGTATGATCACAATTATCACCACTAATATTTTTAGTAAAATCATCTTGACAGTTTAAAAGAAACTAAATGAAAATTATAGCAAGCTTATTTATTATAATAGCTAAATGCAACGACCGGATATCACTAATTAATCCCGCAAAAAATATCCTTGAAATTTTAATTTTCACACCTCATTTTATTTATGACTTTTTCTTATATAAATTAAAACATTTTTCTGTATGCGTGATATTATTTTTGTAATTGTATTTTATTATTTATTTATTATCTGGCTCCCACTTACACGTGGAAACAGCAATGTCTTTTGTCCATCCAAATGGATCTTCTTCAATATCTGCCTTCATCAAATATCTTCCTTGAGATAAAAGCTCTGCATATTGAGCAACAACTGGATCTCGTCCGCAGCTTGACATTGCAATAACTTGACCCATTTCATCGAAATAAAAAGCAACAAATCTTAAAAGTTCAAGGTTTCCTTCAATTCTTACTTCATGCGGTTTACCGTGACCAGTATATCTAAAAGATCTTCCAAACAGCATTGTCCAGAAAAATGGCACTGCTTGAAGTTTTCGTGATATTCCGCACATATTGACTGCTGCTATTTTTCCATGATACTATGCTAAAGGATAATGTCCGATATTTTCATTCTTACCAGTCATATAAATTGGGCTATTTGCAATGTCACCTCCCACATAAATATTCTCAATATTTGTCTGTAAATACTCATCAGTGTCAATTGATCCATTTTGATTTATATTTATACCACTTTCCTTTAAGAATTCAGTGTTAAGATAACTACCACATGCAAGAATAAACAAGTCACATTTCAAAATTTTTCCATCAATCAATTCAACACTTTCAATTTCTCCTTTCTCATTGCCAATGCAGCTTTTGATTCCACTTTTCATTTCAAATTCGACTTTGTTGGCTTTAAAGAACTTTAAAATTGCGCCTCCAATTTCAGCACCAAAAGAATGTCGAAATGGTATCGAATCACGTCCAATTACTGTCACTTTTGCAACTTTTTTTACACAAAATGCAGCTGCTTCCATACCTGTGAAACTTACACCAAGTACAACAATATGTGTATCTTTATTAATACGTTCAATAATATATTTTGACTCATCAATATCTCGTAATGTTACGATATTTTTCAAATCAATTCCAGGAACATCCACTAAAAAATTTAAAATAATTTATTACAAGTTTTTATTTAAAAATAGTTTCTCACATTTTGATGGTGAACTTCCTGTTGCAATGTAAACTTTGTCATATTTTAATTTTTCACCATTGCTTAAAGAAATTTCTCTAGTCTCAGAATTAAGTCCAGTAGCAGCCACACCGAGTATTACTTCAATATCATAGTTATCATAGAATGATTGTGGTCTAAGCAAAATGCTATCAATTTCAGCATCCATTGCTTTGCTAACTTTTACTCGATCATAAGGAAGATAGTTTTCTTTACAAACAAAAACTATGCGTCCACCAAAACCATTTGATCGCAAGTTTTCAACACAAATTGTTCCACTGGGGCCACCTAAAAAGTGAATAAATATAAACTGTAGTATAAGAAAATGGATAAATTTTATTTTACAACCTCCAATAATTACGAATGTTTGTTGATTTAACAAGTCACGCCCAACTAAAAAAGATAATTTATAGCATATTGAAATTTCAGATCATGATGTTTTGAATGGGATAATAAAAATTAGAAACATTCTGTAAATTCATAATTTGGTTTAAAGATTTTGAAAATTATTATCCATACATATAAAATTTATAAAAAGTTTTAAAAAATTTCTAAAGTTTTGTGAAAAATTTTGAATTTTTTTAAAAATGTTAAAAATTATAAGTTATTTTGAAACACTTTTTCAAAAATTTAAATTAAATTATTAATAAAATTTCTCACTGAATTGATTTCCCATTTTGAAACTTGTAATTAGTTATGACTTTGGTTCGAAATGTATAAAAATTTGTTCCCACCAAATCATTTTATTATAAATTTCATAAGTTTTAAAATTTTACGCACTTTTCACTGGTTGTCGTTTATATAACTTCAATGCTGATTTCTTAGCTCTTACAACAACTTGTCCTGCTTCGGAAATTTTCACTTGATAACATGGAAGTGAATCTTGACCAGGAAAATCTTCAATGTCTCCAGTTTTAATATTGAAACATGCACCATGCCAGGGACAGCGAACTCTGCCATCACCTAAAGCTCCCATTGATAGATATGCTCCATAATGAGAGCACTTTGCGCCAATTGCAGATATTCCATTTTGCTTGATAACGAGTACTTTCGTATCACCAATCTCAAAATTTTTCATTTCATTTTCTCCTATATCATTTTCGTGACAAACTACCTTTTCAATGTAGTCATCATCATCTTTAACAGATACGTGACCATTTTGCTGTGCTGTTTTAGAATCTTTAAAACCGATAAGCTATCGATAAAAGTTTAAATCAAGTAATTGTATTACCTTTAGGCTTTACAAGAATTTTTTTGACATTTGGTTGTTCAGCAATTCTATTTTTACAACAACCTGCTCCCATTTTTATATGATTGTCACGCGATGCAATAAAGTGCTGCTGAGAAAGATATTGATTGTCTATCAATAATTTTTAATTATTATCAAATAAAAATAGTAAGTGGACACTTTTATTATTCGCGTGTTGCTTTTTAGACTTCTCGAGATAGACTGAAAAATTTTCAAATGAAAGATAGGCAATATCAAACAGTTTAAGAGATATGCTAAACAATAATCAATGAAATGAGTGAAAGATAAGAATTACGTGAATAATTCTTATATTTTTTGATAACAAATAATCACTCGTGTTATGATAGGTCATGAAAAAATATTTAAGTGAAAACAAAAATGTTTACAAAATAATTTTGAGCGCATTCTTGGAACAACAATGCAGCTTATAATTTCACTTTTATTGGCTGTCCCTCTGAGATCTCGAAAACTACAAAAGCTAAAGATTTTCGGCTTTTTGCATTGGATTTCTACTAAAAAGTTACTGGCAGACGTTTATTTATATTCCTGTCACTGATTAGTTTAGCTAGTAAATTGCGAATTTAATTTTCCATATTGAAATTGTAAATAACGCGAAGTCGGCTGCGAAAACGATTGCAGCGCCACTATCGGTAAATATTGGAACTTCAAATATTTTGAATATTAACCTTTAGTTTTAAATCAACAAAATTTATCATAAGATTCAGTAAATTGAATATTAATTAAAAACACGCGCCGTACTTTCGTGCATCATAATTTGTAAATATAATTTTTCTTAACTTTTTTTTATTTCGATCAATTTATTTTAAAATGTGAATCTGTTTCTCAAACGAATCTGATAATTCTGTAATTTGTTAACATACACTGATATAGGCACCAAAAATGCGCTAAAGTAATCCGACTTAAGGCGGACACTTTTCATTATCATTTTTACTTTTAATTTGTGTTTTATTTAAAATTTTAAACTTTAGTTATACAAAATTTAAACATATTCAAAATCTAATGGTTCAAAAGTTTCTTCATCATACGTGTCTTCAATGAATTCTTCAATTTTATTAAAAGAATTTTCTGTCTCCTTAATATCTCCGATGTTTTCTGCTACTTCTTCAATTGTCTCAACTTTGTTCTCAGCATAATCTTTTATAATTTCCTCAACTTCATATTCAGTGATGTTTTCTGAGATTTCTGTGCTTTCTTCGATGTTGACATCAGTAACATCTTCTTGAATATTAAGAGTTAATGGATTTTTATGTTCGACATGTAAATCATAATCCATTTCTGAAATAAAGGGTTGAATTTGCTCAATCATCATATCTTCTTGCATATCGTATGGTTGTAACGGTTCCTTCTGAGCAAAAGCCATATCTTCTTGTAATTTTAGAAATGTAGGTTGTTTTTGTATAGTAACAATGTCTTCCATCAGTTCTGGAACTTCTCCATATTCCCATGATTTTTGATTATTGTCTTCATAATATGAAATATATTCAGGCTCTGGTAATTGCTTTAAGTCTTCATAGTTAATATAATATTCATATGCATTTGAAGAATAATCTGTATCAGGGATATATTCATAACCTGAATATTCTGTATCTGTCATGTTATCGTAAAAATAAGAATAATCAAATGAATTCAAATTTTCACCTGATTGTTCATACTGATTAAAATTTTCATATTGACCGTAATAATTTTTTTGTAAATTTTCGAATTCATATTGATTTAAAGAGTATTCATTATAATTATTTTCAAATTCTGATATATTTTCTTCATAGAAATAATCGTTTTGATTTAATGTTTCTTCTAATCCTAAAAATTTACTTAGATCCTCATGATTAATATGTTCTTCCAAATTTTCATAAGTATTAAATTCCATTTCATTTGTGGGATATTCATTATCTGTTATGTATTCATAATATTCATCAATTTCTGGATCATAATAATAATCTTCATTATATGACAGTTTCATATATTCTGCAATCTGATTGGAAATTTCGTTATAGTTTGAAAGATCTTCAATATTTTCATTAGAGAAAAATTCAACATGATGATTTCCAATTTCTGAAGGGTAGTCTTCATTATCGTCTCGAACTTCGAAATATTCAGGTTCTAATGGTTCATTTAGGTTCATATATTTATTTGATAATAACTTTTGTAGCTCTTCATTCGTATATTCATATTTTTCATAATTATAAAAATACTCTTCAGCAGAAATTTCATTTTCTGGCATTTTTTCTTCATATGAATAGTATTCTTCATCGGACGTTTCATTAAAATTTTTAGGTTGACCTATATTTGAATCTTTATATTGTAAAATTTCATCATAGTATTCATAATCTGAATATTCATTATTATTATCTTCACTTTCTGGCATATTTTCTTCATACAAATAATCGTTTTGATTTGATGTTTCTTCAAATCCCAAAGTTTCACTTAGATCCTCTTGATTGTTATATTCTTCTAAATTTTTATAAGTATTAAATTCCATTTCATTTGTGGGATATTCATTATCTGTTATGTATTCATAGTATTCATATATATCTGGATCATAATAATAATCTTCATTATATGAGAGTTCCATGTATTCAGTAATTTGATTTGAATTTTCAATAGAGAAAAGGCCATCATTTTGGTTTCCTAAATAATCAAAATCTAATGAATTTGAATACTCGTTATCATTACTTTCTGACAAATAACTAATAAAGTCGTCTCTATCAAAGCTATTTTGATCTTCCGAAGTGTATTCAAAAGGATTTAGTATAGATGGAATATTTTCTTGAACAAAATTATTATAATCTTCATTGTCATCATCGTAATCTTGATAATTAAATTGTATAGAAGCTTTATTTGCATCAATTAAATATTCATTGTAGTTATGTTCATCATATATGTCAGTAAATAAATCATTCTTAATTTCTGGTACATAATACATGTAATTGTATTCATAATCATTTTGGCTTGAAATATTATTAAGAGGTTCTTTTGATAAGGTAATATTTTTATGGATAAAACTAATTTCATCCTCATCCTCATTTTTTTCTGTATTTGTGAAAATTATATTTATGTCATTGTTATTGTAGTTTTCATACTCTTCATCTTCTATTTTTTGTTCATAGTATTCATCTTCGTTTGAAAAATTTTCAAAAATTTCAAATTGATAAAAAATTTTATCTTCAGGCATGTGATCAAAATCATTTTCGATTTCTTGTATTTGATTTTCAGAATTCACTGATGTCATATTTTTATAAATTATTTCAATATTATCTTCAATTTGATAGTTTTCATAATCTGCTTGACTATTTAAATCTGATTGGTAATCATAACTATTGAATAATTTGTCATATTCACCATTTTTATCTAATTCATCTGCATTTAGTTCTAAATATTTATAAAAATTATCAGCATCATATGTCTCTTGTATGTTCTCTGCATTTTCATAATTTTCAAACTCAAATGAATCATCAATCGGAAGTATTGGCTCGAAATATTCATATAAATTGTAAACATTTTCACTTTCTTGTTTTATGTAATCATAATCATCTATAGATTCAAATGGTTCATTTATTTGAAGCATCTCTTGTATAGGCATGGTTTCTTCAGGATATTGAGGGAATGACATATTTTTCAATATCAAATGAACATCGTCTGTATTTTCGTTATCAGATGCAAATTTAAAATCATCTTCATCTTCATGTCTAAAAATAAAATTAAAATCTTGACTTAAATCAGGTTGTAGCATGTTATAAATAAATTTTAAATCAGGATCATTATCTTCCGCAATTATTTCAGCTGGATTATCTTCAAGAAATGATTCAAGTTTTCCTATAACATCATTAATTTTTATCAATTGGATGCTTAAAAGTTTGTCCTCTTCATCAATTATATCTTCGATTGTATCAAAAGCATTTCTTGATTGATAAACTTTTTCAGTATTTGATCGGAATGATGACCTTCTCATTTGTTTAGTATAGAAACAATCACTTATGCAACTTGGAACGTTCATACATGATGTATGCTGTGACATAATTTCTTTATCTGAATTTTTTCCATGTATATTTTTAAGTGATGGACAAGTGTTGTCATCAAGAGTCACAATTGGATTAAAATCATTATTTTTCTTCTTCTCAAAAACTTTTTTGACAGGCATAATTGGAATTTGTTCTAAATTATTACCAGTAAGTTCACATATGACTATATCATCATTATTTGAGAAAATTGATTTTGGTAATTCTTTAATTTTATTATATTCCAAATTGAGATGCATAAGCATTGGAAGTGTGCTGAAAACATCAACATTAAGTTCCTTAATTTTATTGTGATTTAATCCCAAATATCTGCATTCATTTAATCCTTCGAAAGCTTTTGCATGAATAGTTTCAATATTGTTTGCTGGGAGATATAATGAAATTAATTTTGAAGCTTCTGAAAAAATTCTTGGACCCAAGTTATTTATCAATTGATTGGTGATGTAAATTTTCTTTAATTTTGAGATGTGTTTGAAATTTTTAGCCTCAATTTGTGTTAAACTTTGTTTCTCCGTAAAAATTCTAAGCTCTTCAACATATGGAAAATAATCAAAAATTCCCATAGGTAAAAAGAGCATAGAAGTACTCTCTAAATGTAATGCAATTATTGTGTCATTTGTTTGAGGGTTGATTGATATAACTTTTGATTCCTTATTTGAAACTTGAAGGTCGAAATTTACACACGTGACCTTGTTTGAATTTTTATTGATAAGCTCACAATTTAATATTAGTTCCTTGAAACAATTGGAAAAATTAAATAGCAGAATGCTTATAAAAAATACGAGTAATGTTCTCATCTTGAATATCAAAGTACTTTTGTTTAAAGATTTTTAAGTTGACGAAAGTTGAAAGAATCAATTTGTAGGCGTGATGAATTAATAAATAATTGAAAATTTTGACACATTTGTTAAATGTATGGTTGCAATATTTGTTATTAAAATTTAATTCACATCATAGCAGAATAGACATCCGAATAAATTCAATTTTTACACCAAGAGGACCGCACGCAAGCATTTTAACGACTTGGAAAAATTCAAAATTTACATTTTTCAGTTTGCATTCACTTTTTTATTGTTTTGATTTTGCCGAAAAAATGCTGAAAATAATAAAAACTAATAAAAATAGTTTAGTGAAGAGTCTTTATCGTTACATTTCAGTGACGTCGATTGATCGTCAAGGAGTAGAAGTAACACAATTCAAGGAAAAATATGACGCTGTCAAAATACCAGAAAAAAAGCTTGCAAAAGAACCACTCGTGAAAAATTTTTTTGTTGCAAAAGTTGATCATGAATTAATGGCTTATCCTGAAGCTTTTTTCGATACAAATGTATTGAATCATGCTACAGCACGGAAAGAAATGTACCAGAACTATCTTAAAAATGAAATTTTCTCAAATCCAGGAGATGGAAAGAACATTTACAAATTGTGTAATTATGGAAGTTTCAATTGCGATGCAATGTTAACAACTGACCAGTTTTATACATATAGTGAAGCTGAATCAAATAATTTGACTTATAATTATTTCCTATCAACACATAGAATAGTTGGTGAAACAATATTGAATGAAAAAAATGAGTCACTTATGTCAAAGTATTTGCCTAAAATGTCAAGAGGAGAATTGATTGGAACTATTTGTTTATCAGAAAAAGTTCCACCAATCAAAGAGAATAGACCGTTCAATACATTTGCTAGAGAAACTGATAATGATACTTGGATAATTAATGGCGAAAAATCTCACGTTCTCATAAACGATTTGGGGTCTACATTATTTTTAGTGGTTGCATCGATTGAATCCACTGATCGTGATGGTGATTTTCTAGAGAAACCTGCCCTTTTCTTAATTGATGGTACTGCTCATGGAGTTTCAATTGAAAATACACATACGACAGTAGGATTAAATGAAAAAGGATTCCAAGCTGTTAGTTTGAAATTTAATAATGTTGAAATTCCTAAAGGTAAGAAATAATGCAATTAAAAAAACGTATGTATTCACTAGCTTTAATACTTTTTAATTTAGAAAATTTCATAAGTGAAAACTTAAGATCATCAATAAATATTTTAAATCAAATGAGACTAAATATTGGTTTACTAGCCGTCAATGGAATAATGAAGCCAATAATAAACAAGCTAACAGATTTTTGCATTAATACAAGAATTCAAAATATTCACTTTAAGGATGTTGACACAATTAAAGAGCGTATTGGTCAATTAAGTGCAAGCTGTTATGCTCTCGAAAGTATGATTTATTTGACTGCTGGTCTTAAAGACATTTATCAAGATCAAGACATTGATGTTGAATGCGCTATTGTAAAATTATTTACTGTTCAAACTTTAACACAATTCATTTCTGCTCCTGCATTTACTGTTGGACCTCTTACGACGATAATTGATGAAGGATATGAAAAATACATTCGTGATGCTATTCAATTAATTGGAACAGAGGAGCCAATTGAGACCTTGAGACAGTTTATTGGTCTCAGTGGTATGAGTCATGCCGGAAAAGAGTTCAATGAACTTGTCAAAAAGAAACGAAATATTTTAGATCATCCATTTTTCTTCTTTAATCGTCTTAAGCATGAAATTTCAATTGAAGATCCAAAATTAAAATTAGAATTATGGCATTATTTGCATCCATCATTAAGACCAGCCGCAAATTATTTGGAAGCATCAGTTTATCGGTTACGTGCATCAATTGAGATTCTTTTAGGACGTTATGGTACACAAATTTTTAATCATCCTTCTGAAATTGCAAGTGTAGCTGATATTGCAATGATGTGTTATGCAATTTTTGCATCAAGTTCTCGTGCTTCACGATCATATTGTGTTGGAATAAGAAATGGTGATCAAGAAATGTTTTTATCAAATGCTTTTGGTTACGATCTCTCTTTACGTGTAAAAGAACTTGCACGAAATATTGATCGTGGTGAATATGGTACTTCTATGCATACATATAAATTTGTAGGAGAAAAACTTTTAGAAAACAAAAAATATCACTTTGAACATCCGACAACTAGAAATTTCTAAAAGAGACAAATTTATGTATGAAATTAGGTGAAATAAAATTTAAATTTTCAAAAATTATTTTATGGCTTTTTTATAATTGTATTTAATAGATATGATAATATTGAATTTACATGTAAATTATCTTTTATAATAATTGTATGATCACAAAAGGAAATGTCGAATCATAAGAAATACCGATTAAAATTTCTTTTCTTTCTTCTTCACACTCATTCATACGTAATGTGAAGGTCATTTTTGTTATTGTTACGTGCGATTGTATTTGTGTGTCATATGAATAAGCGTCTTTCACTTTTACTTTCAATTAATGTCATCTATCTAAAAATTTCATGCATTTCATATATTGACTATTTACATTACTTTGGGTTTTTCTTTTGTATTAATATTTATTTTTTACTATTTCGTTTTTTCGGGAGAAATGTTATGCAATTGCTTATTTTTGAGAGCTTGAAGAGAGTAAAAAAGCTGATTGTTAAAGGCAAAAAAATGATTGCTGCTCAATACATCGCATAAAAAGAGAAGAAAAGAGACGCAATGTAAAAAAAATAATACTATTATGTAAAAATGATGGCAGACAGCTCCTCACTTATATACTTTATTACTATATTTCGTTAATACTTTTTGAAGTTATTCCACAATGTAGGTTAGTAGTGTGCGCCTGCTGATCTTTTTCTTTCTTTCCTTCTTTGTTGTGCTTTCGCAGCGGAATGTTGAATATATGCTTAACAATTGATTATTATTTATATCTTTATTACTATTACATGAGCTTTTGACCACACACTTTATCATCATCTTAAATGTAATTTTATGTATCATTCAAGAATCTTTTAAAATTATAATTTTTTTTAAAGAAATCATTTATAGACAAAAATTTAATTAAAATGTCTGTGACAAATGACATAATATAATTTCATAATGATAATCTCTGAATTTACACGAAAAAAATTTTTTATTGTGAAATATTTACAAGATAAATAGTTATTAAAAACTATTTAATAATCACTTTCTATGATTATTACTTCGTAGACATATTTAAGATTTTTATCACTTTAAAGTTGTTTCTAGATTAAGGTTACTTAACAGAATATTTAAGCAGAAATTTACTAAACTTTACTTTAAAAGTGTGCATAATATTATTAAAACCATGTGGTTATTAAAATCAAACCGTTTACGTAATTCAATGTAGCTCAATTATTTTATTATCTTCTTTTCTATTGTTAAAAAAAATAAATAAATAAATTGGTTTGTTTATAAAAATTGCAAGTTCTTTTACGTAATTTCTCATAAGTATCAAGTTTATTATTTTAAAATCAGTGCTTATTCAATAATAAATTAATAACATTCTGTAGAATGGAAAATTTTGTAATATAAGCTTAATAGAATAAAGCTTCAACCTTTCATTAAAATATTGAATATTCAAAAAGGAGTTGAGTGGCAAATGTTCATACTTATACATACCGGCTTTAAATGTTTATACTATTTTCTTCGTGTTGTTGCTTACACTTCTTTTCACTCGATTATTTCTCAAATCAGCATTGCTATTTCATGAAGCTCATGATTTTCAGTCAGTTGCTCGTAAGCGCTCGTATCGTCAAGACATAAATCGTGAGTGAATGCAAGAAATTCAGTATATTTTTAAACATTGACAAAAAATATTTTTGTGTAAATCAACAAAGTAAAATGAAGAGCAAAAGAATGAAAATATTTAATTTTATTGTTTATTTAATTGCACTTTTATGTGTCGTAGAATGCACTCAAAAGTTCACAGAAGATGAATTAATTATTTTTCGAATTTTTGATGCAGTAAATGAATTTGATTTGTCATCAAAGTGTAAAAGTGATTTAAATGAAACATTTAATGGATATCAAAATCATAAAGCATGGGCAATAGCAAGTAAGCTGAGCTTATAATAAAAATTTATTAATGAGGAAGTGAATTTTTTTTATGTGCAATGATGTGTTTAGAACGAGAAATGAAAAGTTGTAGTATTTATAATAATAATGTGAAAATATTAAGGCTGATTTTAATTTATTTTGTGTATTACTCAATTCATGACATTTTTTGAAAATTTCAGTGTTGCATAATACAATTAGGTTTAGCACTATTTTATGAATGAAAATTTGTCCTTGTGCTAGCACATCGATTTTTTGCTTTACTTTCCTTTTCTACTTATACTTATTCGCAACTACACAAGAAATTATAAAAATGTTAATGACAACCTTAGTAAGAAAATTTAAATAAATTACAATAATTTCCATTCCTGTTATATAATTTTAATTTTTTCTATAAAAATCTTATGAATTTTTTTTTATTTTATTGAAATACAATCACTTTTTTTTGATATTTAAGTTGTATTTTATTAGCACAAAAGGTATGAAACTTTTTATATGAATTTAAAATTTTCAAAAAATTTTTAATTTTTCAAATTTTTTTCAAAAATTTGATTTTTAATTTCAAACAAAAACATACACAAAAGATTGAAAATTATTATTTTTAAAATTTTACATTTTGTTAAAAAATACATGAATTCTCTAAAAAAGTTCATTTTAAGGTTTGAATTTTTTAATTATGTAGTAAATCATAAATTTGGAACTTTAAATAATTTTACAAAGTTCATATAAAGAGAAGTGAGAAGTATCTATATTTTATACAATTTAAAAATAATTTCGTGTCAAAAGAAAATTATTTTTATAAATTGCATCTTTTTCAATTAAGAGCTTCTTCTTTGAAACATTCATTTATCATTAATCCTGCTGTTATAATGAGATTTTTAAAATATTGTAAAGTGTGAAAGATCAAAAGGTCTTATCGATATTAAATCAACATTTCATCAATCACAATTTACTTATTATTGCGCAAGTAATTAATTTCCACTCAAATAAGATTACCTCTGCTTCGTTAATCATTAAAATCAATAAACACAAAAGATTGTCAATTGAATTAAGCTAATAATTTGAGTCAATAAAAGATTTTAAAAAAGTCATTAATTAAAAATTGAAATATTCATACGTGAAATAATCTTTAAATAGGCAGTGAATTGATTAACAATGAGAGGTTTAGAATAAGATACGTATAAGAGTGTTGACACAAAATGTTATCAGCTACCTTTTTAACTTGACGCCTAGGGCGTCGTATTTGTATAAATTTGACTGAGGATGTATCGTGTGTGTGAAATGACGATTGTGAAATTTTTATTTAGGTCTCTTTCTCTATTAAAATGTGTTTTTTAGTGTACGATTCATCGGTTAAATCTCCTGTGGGCATTGAATATGGTGCTGAGTTTCAACTCGGAAATTTTGATCAGTGCATGAATATTTCTACAAATTTTGATAGAGATGGAGTTAATATTGAGCCAAAATATTGCTTGTTAGATGTTAAAATTGATGATTATAATGTAAGAAGTGCGGCATATAGAAATCGTGAGGTGAGTTGTAACAACATATTAACATGCAATTTAAATAAATGCTTTTATAAATAAAGAGCTTTCAAGTTCTTAATCCTCAAACAACTAAAGTTTTATACATTTTTTCTGAAATTTTAAGTCATTAATTATGTTTTGAGAAAATCATTGAATGTTTTGTATTGAGTTCTTTTGTATAGCAATGATTCTAGAAATTGTAAATGATTAAAAATGAGCCTATATGTCTGACATTGAAAACCAGAAATATTTTGAAGCATCAAGTCGTATAGGGCTTATACAGAAAAAAAAAGAATGTTGAAATTTTACTTTCGAATTACTGACCTATCACATGATTTCATGACTTAAAAAAGTACTCTTTATAGATCATATTTACACGATTTTAATTTTTATAGTATAAATGTTTTATTTAAATATTCTGCTGATGTGCCCAAAAAAATATTTTAAAAGTTCGCTAAGCAAGAATAAAAAAATGTCTACACAATAATTCTTTTTATTTCAATGTCAATTTTATTTTCTTTTTCCTCATGTTGTGTTCTGTTTAGATTAAAAATTCAACTCTCATACATTGGGCGATTTGTGTTCCTTCTTCCTGCTCCAATCATGATGTTATACATTTTATGAAATTTATCACGGGACGTGATGAAGTTACTGTTGATCCAAAAAAATGTCAAGTAAGAGAGACGCTGAGAGTTAGCTGGATTGATATTCTGTTTGGGTAAAATGTTTGCTTTACATGTCTGTGACTGAGTCGCGTTTTTATATTTTGCTATTCATCATTTTTTTCAGTTTTATACTTTTGAGCTTTCTGTCGATTGTTGTGTTTTGCACTATTTGTCACTTTGTCAAAATCTATACAGCAAAAAATGGACAATTACGAAAAAGTGCTGGATGTGAGGAAATTATTAAATCATTCTCGATAATTGGTAAATGATGAGACTTTTACTTTTACTTAATGGCTTGACTTATTTAAAATTTTCTCATAACAGAAAATATAAAGAAACTTGGAAAAGAGAGCAACGACGAGTACGGATTAAGTTGCGTAAATGGAATAAAAGCAGTTGGAATGTTTTGCATTATTGCTGGACATGCTTTAGTATTTTTACTTGGTGGTCCAATGCAAAATACGGACTTTTATGAGAAGCAGTCCAAATTACTACAAAATGCTTTCATTTTAAATTCACCATTGCTAGTCGATTCATTTTTGCTTCTTTCGGGATTTCTTTTTACAAGACTTGTTCTTATTGAAATGGACAAAAGAAGAGGAAAAATTAATTTCCTTTTAATTTATATTTTTCGCTACATCAGGTGATATTTTTGAAATGAATTTTTTTAACAAAAAGTTTTATTGAAAATTTTACAAATTAGATTGACACCAGCTTATATAATGATGATTGGTCTTTATTCAACATGGTTTATTAAAATTGGTGATGGACCCTTATGGAAACAGCGAATTTCATTAGAACAAGAACGTTGCATGTCATCTTGGTGGAAAAATATTCTTTACATTAACAATTATTATGGAAACGATGCTCTTTGTCTTTTTCAATCTTGGTATTTAGCAGGTGAGTTTCAATGCACAAACATATTATTCGAAAGTCTTGATCTTTTCGACCTTCAATAATTCAGCAAAACTTTTTGAGATTATTTTTCTTTGATTACTCATTGATGATCGACGCAGATTATTATTGCGTTCCCTGCAGTGAGAATGCTTGTTTTGCTTCTGCTGCTTCCATTTGTAACTGCTAAAATTTCTATTTGATTTTGACTTTAATATTGGCAATTTTGAATACTTTTCACGAAACGGTGGAATAAAATCTGTTGTCAAGTTTAAAACTGAAAGAACAGGTTTTGGTTTTTTTGCAGCAACTACTGAAAATTTAGTTCTTGAAGCCATTAATAAATTTTAAAATAAAATAATTTTCAATGATGAATTGATTAAATTTTTTCTCATCTTTATTTGACAGCTGATACTCAACTTTTTTTACTTGCACCATTATTAATTTATCCTTTATGGCGAAATAGAAAATTAGGACTTTATCTCACTGGAATTGTTGCTTTGATAAGTATTGTCATTCCATTTTATGTAACTTACACAAACAACTTGGATCCAACTTTTATGATATTTCAAGAGTGAGTTAAAAAATCTTTTTTCAAAAACCAATTAATATTTCTATTGTTTAACGATTATCTCTTTTGTAATTCATTCTATAGAGAAATTTCGGATTTATCTGCGAACGATTACTTTATTAACACTTATGGTAAAACTCATATGCGTGCGATCTCTTATATTTTTGGTATCCTAGCTGGATATATTGGATATTATGTTTATAAGAACAAGTGAGTGACGTTTTTCAAAATTTCCAATTATTGTTTTGTTTTTTTTTGTATTATCATATAAAAGATTCTAGAAAAGATCTTTTATAAAGAGTGCTTAAATAAGCACTCAAATGTATTACTTTGAATAAGTATACATTTTTTAATAACCACTTGAACTATCATGTTTATTACGCACGAATTATTTTTTTTTCTTCTTCTTTCTTTGTATAGTGTAAAAATACCAAAAAGAGTTAGAAACTTCATGTGGATTTTTTCATTTTCCGTTGGGTTCATCTCAATGTATTATGTCACACTTTTTTATATTCCAACATATCACTCTACAAATCTCGAAAGAGCACTTTATAACTGCCTCCATCGGCTTGGATGGGCAATTTTTACTGGCTGGTTAGTACTTGGTTGTGTAACAAGTAAAGGAAATGCTCTAAAATCATTTTTCAATGCATCATTTCTTGTGCCACTGAGTCGACTTACTTATTGTGCCTATTTAACAAATGGTTTTATAGAACTTTATCTAGCCGCAAGTGTGAGAACACCAAAGTACATGAGTATTCCAAGTTTGGTAAGATAATAAGAAATAATTGTTCAAATTATTTTTTTTCTAAATGCAAAAATATTTAAACAGACTGGTGAAACACTGTCACATGTTTCTTTGACTTTCTTGGCTGCTCTTATTCTCTGTCTGATGTTTGAATCACCGATTCATGGTATTGAGAAAATTCTACTGCGAAGACATGTTCCACGTGAGAATAAAACATGTGAATCGAATGATCTCAGTGATTGTGCGATTAGTACAAGCAGTGGACATACAATAAGTACATCGGAAGCATCAGCATGAACTCCTCATATTATATTTATTTAAATAATAGAAGTACAATAACGTGATTTTAGACGTAGTATTTTTTTTCAGTGGATCAATATGTTTAAGTCAATAAGTTTATAATTCAAATAGGAAAAAGCTTCCTAATCTGTGGTGCCTTGCTTATTAGTTCATTAAGATTTCTAAGGTTAAAAATAGTTTTTTAAGTAAATAAAAAATGATTTCTAAGAAACAAATGTTTTATGCATTCTATTCAATTGTCAATATGTACTCTGAAATGTCAGTGAATGTGAAGGTTACTCAAAAAGAATTTTCTATTTTCAGAATGTATGAATATTTATCACGATGTTAATTGAATATGATACCGAAAGTGTCCGCCTTAAGTCGGATTACTTTAGCGCATTTTTGGTGCCTAGATCAGTGTTTGTTAACAAATTACAGAATTATTAAATTCGTTTGAGATACAGATTCATACCTTAAAATGAATTGATCGAAATAAATTTAAAATATAGTGGAAATTATATTTATAAAAATTTGATATATGAAAGTACGGCGAGCGTTATTAATTGAACTTCAATTTACCAGAGTCCGAAACTGTTTTACAAATAACTAAAAATCAACTAAAACTTATTCGATTATATATAAAAGCCTAATTGATTTAATTTTAGTTGTTTTCAGTTAAAAAATTTAATTGAATAAGTTTTAGTTGATTTTTAGTTATTTGCAACTAAAATACCAAACGGTTTCAGACTCTGAAATTAACAGAATCTTATAAAAAAATTTGTTAAGTTGAAACTAACGTTTGAGCAAAACACAGTAAACTGGAAGTCTCTAGCTATTGTAGTTTTCGAAATCTCGCGCCGCATCACCGGGAGCCAGCCAGCCAGAGTGAAGATATAAGCGGCATTGTTGTTTCAAAAATGCGCTAAAAATCATACAGAGTGAATCAATATTGAATTTTTAATTAGGCATGTATTTGAAAAGCATTTTGATAACTAAGATTTTGTTCGCATGTTTTGAATGTTGAATATTAACCAAGATGCGTGTACTCAAGCGAAGATTTTGTGTAATTTCTTCATCATGAATATGGACTAATAAGTTAAAAAAAAAACTTTCAAATAAAAAGTTTCATTGAAAATATTCTAAATTTTAGAATTTTCATTATTCAGTTGAATTATGTAAATATCCTGTTTTAGATGAGTGTTCTCTTATGATGAAAGATATTTAAAAATACTTTACAAAGACATTTATTTGTTTTTTGATTATGTACTGTAATAATGAATGCCAAATCAAATAAAGGAATTTCAAGTGTAATAATTTTTTGGTAGAATTATTTTTCAATATCCACTTTTTGATTTTCACACTACTTATAGTATGAGAGTTAATTATAAAAAAACTGATGGCAAGATAATTTATGATGATTCAATGCATGCACGATTCAATTTTTTTTAATTTAGTAATTATTTTGTATGTATGTAAATGACGACATGACATTGTGCTTAAGAATTTAAGAATACGCAAACTACAGAATGTTTTAAACAAAAAAAGAGAAAAAAGAAAGTTCTTTATTTATGATTGAATAACAAAAATTGAATTTTAACAAACGAAATTTCGAATATTTTTTTCATTTTTTTTAGTCTATTGCTTGTGTGAGAGTTTGGATTTAAAAGCAAATAAACTTATAAGCATAGTTCTTATAAGAAAAATGCAAAGTGCTGTTCTGAGATTTTTTCAATCATCTGTTACTTCCCATTTCCATCGTCGTGCATTCATCGATTTTGGTTTTATTTCGATTTTCGCTTCTACTACGGATTCTTCTTCTTCTTCTTCATCTTTAACTTTTCCATTCACATGACTGTAAGAAATATTTTTAAAAATTATAAATGTTTGTAAATATCATTGTCATTTATATTTGCATTCCTTACTCGCCATTCACGTTTTCGTCATAAACGTGTGAATTGTAATTTGATTTCTTTGGCTTGTATACAAAATCATCGTCATCATTTGCAAATATGTTCTCAAAATCTTCATCATTCAGTGACGTTTGTTCGTTATTCTTTGAGTCATCGGATGTGCTACTACCGAGAAGAAGTTTGACGATATTTTGTGCCGGTATATCAACAACTAAAGTAAATAACACAGCGACAATAAATACAATGCAAGTCTCCACTCTGTCTAGATAAGATAACACGTGAAATTCTTCACTACTTTTCAATGTGCCGCTAAAGTAGAAGAAAACGATGAAAATTATTAAATAAATCGAGAATGAAATGCGACTGATAAAAATCATTAATCGTGAGCTCAAAATGTTATTTAGTTTCCAACTTTCATCACTATGACATGCAAAAATAATCCATGAGATTAAAAGACCCCACAAAAGTGGTGCAAGTGCAGAATATTGTGCAGCAGCCATTGGATCATATTGATAGTCTTTATGTGACAGATTTGAAGGTTTATAGAAACACCATACGATTCCTGCCAATGTTGCTAACCAACCACTTGCTTTCACTCCTTCAGCAAGTTTCACTTTTCCAAATTCTTTAATCACAATTCCAAGAGCTATGCCAATTAAATAAGGTGTTGCACGATGTAAAGCAACAGAAAAAGATAAATTGAAAGTTCGATAAAGTTGACTTAATCTGAAATGGAAGAATTTTTTTAAATTAAAGTCTTTAAAACAATTTTTTTTTCTTACTTCATTCCATGAAAGACAACAGTTGATAATCTTGACTCAACAGTCGATGAAAATCGAGCACCACTCGAAAGAGTGTGTAAAATGCCATAAATGCCAAAACCATATGTAGGATTCTTATAAATAAGCCACACAAGAAGTGGTGTGAGGATGAAAAGTTGGAAATCGAGAGCAAGATGATAAGTATGTGATGCACACTAAAAAGAAATTTTTTTCATAAGAGAAATTAAGAAATTTTTTTAAATTCTCACCATATTTTCGAAAGGATAAAAATTTTGAATGAATAAAAGGTTTTTCCACATATTTTCTTGACAAAGTTTTGCATTTTTAGTAATTATGTTCCATTGTGGACCAGTTGATAAATGTTCAAAAACAAATGCATAGAATAAAAGAACAATAGACAGTGGCAGCAATAATCTTAAAAATCTTCCAAAGAGCTTTTTAAACCAAACTATTTTTCCTCCATTTGAAATATCTTTGATTGCACTAATTGATGCAAGTAAACCGCTGATGAGCAGAAAAATATCTTCATATAAAAATGATGATCGTAAAAATACCGAAAGTGGAGAGTTAAAGAATTCTGTGAATTTATTGCGATTTGTGTAAGGCACTCGTCCCATTGGAATAAGTTTAAGTGAAATAAATAACAAAATAATTGAGATTGCTTTTAAACCATGAAGACATTTGATTTCTTCGTCTCCGTTCGATACACTCCATAGAGAAGGTAAATTGCGTTTAAGTGAAAAACAGTTAAGAATTTTATTAGGCAGGGAATCGATAGATTTGAAAATTTTGTTATCGACTTTTTCATCTGATTCTTCCGTTGTTTGTTCTTGTTTGGTTTTTGCATTCATAATAGCACTAAACAGTGGTGAATCCAAATATTCATTCAATGTTGAAAGAACAGTTGCTGATACGACAATAAATAGGATGAGGCTATTTTAGAATGAGAGAAATTTAGATAAAATAATAGTATTTATTTATTTAATTCTCACCAAGTTCCAAATATTTTCCAATCACTTTTAATTAAGTTGAGATTTTCAGCACTCTTGCGTACATAGCAGCTATCTTCATCAACACTAATGTGAAGTTTAATGCCCGTTGAATTATAAGGACCGATAAAAGATTCAAGAATGTTGTCAGCATCATTGTAAGTGCATGCTGAAGGAAGACAAAGGCCCCAATTGATAGTTGAGTAGCGAGGAAAAAAGTGATTTGGCTAAAAAATTTAAAATTTTTATCGTATTTTTGTCATAAAAAAGAATGAAAAAAAATCTCACATCATTAATAGTACTACGAATAAAATTTCTTCCTTGCATTAAATGAACTGGCAATTTGAGTTGATCGACAGCAGCGACTACATCGATATTTGCCAAACAATATTTTCCTTTCATTTTAATCGTTGTCGATTCAGTGATTTTTATTTTCTGTGCAATTTTAGTGCACAAATCAAAATCACCCAATTGATTCACATTTCCTCGTAACAATCCGGAAGGAATTTTTGCATTTGCATCCATCATTTGAAGTGCCCATAACTTTTGTCCTCTTAATTGCCGTTGGAAAATTTCACCATATTTTTGACATTCAGGGTTCTTAACCTTTGAATAATCAGGCACAAATGATGGTAAATTAAGAAGGAGTTTTTCAAATTGAACTTGAGCCAAATGCAATTGTTCTTTGCTCTTTTTTGGTTTTGATTCCCTTTTAATAATTCCACTTTTTGATGATGTTTGTTCTTCAGTTGATTCATCAACTTTTGCTGTTTCCTCTTGCAAATCTTGCTTTATTAAATGTTCAGTTTTGAATTTCTCTTGTTCGCGCTCCTCCTTTAATAATTTTTGATAATTAATTTCATCTTCCTCAGAATCATCGTATGAATCTGCTGCATCAGAATCGTCATTTTCGTCAAAATCAAAGATTAAATTAAATGGCTTGCGATTGAAAATTTCATTAAAAGTGTTCCTAATGACTTTTTTGAGAGTGCTTTCAGACTCAATTTCTGACAACTGTTGATTTAATTTGTCATCAGCATCTTGCCTGCTTTCGTCGGTATCACTATCGTCATCATCGTCTAAATCTTCATCACTTGATGCTGTTTGCGAATTGCGATCTTGAATTTGATTTCGCGCTTCTAAAAAGGTCTTGAATTTGTCAAAAAATTCAACTATTAGTGGCTTATCTTCTTCTCCATCATCATCTTCAGTTTCACTCTCAGTTTGATCATCATCGTCGGCATTTTCTTGTGAATCACTTTCACTCTCACTCTCTTCCTTTGGCTTGCTCTTAAAATAGTTTAAAATTTTTGAGAAAATGGATTGATTCTCTTCGTCCTCCTCATCATCCTCATCATCTTTTTCATCGCGAAATTGAGCTAATTTTGAGAATCTAAATTCTGGTCGCTTTTTAACTTCGAACTTTTGTCTACGCACTTTGGCAAACGATTTTATATCGACTTTTTCATCTTCATCATCATCGTCTTCTTCTGAACCATTATTTTTTGAATCATCTTCATTCTCATCATCTAAATTAACTTTTTCCAATCTTCTAAATGGAAATCGAATTTTTGTCTTCGATGCTTTGACAATATTTTTATCATTACTATCACTGACATCTTTCTTAAATTGAAAATTTTCAGAATTTTGTATAGCGAGCGTCAGGAGTAGAAAAATTGCTATGAAAATTAGTCTATAGTCGAAAATTTTACTCATTGCTTGATTTATCACATTTACACTTGTAAGAAGGAGAAAATTTTACTAAATTAAATTAAATTTTAGAATTTTTAAAAAAAAAATGCAATTTTTTCGATTTTTAAAATTTTTTCGCGAACTTTACAAAAGAAAATTGTCGAAGAAACTGAAGAAAATTTCCTTGAGAATTTTTTCTTTGCCTTTCTGACATTTAAAAATAGAAAAATAATATTTTTCATTTTCTATATCGCTCTTTTTTGTGAGAATTTTTTTACTCTCAATTTTTTATCTCTTCATTTTATTTTCAAACAATTTTCTTTTTCCTGTTATTATTTTTTGTGGTTTAAAGGAAATTTCTACGTAAACAAATCAATTTGAGAGTTTTTCTTTCATAATTTGCGCACATCTGTGAATGCAACAAGTGTTTGTATTATGTGTAAGAAATATGAATGAGTTTTTAAATGTGATAATGATATATTTTTAAAATTTGTTTTGATTTTTATTGATTATGAGAAATTCAATTCAAGTAAAAAATTTTTTTATAAATTTGTCATCAAAATTTTTGAATTTTTTTAAAAAAAAAATTTTAATTGAAAAAACCGTTATAAAAGACAAAAACAAAAACAAATTTTGTCAGTTATTTTCCCCCACTTTTCAAAAACAAACTTGTACACAAAAATAATCACTCCTAATCAAAGAAATATTTTAAGATAAGAATTGTAAGTCTAATTTGAGTAAAATATTTTTGTAGATGTTCATTGTGTGTTATAGTTGTGATCATAATTTTATTGTTAACATAAAATTCTTTTTCTGAATTGAAAAAAGTTAATTTTAATTTTTGTTCTCTAGAACACAATAACAAACAAGAAAAATGAACAAAAGAATTTTCGTGCCACTAATAATCATTTTAATATGTTTAGTAATAACTCAAACAGTTGCTTACATCGCAGCAATGCCGTTCAATCCAACGCTCGGCTATTTGGCTATTTATACAATCTCAATTCAATGGATTGCATTTCTTTATGCTGGTGGTATCATTTTTGGCAATGAGAGGACAGAAAAATATTATGATTTAATGGGTAGTATCACTTTCATATCAACTTTATTACTCAGCATTTATTTGTCTCCAAGAGCTCTTTCAACAAGACAAATAATTTTATCAATTTTCGTTGCAATCTGGACATTGAGATTGGGATCATTTTTGTTCTATAGAATACACAACAATGGTGGAATAGATTCGCGATTCACTGAAATCAAGAAAAATAATTATCGCTTTCTTATGGTTTGGACTTTGCAAGGAGTATGGGTTTTTTTGACTTTACTTCCTGTCTTGATCCTCAATCAATCAACTAAAAGAATTCAACTTAATTTGCTCGACTATTGTGGATTCTTGCTCTGGATCATTGGTTTCATGTTCGAAGCAGTTGCAGATTATCAAAAATTCACTTTCCGATCAATGCCAGAAAACAAAGGAAATTTCATATCGTGTGGAGTTTGGGCATACAGCAGACATCCTAATTATTTTGGAGAAATTTTATTATGGCTGGGTGTAGCAATAAGCAGTTTCAGTGGATCAAAATCATATAGTGTTTTCATCTCACCTATTTTTGTTGCATTATTGCTTATATTTGTAAGTGGAATTCCTGCTCTAGAGAAAAAAGCTGATCAACTTTATGCAAATAATGAAGAATATCAATTATATAAGAAAAACACTCCTGTCTTGATACCATTTATTGGCCGAAAAGGAAGCGCAAATTTTTAAATAAAAGAGAAAAGGCTGCTCAGGGAATAAACTGTAATTTCTTCAAACTGATTTTTGAAATTTAAAATTGACATTTCATTCTTGTTATCTTCTGTCATACTTTTACAGCTGTTGCCTGTTGTATACATAATAAACAATAACATAATATACTTTTTAAGCAAAATAATTTTACTTAGTTTGAAAGTTTTATTCTAAAATTTATTTTAACAATTAGGTAGATTTTTAAGATTTTAATTTTTAAAGCGATTTAATTCTTCAAAATATTCTGACATTTAATAGTTTTTTAATTCAGAAATGTTATCTAAAGCGAAGTAAATTTTAGTTTTTTTGAGTCTATCATGATAGTAAAATCAAAAATATATATTTTTTAGATTTCTTACAAAATTAAGCCAA
Source organism: Polypedilum vanderplanki (assembly GCA_018290095.1). Lineage (NCBI taxonomy): Eukaryota > Metazoa > Arthropoda > Insecta > Diptera > Chironomidae > Polypedilum > Polypedilum vanderplanki. The sequence goes on from CM031379.1 coordinate 31,496,997, forward strand.
CATGCTTTTATACGATCACTCCCAGTTAAACTTAATGCCGAAATCAAACCAATTAAAAACCTTCTTATTGAAAATAGAGGATTAATCTCAGTGCCTTTGATCAAAATATGTAAAAAATTCGGTATTCGAACTGTTTCAGTTTATTCTGATTCTAATATTAAGTCATTGCATGCATCTATGACTTTACCAGAAAATAATGAGAATGGAATTCATAAATTTACTATATTAATGAAAGAGGCTAAAAAAATTCGTTCATTGTTGATGAAAGAAGTTAGAAGGGAAGAAAGTGGAGGAGGAGGTGATAAAGGAATGTGAATTGCTGTTATATCATAGTGGACCAGAAACTGAATATTTTCACAAAAAAATTATTCTTCTGGCTCATTATGAATTTTTGATTAGTATTTTAAATTTATTAGTTTTTTTTACTCTTACAGAATCTGAAAAACGATTTAATCCAACGCTTATTTATTTGGCGCTTTATGCAATTTTTGTTCAATGGATTGCATTTCTTCATGCTAGTGGTATAATTTTTGGCAATGAGAGGACAGAAAAATATTTCGATTTAATGGGTAGTATCACTTTTATATCAACATTATTACTCAGCATTTATTTGTCTCCAAGAGCTCTTTCATTAAGACAAATAATTTTATCAAGTTTTGTCACGTTGTGGACATTGAGATTGGGATCATTTTTGTTCTATAGAATACACAACAATGATGGAACAGATTCGCGATTTACTGAAATTAAGAAGAATAATAACGAATTTTTGATGGTTTGGAGTTTGCAAGGAGTATGGGTTTTTTGACTTTACTTCCTGTCTTGATCCTCAATCAATCAACTAAAAGATATAGAATGACTTTGCTTGATGCTGGTGGTTTTTTACTTTGGATTGCTGGTTTCATATTCGAAACAGTTGCAGATTATCAAAAATTCACTTTCCGATCATTGCCAGAAAATAAAGGAAATTTCATGTCAAGTGGATTGTGGGCTTATTCAAGACATCCTAATTATTTTGGAGAAATTTTACTATGGCTGGGTGTAGCAATAAGCAGTTTCAGTGGATCAAAATCATATAGTGTCTTCATCTCACCTATTTTTGTTGCATTATTGCTCATATTTGTAAGTGGAATTCCTGCTCTAGAGAAAAAAGCTGATCAACTTTATGCAAATAATGAAGAATATCAATTATATAAGAAAAACACTCCTGTCTTGATACCATTTATTGGCCGAAAAGGAAATGCAGAATTTTAAATAAAAGTATACGTTATTTTTCAAACTGATTTTAAAAATTTAAAATTGACATATCATTCATGTTATCATCTGTCACCCTTTTCCAGCTGTTGATTACATATTAAAATTCCTTTACAAAATTAATTTTAGTTAGTTTAAAACACTTTTTCTGACAATTTTTTAAACGTAAGGTATTTCATGATTTTCATTTTCTTTAATTAAAATGGAAATTATGAAAATCAAATTCAATTTAAAAGCATAGGAAATTCCAAAAAATTTTTTTTAGGTGACTTGACATTTGAAATATTATTTGACGTACAAAAATGTTATCTAGAGCGAAGTAAGTTTTAATTTACTAATCCTTTCATGATAATAAAATTAAACTGCGTTTTTTTTAGACTTTTTACAAAATTAAATCATCATGCTTTTATGCGATCATTCACAGTAAAAACAAAACCCGAAATAAAACCAATAAATAAAGTTTTAATTGCGAATAGAGGAGAAATTGCAGTGCGTGTGATTAAAACATGCAAGAAACTTGGTATTCGAACAGTTGCAGTTTTTTCTGATGCTGATGCAAAATCATTGCATGTGTCTATGGCTGATGAAGCATATCATATTGGTCCAGCACTTTCATCAAAAAGTTACTTGAGGGGTGATAAAATCATTGATGTTGCACATTTGACTGGTGCTCAAGCCATTCATCCTGGTTATGGCTTTCTATCAGAAAGTGTAGAATTTTCAGCATTATGTGAGAAAACAGGTGTAATTTTTATTGGCCCACCTGAGAGTGCGATTAGAGATATGGGAATTAAAAGTACATCAAAACATATCATGACATCTGCTGGTTAGAAAAATTTTATATTTTCCATTTTTTTATCATTTAATTTTGAATAATTATTATTAGGTGTTCCATGTATAATGGGCTATCACGGCGAAAATCAATCAGATGATTTTTTAGTAAAAGAGGCTGAGAAAATTGGTTATCCTTTAATGATTAAAGCAGTAAGAGGTGGAGGTGGCAAAGGCATGAGAATTGCAAACACTCCAGAGGAATTTTTGCCTCAACTTCAAAGTGCTCGAACAGAATCAGAAAAAGCATTTGGTGATAGCACAATGTTGCTTGAAAAATATGTTCGCAGTCCTCGTCATGTTGAAGTTCAAGTTTTTGCTGACAAATATGGTGATGCTGTCTATTTATGGGAAAGAGATTGCTCAGTACAACGAAGACATCAAAAAATTATTGAAGAAGCTCCTGCACCAGGAATATCAGAAGAATTGAGAAGAAAATTGGGTGAAGCAGCTGTGAGAGCAGCAAAAGCTGTTAATTATGTTGGCGCAGGAACAGTTGAATTTATTTTAGATAAAGAAGATTTATCATTCCATTTTATGGAAATGAATACAAGATTGCAAGTTGAGCATCCTATTACAGAAATGATTACAGGAATTGATTTAGTTGATTGGCAAATAAGAATTGCAAGTGGTGAACCATTGCCATTAACTCAAGAACAAATTATTAGAAAAGGACATGCTTTTGAAGCTCGAATTTATGCTGAAGATCCTGCTAATAATTTCCTTCCAGGTGCTGGCCCTTTAAATCATTTAACAACTCCCGAGCCGAGTGATTTTGTTAGAGTTGAAACAGGCGTGAGAGAAAATGATGATGTTACAGTTCATTATGATCCAATGATTGCAAAATTAGTTGTATGGGGTGAAGATAGAAGTTCAGCATTGAATAGTTTGATATCACGATTGAGTGAATATCATATAACAGGTCTTGAAACAAATGTTAACTTCCTCATGGATTTAGCTCGTCATGAATATTTCCAAAAAGGAGATGTTCATACAGGTTTCATTAATCAACACTTTGATACACTCTTTCCTCAGAAAGTAATTAAAAATGAAATCTTAGCACAAGCAGCTCTTGGTTTAATTATTAATGAAAATAATTCTGCATTAATTAACTCATTAAGAGAAGGAAAATTGAATGATCCGTTTGCAATTAATAGTGATTTTAGAATCAATTCAACTCATGTAAGAACTGTGAAGTTTTTTGCTAATGAAAAAGAGCAACAAGTGTCAGTTATGCAAATTCAAGACGGTTACAAAGTCAAAGTCAATGATGGCGAATGGAAAAATGTTCAAGTTACAAAAGTAAAAGAAGAGGGAAGATTTACATTAAAAGTCAACATGGAAGGTGTTGTCTACAAATATTCAATTGTAATCACACCAGAGAGTGTCACATTATTCAATGAAAGTGGCAAAACTGAGCTACAAATCAAACAACCAAAGTTCTTAGAAACAACAAGCGGAAGTGATGGAAGCAAAGCAAGTTTAAGTGCTCCAATGCCTGGAATTATTGATAAAATTTTCGTCAATGTCGGAGATGAAGTGAAGCCAGGTCAAAGTGTTGCAGTTATTATTGCCATGAAGATGGAATATGTTCTTAAAGCAGCTGTAAGTGGCAAAGTCAAATCAATTGCAGGAAAAATTGGTGACAACATTGGAAAAGGGGTCACAATTGTCGAAATTGAAGCAACAGAGGAATAAGTCCAAATCTGCACAATGCGTAGCAGAAGCAATACAAAGTGCATTTATTAGATGTTAAGAAAAAAAAGAATTTATTGTTGCATTTATTAAATTTATTCTTCCAAAATATTTGGTTTTACTAAAGAGAAAAGATTATGATGTTTAGTTAAAAACTCTTGTGGTTTATGGTGCCAATAAAAATTTTGTTTTCATCATTTTAATTAGTTTTCTTTTCAACTTCGGCTTTTTCTGGCTTATCCTTGTAATAAAGAAATACAAATGAAAAGATGAAAACACCAAACATCATTGAGAAAGCGCTAGCATAATATGGATAAGCACTCGGAATGAAACGTTCATATTGAGTATGCTGTAGCGGTCTCACTGAAACTTGTGTTGTACTATAAAGTCTTGTGAATCCAACTCGATCATATTCTACTTTGAATTGATAAACTCCATACACATCAGGAATTTTGAATTTAGATTGATATTTTCCACCGCCAATTGATTTCAATGTGAGTCTCACAAATGGATCAATGCGAACAAATTCAACTTGAATATCACTAGCAACAAATGGTTTCCATTTTCCATCAATCAATTGTTCAACTTCGATTGTATAAACAACAGGATCAGTGATTGTATAGCTAGCAGGAGCTTGTTTCTCTCCATCTTTATGATGACTGACTGATTTGACACGAATTTGACCTGCTTCTTTAAATACCCATTTGCTGATAGCGTTAATAACATTAAGATTACCAGATTTGTCATGCACTTGATTATCACCAACTTTTTTAATTTGTGACATAATGGCATCATCAGAAAAGAAGTAAAGTGAGCCAGAGAAAACAACACGAGCATTGTTGCGTGCTTGAAGAGCTGCAATTAAAATTGTTCCTTTACCGACAGCATGTGGATATTCTTTAATAGGCGAATCAGGAATATAACTGTATGCAGTGGCATCACCAGTGAGAAGAGGAAGTACGAGTTGATTTTCACGATCAGCCAAAATTCCAGTTCCTTTGAATAAAAGCGGATTGATGTTTTTGCTACCGACAATAATTTCTGAATCAATCAAATTTTTAGGCGATGCAACGATCGTTGTGTGATCACCAGAATCGAGAAGTTGGTCATAGTTCAAATGATCAATAACAGCTGCATTTTCTTCATCAATCTCAAAACCAACTTCTGATGCAAGTTCACGAATAGCTTCTCCGGAAGTTGATGAAGCTGCGACTAATACATTTCCTCCGTCATCGATGAATTGAGTAATCGCTTCCACTGAAATTGATCCACCAAATTCTTCAACTGATGGTGCAAAAATGATGAGATTTTGATACAAATACTCTCCATATCTAGATAAGACAAGATTTGAGTCATCAGCTAGTTTAAATGTGAGCTTAAATTCACGATCTGGAAGAATAAATTTTTTAAGCATTACGTGGCCATAAGAATTTTATATTAGAAAAATTACCTTGTAAATTTTTAAAGAAAATCGAATGAGTTTCTCTTGTAGCCAAGTTATCTAACAAAACTAGAGTATCCTTTTTCTGATCTGCATAGCCTGAAGAAGCTAGTAGCACAAATAATATGAGAGATATAATAAACTTCATTTTTATTTTGTCACAACACCGCTTGAAAATTTTACTTGATTCTATTTACTTGACTTTCTTATGAAGGAGAGTGAGAACTGAAATAAAACGTAATTTGAAAATTTTTTTAACGGTCAAAAAATGTTTGTTGTTCTCTATTTTGTGCAAATATCCCTTTTATTTAATCAAATTAATTTATCATATTTTATTAATGTCATTGTATAGTGCTTTCGAAATTGTTGATATTAAATTGTATTTTTCTAATATTTTATAGTATTGTTGACAGGGAACGATCTTCTTATACCCATACATTTCTCTCGATCAATAAATAAGGCTTCAACTTTATTCTTCAAATTTCCCTAAAAATATCAGAAAATATTGATTTTTCATTTATAAAGAGAAAATGATTTTTACATACTTCAAGGCTAGATTTAGTTTTTAGAAGTGCCTGATGTTGAGTTTCGGCATCTTGTAATTTACGCTGCAAAACGCTAACACTCTCTTGTATGTCACAAACTTCTTCAACCAACCGCACATGGGCATTATCCCGACACAATTCAAGATCTGGACGATGAGCGCGAGCTTCGAGGCGAGTTTGAGCAACTTTAAGTGGATTCGATTTATCATTAATAGCTTTGCGTAAAATTTCAATATGTTTCTCGACATCAAATATTTCTTGTTGAACTTTATGAAGATGAAGTTGAACTTTGCTCTTTGCTTCCATAACTTCAGATGCTCGACGATTCAATGAATTATTAGTATTGCTCCAGCAATCCCAAACTGACGTTGCGCAAGCATTGATAAGGGCCTCTGCATCTGATCTCAATTGTGCTGACTTCCCGCGTTCAGCTTGTGAACTTTAATAAAATATTTAAATTAAATTAATGGAGTCATCTCATATTTTATTATAAAACTTACCGTTGTATATTCAAAGAAGAAGCTGCAGCCCATGTACCGACTGTGCTAATTGTTGGATCAACTTTCTCGATACCACCGTAATAATTTATGCCACGTGAGAAATTATTCAATTGATGACAGACAGAATCGATTCCAATTGCGCTTTCTTTATGAGTTAAATCATCTTCCAATTGAAACTGACTTGATCTTAAATCAGAAAGTTGTTGATTAATTTTATTTAGACATGCATTAAGTTTCTCTTGACATGATCGCAAGTTGTCTGTTTCAACGAGAAGACTTTTCTCAACATGATCATGAACTAAATCTATTCCTTTGCGATTTTCTCGGTGATAAAGACATTCTTGTGTAATGTGCAATGGTGCTTCTAAATCTTGAATTGCTTTCTGAACATTTCGTTTAGTGTCGGTCAATTGAGCGGCTTCTGCAACTAGTGCTTCCAATTCAGTATTGATTTCATTACGCCAAAAAGTAATGTCAGTAAGACGTTCTCCCAAACGTCTTCCAACGTCACGTTGTCCTTGACTTGTCTGAAATTTTATTTGAAATTAAAAATAAATTTTTAAATTTAAATTTCTATACTTTTTCATAAGTCTCACGAACGAGACGAACTGCTTCGTTTCGCATTCTTTCAGCATAATTTCTATTTGTATCTGAATCATTGTATGTTGCAATACAGTGTTGATTCCACTCACTTGGCGTGAATCGAGTATATAATGCCGCTCTAGCTGCATGCTGTGGATTTCTCTAAAAATTTCATACATTTATTAATATCGAAAAAAAAACGAATTTCAGTCATGACCACATGTCTACAAACCTCAAATGCTGTGACTAAATTAGGAAAGTTCAGTGGTTCTGTGGACATGTTTGTAGGCATGAAACACGGTTGAACAAGTTGATTAGTCGTTGGATGCGCTGGCAATGGCGTTATCTGAAAAATAAAACAAACGAAGTGGTCTTGTCAACGTGGGTTTATAAAAAATGCTTTCAAATTGTTGCTTACATCAACATTCTCATATCCCATAGCAGGACGCCAATCAGATTTTTGTTTTGGTGCCTAAAAATAAAATTTAAACATAAGAAAAATTTATAAATTTTTTTTTAAATTTTGAAGATAGAAATTAAAATTAAAATTTGGACAAATTTACTTCATAGTAACTGCCAATTTTCTTTGGACCATCATCATTTGGCGAAATACAAGGAACACTTGTGCTCCATGGCTGTAAAACATTATTCTATTAATAAATCTATTTAGAAATGTTTATGTCAGTGTGTCAGCAGAAATTAAACATAAAAATGTTTTTTCAATGATATCAAAAAAGAAAAAATTTAATCTATCATGATTGAAAATGACTTTATATCAGCGTATACTTGTATGTTTATGTATATTTGCATATTAAGTGGAAAATATGAAGAGAAAGAGAGAGTTAAAATGAGAAAATCTTTTTTGTTGTTGTTTATGTTTCAATGTCTTCTTTTTGTTAGTTTACAATTTAAGCTCATGAATATTTATGGTAATGATATTTCTGGGACATATTTTTGAATGAATATAGAGTAAGTAAGTGAAGTGAAGTTTTTGTCATTGAAAAATTCATTTTTTTGGTAATTGAAATGGCCCTATGAATATTTATTTCCGTTCTATGTTGAGAGAATGTCTGATTATTTTTGCATTGAATAATAAAAAGTTTTGATGAGTTTTCAAAAATGAATATTGATGATCAATGAATGAGTTAAAATGAGTCTACATAAAAATCTATCATGATCATGAAAATAAAAAAATATATGAGAAAACTGGCAAAAAATCAATCAATGAAACTTTCTTTGGGATAATTTGACTTAAATTGTCGATAATCAGGACGCTGAAGTTGATTTTTATTTGTTGCATTTGTTCCGTTGAGGAGTGCACTCTTGGTTAGTAGGGTATCAAATGTTCGACTTTCCACAAATGGCATGTTCCACTTCATGCTTTTTTACACTATTTTTTTCTTTTGCAAAATAGATATTCAAAAAATATGTACTTATATATTCAATAATCTTGAACTCAATATGTTTGTTTATTGCACAATTGTGTTATTTTTGTTATAGAAAAAAAATAGTTGTAAATATCAAAAATTCTGAATCGAACTATTGAAAAAATTGGTGAAGGTTCACAAACTATATAAAAAGAGAGAAGAAAGAAAATCAATTTTTAAAGTGAGAATTTTGTTATTTTAATAATAAAAAGTATTTTAAGCATTTCATAAAAATAACTTTTTGTGTAAGTAAGTCAAAGTCGGTCATAAAAATGAGCTTTTGTAATTTTCCTATTCATTTCCCCTTTTTCATAAAGACATATCGATCATAATTCATCAATATGTTTTCGTATTGCAATATCGCAAAATACAAACAGCCTAGATATGCTAAACTTATTGTTATTCCCATTTTTTTGACTGACTTGTTAGTTGACAGGATAAAGTCACGGCATATCATTTTTTTACTTTTCTTTATTGCGAAGTAAGTAACGAAGAAATTGCGGAAAAATGATTGTTATTTTTGGAAGGAGAGAAGAAAGGAAGGAATAAAGGAGGATTATGCAAATCATTTGTGACGTCATGGTTCTACCGTTCAATTGCACGGGCTTTTATATAATTTCTTTTTTATGTTACCGCGACCTCATTTCTCTCTCTTTCTCTCTTCCAATGCTTTTCACTCTACACAAATATATACATAAATTTCCTTTTGTCCCTGTCTATCATGAATAAAAATATTATTATTTTTTTTCTATAAAAGCACTTTTAAGCGAGCAAATACCATTGAGAATTCAGAAAAAAAGGGAAGAAAAATGAATTTTTTATTTGCCATATTTCTTTTTCAATTGCAATGGCTTTCCTTCCTACATTTCTCAACTTTCGTCTTTATATTCTTTGGAAAACTGAAATGAGCTGAGCATGAGGAAGTGAATGTATGAAAAGATTACTGCATTAAAGTCTCATCTCATCTTCTTTAGAAATTTTTATTCCTGTGCAATGATTATTATTACTGCTACTACCACCATCGCCTCGTCTTATACATAAATTTTATAGTTCGCTTCCCATTTCATATGGAAATTGCTTTGCATTCTCTCCCATTTTTCCCATCGTCTCATTTCATTAATTCATACCAACGGAATGCTTGATTTTCTCAAAGGCATAAATGGAAACGGATTTGCCATTTGGTTTCTTTGATCATCGAAATTCCAACTGAGCATCCTATTGTGTCATCATCCTTTCTATTTAACAATTCACTATAATGGCACTCTTATGAAGCTACTCTCTTATTAATAGAAAGACATATGCACACATACAAAATCACTGGCACAAGATAAACAACCGAAAGTTGGCTCAATATTTTTTACCTCCAACAGACGAGCTCGAATTCAAAACTACAACTGAATTGAATTCCTTAGCACATTGCATAGAATAATTTTCTTTCTCTACCTTTATGTTGGTAGTGAAGCAAGCCTATACTGGTAGTGCGAGTATGCACAGGAATTTACATTCATACTCTTTAGGTTGCTATAGGGAAATTGAAAATAGTTGTGTATAAATACATGTGCACATGTTAGCTAGACGATGGTAGTTTTCGATAAATATTCTTATTAATTTAATATTTTTTTAGCATTCTAATAAAAATTTTAGTAAAATTAGTTTGCTTTTTGTCTGTTTAAATTTTTTAATTAGAATGTTTTTCGTTAATTTTAATTGAAAGTAATATCAAAACTTTTAAGATTGTAGAATTAGTTGGTTAATTGTTTCATAATTTAGGTAAAAAAGCAAATAATAAATTAAATTTTAAATTGTGTTTACATTTTTAACATTTAATTAAACAATGAAGTTAGCTGCAAATTGATTTAATTTAAAAATTGCGCTTTAATTTCAGAACTTATTTGCAAATTGCAAAATCATCAAAAATTCATTGCCATACTTACAGTTATGCGAATATTTGGTATTTGTGTGCAATGAAAATGTATTTTATCAATATATTGACAATGTATATGTGAGGTAATGTATTATGAAAATTTTTGTCTGTATAATGAAAAATGTCTACAAAATTTGATGACAAAAATAAAAGTCAAATAATTTCTTATTGGAAATTTTGATATTTCTAAAGCTCATTTTTTTCAATGAGAATCTTCATCATTTAAACCTGTCAACAGTTCTATAAAAAGCTATAAATATACAAACATGCACAATCACACAGGAGAGAAAGCTTCTCCAATAAACTAGATACATAAATTCACTGCTTTCTACACTACAATGCAGCGAATCATCCTATAAATTATCGAACAAACAACCAAGCTCCTCTTTTTCATTCACAACTTTCCTACATTATTCCTGTCGTTCTTTCAACCATTCCATAAATATTTCGTAAACTTAAACATTCATCAAAAGATGTTTCTTCTGTGTATTTCTCTTGTTGGTTAAATTGGAAAACTATAAAATTTGTGTGTATCAATAACAATATAATATAAAATGATACATTGAGTGCGAGAAAATAGGAAGAAGGAAAATATACATATACATGCAAGTTATCCAATATCTTTGTTTGAGAATCATAAAATGACTTTTTATTGTCTTCTTCTCTAAATTTCATTTTAACCCTTCCAAGACGCTATAAATAGTGTGGTCGAAACAGAATAATTTGGTAGGCTTTTCTTCTGTTGCATACTCACATCCTTCTCAACCCTATTTCAAGAAAAATAAAAATTGTGAAATGTCTCACATTTGAATAAATAAATTTTCTCTTCTGTGCCTTCTTCTATGTCGAATATTCAAAGCTTTCATTTCGTATGAATGATTCAAAAATCCATTGTCGTTTACGTGACATATAGACAGACAAAATATGTGTGTATATGCGAGTGAATGTTGGGAATGTTATACTGGCATATGAGAAAGAGATGTGACAAGAAGCAAAAAGAAGAGTCAAAAAATATTTTTTTTTCGGAAGCAACAAGGATGTCCTTTTAATAAATGTATATGTGTTTATAAAATTTGTATCTTGTTTCTGCTGAGAAAATGAATACTAAATGATGATTGTGGCGCAATTGTTTAATTTTAAATATTTAAATTGAAGAAATCTCAGCATGGAATAAAATGCAGATATTATGAATAATTACTGATTATTGTTTTAAGAAAGAATTTTTGTTTACATGTTGAAAATTTTTAAAATTATTTTACTAGTATTGACATTTTTTATAAAAAATAAAGCTGGCAAATAATGAATTTACAATACAGATTACAGTTCTAACCGATTTTTATCATAATTTTAATTTCTAAGCCTTAATGAGGACAAAGTGAAAGAAAAAGTTAAAAAAAACTGCATTTTCCCAAAGAACCCATCAAAAAGGACAGAGAATTTAGCTATGTTAATGTATTCCATTGCGTACGCGAGGTTATGATGTGAAAATGTAGGTCAGAAGCATATGTGATGTGAAAAGTTGAGACATATGAGGCATGTTAAGGCTTTTGCTAAACAAAATAAAAATTATCAAAAACAAACATGGGAAAAAAGTTGTCCACATTCATGTATGGAATATGATGATGATGTTGATGCGTTGCATAAATTTATATATATAGAGAAAATGTTAAGCTTCATTGAGATTTGTGTTGAATAATTTTAAAATATATAAATTTTGGAGGCAAAACAGTAAAGAGAGGGCAGGCTTAATGGTATTTATGTATGAACGTATGATAAGGCGAAAAGGGTATGATGCCTCAATAAAAATTTATGATGTTCAAATTCCTTGAATGCTTTCTTTATAGAAATAGCAAAATCCTTGCAAGCTTCCCAAATGAAAATTGAGAAGGAGAAACTGTAAAAGAATTATTTCTGTCTTTCATCAATGAAAGTTTCTTCTTGTATTGTTTTCATTTGCCTCAGAAATTGATTTTTCTTTTAAAATATCAATCAGAGAAGAAGAAGGAAAGAAATTTTGAGAATTTCTAATTTTCTTGGATTTCTCTTTTCTATTCCAACTTGAAATAACATAAGATGACAAGTGAATGAGTTTAGTGAACGAGAAAGGAATTTCTCTCCCTTTTATACACAAGCAACTCTTTTCTTTTACTTGAGAAATTTCTCGCTTTCTCACATTCCGGACAATGGAACATGAAGAAGATGTAAAGAAATTTTTATTTTATACACACATGTTCTCTTTTTCTTCTGTTGTTTCTAGACAAAAAGTCAAGCGGATTTCTTTTCTAGTATAAAAATAATTCAGCTGCATTCTTTATTCACTTAGTTTCCATGCAATAAAAAAATTCCTGAAAAAAAGTTAAAATAAATAAAAATAATTTCCTTTGATTTTTTAAAACATTTTTCTTTTCCATTCTTTTTATTTCATCGTCATTTCTTAAAATTCGATATGTACAGAAGGTAATTTCAGAATTACAATCATTCGACGCATTTTTTCGGCTAGCTAAAAAAGTTTTCTTAAATTTCACCTTTCTTTTGAAATTTAACATTTTTCTTACATTTAGGAAATAAAGTTTTCTTTCTTTCAATAATTGGCTTAATTTTTTTCCTTAAATTTATGAGTTTTTAAACGTAGCAATAAATTTTTCATTTCTTAATTTTTTCTAAAATTTTTTAAACTTTCTTCTTCATTTATCAGTCAACAATAATTTTTTAATTTTATTTCATTGTAGAATTGCTAAAAAATTTAGCTCTTTTTAGAAAATATAAAAAAATAATTGCAATAAAATAAAAATTACCTCGCTCTCTTTTTCTTTTTTGTCAATATTTAATTTTAATCTTAATGATGATGAATTTACATAAAGGTGGATTTGTGACATAATAATAATCACTGTCCCTTTACCTCATGCTCTTTCTGTCTCTTTTTTTAGCAAAATAAAATTAATTTCAGAATGACATGACAAAAGGGAGGTTTAATTCTGACTGAAGGTCGGTCGATTTTTTTTGGTGGGATTTGTAAGAATGAAAAACTTTTTTTGTACCTGTGACATCTGATGGATGAACATATATATACAACATGAAGGAGATTAAATCTTCAATTGTGAAATATATCAGATTTTATCCACCATAAATCCAGATTTTTACGAAATTAATTTTAAAAGCAAACTTTTTCAGTGGATAAAATTGATTAAAAAATTTCACTTTGTCTTACCGAGAGACAAAAATTAAAAATTAAAAATCGCGTGGAAATTAAAAGCTGATATAATTTGTTTTAACCCATCTGCATTTATCATGTCATGTTATGAGAGCGAGGGATGAGAAATATGTCCATATGAGTATTATTTACCAGGATTTTCTGCTTCATTTTTACACGAGTTAATTAAAATTACAGAAAATGTTAATTAATAATAATAATTGCATGAAATTAAAGTATATTGAAGCAGCAAAAAACAAATCATCATTTAATTGATTAGAAAGCACGCAAGAGAGTTTTAAAATTGAGTCAGACATTTAGAAAATCATTACAATTACCAGAGACCTTTTTAAATAGCTAAAAAGACATCTTTATTCACGGCGGGTAAATTTTCATTGCCAAAAAAATTATCCCTTTTGTTCGGATGCTCCCTCATCCAAAAAAATGTCAACGAATGAAAAGTTCCACGCATAAAACTCACTCGAGTATTCTCGTCTTTTTTCTGTTGTTGGTAATAAGATTGAGGCAGGTAAAAAACACATTATTTTTATATCAAGGATAAATGACATTTCTTAAAGTCTCACAAAATTGGCTATGATGATTCTATGCATTGCAATCTTACAATTAAATCTCATTTCAATCTGACAATATTCTTCGCTTCTTGCTCGTTTCTATTAAATAAAATGTGAAATTATTTGACTTTTTTAGAATGCAAACATTTTGATATTAAACTTTTCTCGTTCACATATGCGAAATGAGAGTGTGAGCATATATTTACCGAAAAAAAGAAGCGCTAAGAAAAATATTTGAAATGGTGAAATGAAATGAGAAGAAAATGTTAATGCGTGGATGAAATGCATATATAAATGCGGGAGAAAATAAATGAGAATCTACGGAGAAAAATCCTTGAAGACTTTTAATTTAATTTCTGACTCAATTTGAATTTTTCAACACTTGAAAATTATTTTAATTGCAATTTATTTTTGTGTATGTAATAAATTGACATTATATCCAGAGTTTGGAAATTTAAATTTTTGCAAAGTATTCTTTAGAGTTTTGAAGATTCTACAAAATAACTTGTAAAAATTCTACAATTTTTGCAAAAAGTAATTCTAAAATATTTTTTGTAAAATTGTAGAAATTTCATATTTGTAAAATTTTTGGCTTAAAACTTTTTCATCTGATTATGATAGTGACCATAATGACAAATAAATAATTATGTATTGATACTAAGATAGAATTTTCAAAATTTTCCATTTTCACGAGATTCGATATTGTTCAAATTTTTCCTTCGTTATTTACTAAGTTTTTGAAAGAATGATTGTTTTTGATAGAGATTTATTATGAATCGAATCTCATTAAGAATAATTTTTTTTCAATATAATTTTTGAGTAAGTCTCAACTGTGATGTAATCGAATTTCAATTAAATATTAGAAATTTTTAAATTTCCAAACTCTGTTTGTAAAACATACATCCTTTGAGATCCATTTGAATTATTTTTTTTATGTTTTTCAATTAATTTCGAACAGCAGAAAAAATATGTGTATATTGTTATAAGAGCTGTAGCAATTAACTATGTATGTGCTCTCATATATTCAAGAGTAGCACTTAACAAATTATGATATAAAAACAATGTTTAATTGAAATGTTGAATGATATAAAAATAAAAGCAGAGGCATACAAAAAAAGGCAAAAAAGCCAAAGCGAATGAATTAATGAATGTATATGTTGATATATAAGGCCACAAAATTCATCTTTTTTTATATCATCATGGAAATTATCTTGGCAGAGCGTACAACATAATTGTATCATTATTTACATTTTTTTGCGCACCTTTTTATTCATACACAAAGAGAAAAAATTTTTATGTCAGAAAATTTTCTTTTTTTCCATACATATGAATTTTTTTCACATTCATGCATTGTTGCTTCATTTCCGAGTGAGTAAAGATAGAAATTGATATTTTTGGTTTCAAATTTTTTTAAAGCGATTTGAGTCATCAATTTTTTTTTGTTTTTCACTCGAAAGCAATTGAAAAGGTGGCAAAATATGATAACAAAAAAACAGTGAAAGAGAAAATACTTAACTGCTTATTTTTTGATCTATCTAAGAAAATCGGATAAGTTGAATTGAAAAAAATTGATGGAAATGTTTACAGACGTAAATTTATGATATGAGCTTAGTGCATTCTTCCAATAAACATTTCCTTCAATTCTACGAAATTCATTGAATTTGAGCTCACCGAGATTTTTTTTCAACAAATTTAGATGAATATTTACATGAATATTTTAATATTAAACTATATAAAGAGCAATAAATGTAAATTTTTTAATTTTTTGTGTCTAAGTTCGGAGAAAGGAAAAATCACTTAATGTTAGACATGTGTGGCTAAAGAACCTTTCTTTAAATCGCCATTTGCGGGAAGAATGAATTGACGTGATGGACTTGTGATTTGTGTATTTGATGGTGCCACTGTTGATGGTGTAATTGTAGTTGCAGTTGATATACTACTACTGCTATTTGGATAACTTAATCCTATACTATTATTATTATTACTAATGATATTGTTGTTGTTATTGGCGCCCATAAGACTTCCACTATTTGAGATAGTCGTTGAAGATGAAAAGCTGCTGTTGCTGTTGTTGCTACGATTATAGGGTGGTGGCGCTGGCGTAACAGATGGGTTTGCCGTATATGGCTTATGCGTAATTGGTGGCGGAAGGGGCGATGTGTTTGAATTCTTGAGATACGGATTACCGTATGTAGCACTATAGCGTATATCTACATTATTCAATAGAGATTGATCTAAAATGGAAGTGGTTTGGGTTAGGAATTTGTCACGATACTTGTGATTTTCATAGCAACGGCAGCTACTTCTGCCATAATGATTTAATGTATAATACTTACTTATAATTCCATTTGGCATCGTACTGAGCGGTATTGTTGGTAAACCATTGTCCTGTCGCAATTCTCGATTACCACGTCCCAATGTGTAGCTATCGATTGTGCTGTTCATGGTGACGGGTGTCGAATTAATTAGTGGACTATGTCCGGAAGATGAAATTAGATGATTTTTGAGACTCGCTGTGATATTAGTCCGCATGCTGTTTGGCGGACTATAATCGCGACTATAATCACTATAGGGAATGTAACCATTGTTGGTAAGACCGACTTTCGTTGCTACATGCATATCACTGTAATCACCCGAGTACCGATGATTATTATTATTTGGCAATTTAACGGGACCAGCAAGTGGAACTGTTCCGTTAGCATGACCATTGCCTAATATATTTATTGCAGTTCTTGTTGCTGTACTTTCTGTACCAGAATATTCTGAATAATCACGATCTGGATCTTTGAGCTCACTTGTATTTGAAAATCTGTCGCTATCTTTGAAATTCTTTTCTGTTATATGATGCTGAAATTAAAATAAATTGGTTTAAAATCTTTCCTTGAATCATAAATTAGAGAAAGTAAAAATTTTCCTAAATCTTTAAAGTCTTTAAACATTAAACATAATTTTCTCAAAAGCGCAATTTCTAATTTTAATTTGTCGTAAATTTTCACACAATTTAATTCTATTTCAGTTGAAATAGCTTTTCTTTTTGCGCTCTTTTACACAGTATTCAGCAATAACGCTGTCAACTCAAGAGAAGAGGATAAAGTATATATATATAAACATAAATGTGAGTGTGTATACTATTATACATACCTCTGATATCATATCAGCTGGGGGCAATTTTCTTTTGCCACTTTTGATGCAAATCACTGAAATCATTGCTACCATAACAATAAACAGAATGATTGCTAGCACAATGAAAACATAAGTGACTTGGGAGTCATCTGGAAAAAGATTACAAAAGTCATATATGAGTGCTTGCGTATTTTTGCAGATGTGCGTGTAAAATTTCATAGTTTCAATTTCCATTCAATCGAGTTTAATGAGCTCGCAATTTCAAGCTCGATTCAATTTAAAAATTAAAGAAACAATGACTTACGTATTCCACTTAATAGAATTTCCATATTGTCGTGACCATAATCGTTCGCCACTGAGCAATTATAGCGACCAAAGTGCCTCGTGTCACTCCTATGTATCACTAATGTCGATTTTATGCCATAACTTGTTTCATCCTGGACAATAGCATAGTCATCTTCACCGTTGTTGATTTCTCGGCCATTATATGACCACAAAATGTGTTTCACTTTCGGTACAGAAAAAGCTGTACATTCAATTTGCACAGTCTCACCGGGAACACCAAATTGCTTCTTCGCTGAGGTGATTGATGGCGGACCTTTAAGATGAATTGAGGCTTCTGCCTCGATAAAAATTCCCATGACACTCGCTCGACATGTATAGCTACCAACATGATCATTCGTTACGGTTAGTGTAAGATTTGCACTTCTTCCAACCGTCTAATATGTGTGTGGATGATAAAGAAGAAGAAGAAGAAGAAGAAGAAGAAGAAGAAGAAGAAGAAGAAGAAGAAGAAGAAGAAGAAGAAAAATTGCATGGGTTGAAAGAGAAAAAAAAGGGATAATTCTATTAAAATTGAATTTATGGTTGAGAATTTAAAATTTTTTGGCCTTATTTATTTTGTTTCCTGCTTTTCACGTATATATTGGCATTGGGATTTTGGGATTCACTGTTACAGCAGTCATTCAAGAAGATTGAAAGGGCCAGGAAAAATATATCGAAAACACATGAGAACATAAACCGAGTGTGAAAAAATAAATAAAATTTCCTTTTTTATTTTCCGCAAAAGAAAAATTTGAAAATCAAAAAAAGAAATTTTTTTGTCTTGAACATGAAAAATAAAGATTTTACTTGTCCATTACATCACACAAGAATTTCCTGAGATTGAGTTTTAAAAAACCTTTCAATTATGCAGGACGAATGTGAATGAACTGCATTAAATTAAGACTGCAAAGATTAATGTAATTTCAGTGCCTACCTTTCCACTTGGATTAAAGATCCACTCGATGTCAGGTGAAGGATTTCCGTCTATATTGCATGAAAGTGTCACTACATCACCCTCATCAGCTTCGACATTTTTTAAAGGACCTTTAAATGCAGGTCCATAGCGAATTTCAAGTTTTTGACTTGCTTCACTTTTCCCCACAGAATTGGACACTTCACACTTGATGATTGCATCATGATATTTGCGTGATATGTTATGAATTATCATCTCAGTGGTGTAGTCACCAATTGCTGTCTCGCCATTGATGTACCAGCGATAATTGAGATCACTGGGATTCGCTTCTGCATGACATGCGAGTCGCACTTCGGCACCTTCGGGAATTTTTTCATTTGCTAATGCACCACTTATAACTGAAACAGTCACTTTCGGTGCATATTTTACAATCAATTTCAATTTCGCCGTTTTCTCTTGTCGATCGGCGCTGTTCAATGCTTGACATGTGATTGTCGTGTTATGATGTTCACGCTTGGGAATCAATTTCAGTATTGAGCGTGCTTCATAACGTTTATTATCTGTCATTAGATTCTTCATGTATTCGATGCCAGATGTAAGAACATTACCATTGCCATCGATCCATGTTATCTGAAATGAAAAAAAAAGAAGAAAAAGAAATAGTTTAAAAGTTTGACAATAAATAAATTATACAAAGTTTCATTCACTTCTAAAAGCATAAATTTCAATAGAATAACAACAGCATCTCATTAAAATTCATCTTCTGTGACTTACTTTTAACTATTAACATTTAATTTTTTTATTTTTCGAGGATGAAAAAGTTTCTATCTTTCTTTTTTTTTGCAAACATGAGCAAGTTGGAATGACAAACATGTTTTATGAAATTTAAAGAAGCGCATTTTTAAATGGTTTCACAAGGCAAAGAAACTTTTAGTTTTCTTTAAAATCAGAGTTGGAAAAGTAGATCTACTTTTCATGAAAAATAAAAGTAGAAAGTAGATTTTTATATGAAAAGTAGGCAAAGTAGGTAGCTACTTTTCCAACTCTGTTTAAAATAAATTTTTTATATTCTAACATTGATAACTTTTATTTTTATTGCTTTAAAATGGATTTTTTGAATTGAAATAAAATTATTTAAAAATGTAAATGAAAACAATGAAATGTAGGGTAAAGGAACCTATTTTTTGACCTATTTTCATATTTTAAACTTCAACCAATTATATTTCACAAACTATTCACTCAATTTCTATTCTGGTGGAAGTTTTAAATGTAGAATGTGAAGCACTTTTCATCAAAACGCCATTTGTAAGCCGACGATGAGCAGTTTAACCACAATTTCACTTTGAATACGGAACCTAATTTTTGACCTACGGAACCTATTTTTGACCTATTTGTTTACAAAAATTTCTTCACAAAATCTCTCCAAACACTACTAGCTCACAACATTTCTTTCTTTTATTATTATTTATTCAATTTATTTGTGATTTCCGAGTTTTAAAATGCTTTAGAAAGCAGAAAATATATTTTTAATTTTTTGAACTGTTTTGAACGCGTTTTACGCATTTCAACTGAGCGCGATTTACCATTTTTGTCGACAAAATTTTTGTAAACAAATAGGTCAAAAATTAGGAACAAAAATAGGTCAAACAATAGGTTCCCGATTCCTACTTTAATTTTATTAGTTAAAAGTGGTTTTAAACTTTCATTTATGAGTTTATGTTATAGTTTAAGTTTTTTTACAAATATTTAAATGATAAAATAAAATGAAATATATAAATTTAAAATCTAATTTCAAAATACAATGAACTAAAATGTAAAATTAAATATTATTAAATAAATCATGAAATTTTAAAAGTTTAATTCTAGTTTAAACTACTCAGAAACTAACTAAGATTAGTTTTTTATGTGATAATAAATAATAGAAGAAATTATCTTAACTAAATTGTTAGGAATAAATTCTTTTCCAGAATTTTTTTAAGTTTCTATCACTTGATAATTGAATTTATTTCATGAGACATTTTGACAAATTTTTTTTAATAGTAAAAAAAGTGTTCAGTATAAAAAGAAATTGAATTTGTTTGTAGGATACTAAAAAGAAGAGCGATGCATGAAGTGGGATAGAGGATGAAAGTTTTTGTGTATAAGAAATGAAAAAACTTTTTAAATTAACATGACTACAGAGAAATATTCCACGATGAAGTACTCTAGTTGTGCCGCGCTATCTTTTCTATTTCGAAATTCCCTTTTTATATGCAGCAAGTTTTTCCTCTTCTCATGTCACTTTCATTACAAATGAACGGCATAAGCGAGAAAGCTAGTCTCTATAGATCTTCTGCTTTGTAGCTTTCTTCTCATGCATATATAGACTCTCTCACACTTATTTTATTTTTTTATACTCATAATGAAGAAACTTAGATTTAAATTTCAAGATACACTTGTTTATTTCCTTTATTTCTTGCAATTGCAAGCAACTACACTTTTCTTACTTTTTTGTCTCCGCATTTGAAGCTTTTTTCTTTATTTTATTTTCCTCTATTGAAATAAACAATGCAGCATATGAAAAAATATCTCAAGAGAGAAAAGAGAAGAAGTTTTCCTTCTTGCTTTCATCTACGATGTAATAGCTTTCTATTCTTTTTAACTATTTTATTATGGAAAATATTCTTCACTCATAACAATAATAGCGATGAAGCCAAACAATATGGATAAGCGAAAATTATTATTATGAAATTATTTTCTTTCTCTCTCTGTTTTGAAAATTTTTCTTTTCATTCTTGAGTAATTTTTCTATGTTTTTTCAAGGGATTGATGTTTCATTTTTTCTTAGTTTAATTTAATTTCTACAGATTTATCCAATAGATTATACTGATTTTTATCAGATAGTTCAATTCATTTTTATTTCAAATGGAAATAAAACTCGATATTTTGTTGAAGTTTAATTTTATAAATGATTTTTCCTGTACTTTAAGATTAGTTTTTTTGCTTGATTATCACAGAGAAAACAACTTGACTTAAATTAACTTGTCTTTAATTGATAGTCAAGAGAATTTTATACAACTTGACAATAAAATTACTTGATTTTCAAATCACTTGACTAAAGCTTGACATGATATTACTTGACTTAAACTTGATATTCATGTGACTTGACTACATTCTTTTAAGCAACTTGACTTTTAAGTGACTTGAATATCGCTTGATATTTTAATGACTTGATTATAACATAACACTTAATAAAAATTTAAATTCTTAATTTTGAAGGTTAATTATTGTTTTAAGATTTTAATTATAGTTATAATGGTTTGTCTCAAATTTTATTAAATAAAACTAGTAAAATAAACGAAGAATTCTATTATTTTCTTAAAAGTCAAATTTATTTAATTTATTTGCATAATTCAATAGTTCACTCCTTGTATATCTATTTTTATTATGAGGCAAAAAAAAGGAAAAAATATTTTGCAATATTCTTGTGGTTTTATTTTTGAAAGTTTTTTTGTTGAAGACAAAAAGAAACACATTTTGATATTCTGATGGGATTAAGTTCACCTCTCTTTATTTTTAAGCAAGACAAGATACAGAAAAAAAAATTCAAGATTTATGAGATTTTTTTAGGGAAATGAAAAAAGTTTGTCTGAGATTTATGGGAAAAATTTTTACAAATTTTTTCATTTGAAGTGTTGTCAGATTTCAATGATTTTTTAGTTTGAAACAATTGAGGTAAACAATAAGTGTCAATGTTAATTGCTTAGTTTAGTTATAGACTAGAAAACCTTGACCACAAAATTTTTTTGTGTGCATGCAATCTGAATTCAATCATCCATGTCAATTAAATCAAATTTTTCTCTTTTCATGGAAGAGAGAGAAAAGAAATCAATTTCAATCTTGTAGCTTTGAAAATTCATTTCAGTTCAATTTTATGCAATGTCATTTATTTATGATAAAATATTTAAATTCCATTTTCTTCTCTCTTTTCTCTCTCAGTTGTAGATGAGAGGAAAGAAAATCAATGTTTGAAGGTATGTGGGTTGTTTTAAGATGAGGTAAAGTGCCACATTGAAAATCAATTCCCAAAGCATTCTACTTTCTCTTGGTACGGCGAAGCAAGAAAAAATATTTCAAGATACATAAATATAAACAAAAAAAAGCAAAGGAAAGGAGAGAAAAAATTTTCACAATGCATTTCTCTTAAGGGACATTCCATTCGTTGAGTGTTTTTCAAGGAAAAGTAAAAAAAATGTAAAAGAAAATTCCATTGGCTTTTCTTCTCGCACCAAGTTAGAGGAAGGAGTTGTAAAAGGAATTGAAAATGAAAATGGCATTCCATTTCACAAAATAAATGAATTGGAAATAAGATTAATGATAATGGGATTTGGTGTGTCCCGAGAAACACAAATAGAAGGGAAGTTCAACTCACCTCAGCTGCCGGTTTGCCGCCCGATGATACACATTCCAACTCAATCTCTCGATCTTCTGTTGCAACAATCTCATCAATGCTCGTGTTACCCTTTACAATTTTGGGATGTTCGGGTGGCACGAGAACTGTGATTTGTGCTTTCCTAGAACGAATTGCTGGTGCACCTGAGAAAATAAATTTAAATTTATTTCTTCTTTCCTTGAAAAGATTTATTGATGAGTGAAGGGGAAAAGAAATTGAAAAGATAAATGAGTGGCTCTTGAGGCCAACTCTTTAGGAGACAATTTTTGATTTTAAGAAACAATAGAATTTTTTTGGTCATTTTAAATTGATTTGGATTTTTAACATTTGATCTCAACTATTCTAAATTTGATCTCAAATTATTGAATTGAATTTCAAAAATTTTTAACTTGAGCTTAAAATTTTTAATCTTGATCTTGACAATTTTATTATTGATCTTAATTTTTTTATACTGATCTTAGTTTTTGATCTTGAAGTTGTAAATAAAATTTTTTTTTGTAGAAATAAATTGACTGAAATTAATGCTTGTATTTTGCAACAATAATTTTGTTTATTCAGATTTATAAATAAATTCTATTATTTCTAAGTAAAAAAGAAATAAATTCGTCCCTTATCGCTTCATCTCTCTCATATTTCAACTTACCGTTTGCACCTGGACTAACTTGACATTGATATTCTGCATTATCGTCAAGCATCACGGGTGAGATATCAAGTGAAAAGTCACCTTCTTCATCACTGCCCACCATCGAATAGCGCTCATAGCCACTTAGATTCCGATGAACACCAAGACCAAAATCATTCTTTGTCCATTGTATATAGCCTGTCTTATCAACAACACGACATGGTAACGTAACTCGAGAGCCAACAATAGCTGTTTGATCTTGCGGTTCCATGGCGAATCTCTGATGTTGTCGCTCTTGACTGCTAGAGCCACTGCCAGTATTGTGAAACTTTGCCTCTACCAATGGCAGCAGGATGCACAATCTCAATAACAACAGCATGAGAAAATGCTTGCTGCTGCTATTTATACGTTTCTGTCGAAACATTGTTGTTGTCATGTTGTGACAAGGAGGTACATGAAAATGGCAAAAGAGAGGCGAAAGAAAATTGTCGACTGCGTTTTTAATTAAAAATTGAAAAATTTCTGCTTCTGTTGTTGAGAAGAATAAAGACAAACTTTTTGCGATTCTATTTTAAAATTCAAATGTCTTTCTTTTGTTCTTCTATAACTTTTACGTTTGCTGCTAGTTGTATAGGACATGCATTAACAAACTTTTTGTTGTATCACATATCGAATCTTTCTCTTTCACTCTATCGCGTTCAATTGTAGGGTAAATTTATTCGGAACAATCAATAATTTGCATGAACAGCTTTTTTAAAGCTTCTTTATTGATGTTAAATTTTCGTATCGTTCGGATCGTATTGATTTCAGAATAATATTTTAATAAATGCTGATGAAATCAATAATGTTGAACTTTTATCTGATAATCTGAAATGAAAAGAGAAGAGAATGAGAAAATTAATATTAATATTTATAATTTAAACTTATGCTATTATTTGATTGATATATGATAAAAACTCTCTTGATATAAGTAGAATAATGTGTTGAAATTTTATCATCATTATTGGAAAATTGTTTTATCTCCCTAAACACATTCAGAAAAGTATTTCAAATAAAATATGAGAAAAGTTTATCTAAAAAAAAATTTTTCATGAAAGATTGAAAAGGATATCGAATGCCACAAAACAGCAAACATTTAGCATTGCTTTGCATGCGTAAAACCTAAATATTATTCCCTATTTGATCGTTTATTTCTTATTTATTTCTATCCTTCGAAATTTCCCTCTTGAAAGATTTTCTTTTACTTTTATCTTTTTTATCGTGGTTTTTCTTGAACAAATGAAAAATCTTATTTTCAATCTTTTGTAATTTTTTTTCTCTTTAAGATAAACAATAATATTATTATTATTGCAAATGATAAATTTAGGTAAAAATGACAAAATGTTGCACGTGACATGTGACGTAAATAAAACCAGTTTTGGTCAAATTTTCTTGGTTAAAATATTTTTTTGAAATTAAATTAAAAACAGTATAATCAATTCGAACAAAGTATTAAGTGTTTTCCTAATCATTTTTAGTCTAGATAATAACATTTACTTAGGTTTATCAAAAATTTGAATTCAGAGTAACATGTGTTGTGTCGTAAAATTACATTTGTTATGTTGACAATATAAAATTTCAAAATTTATTTTCTTCAGTGAATGTTCTCTTGTGTACTTCAATATTAATTATAAAAGTTCTTTAATATTTTTTCCAAGTAATATTTATCTATTGTTAGAAATATATGATTGTTGTTCTGTATGAGGTCAAGTGTCACTACATATATATAGTTGCTTCCACTATAGTTTTGTGCAATATATATCTTTGTCTATTTTCATTCTTTTTTTACAGTTGAATAAAAAAAGGCTGCTGAGTATGTGAACTCGAATATGGCAACAGATTCAACAACTTTCATATTTTTTTCTCTTTCTCTTTGTTATCTGATTTAAGCTTTCATCGTTGTCAATGAAAAGAATGAAAAAGTAGCTTTTGCACATATTCTCCCTTATGATAGTTCTTTTTTAAGAGAAAAAAATATGAGAAATGCACATCAAGTTGTTTCATATTTCACACATCTATTGTGATGTGCATTTGCTGACATATAGAAGAGAAAAGAAATAATTGTTAAGTGTAATATGACATGACAATGAACATAAATTTCTGTCTTTATTTTTCCTTTGATGGATTAATTGATGCAAACTTTTGTATACTAAATTTTTTCCTCTTTTTTTCTTTCTCACTTTTTTCCTTTTTTCGGTTTAATTATCATGTAGGTTGAATAATTACTTTGCAATTATCTTGCATGCTACAAGATAATTATTCAATTTTCACCATAGCAATAGTCAAACTGACCTATAATTCTCTCCATATATACACACATACATATATTTGGTGTAATATGATATTAATCTATCCAACAATTTAATTTATGCTTTAATGGCATGCACAAAAAAATAGAGAGAAAATATTCTAATTTGTACTATTTAATTCCATCAGGTGTATATTTTTTTCACGCCAATATGCGCGGTGTGCATTCAATTCATTATTTTTATTTTATTTACAACTTGCTGATATGCAAAGATAAAATGAAAATCCAATTTGAATTTTCTGCTTGCAATTTGTAACAAAGTTGTACATGTTGATTAAAATGTAAATTTTTTTGAGTGGCAGTCATCGAGTGAATTTTGAAGAGAGAAAAATTATTGATGCAGTCATTAAATAAGTCCTTCTTCTGGATAATTGAGAAAAGTTAATGAGCTTTCTTCAAAAGATTTAATTGTTTTAAGAAGAATTCAATCGTGGATCTACAATTGATCAAGTTTAGAGCTTAAAGCTCAATTATCATATTCTATGTCTTAATAACCTTGAATTTGATTCTCATTTAATTTAACCTTGACTCTTTGTAATAAATTTTCAAGGTATACATAAGAAATTACCTCAATATCATTATCTTCTAATGTTGAGGTTTTTAAAACCTACACTGTTATCAGCATTAAAAATACAAAGTTAAGCTTAAAGCAAATATAAACATATTTTATGTATATAAAATTTCTAAGAATGCACTTTTAATTTTTGATATAATTAAAAGTCTAACAAATTAAAAATAATGAACTTTATTTTTTAAACAACTAAACTTTTTCTTCATGTTTTAAAGCCACTACAATATGAGGTTGAAAATTAAGTGAAAAAGTCAGGAAAAATGTATTTTTATTTTTATATTTTCATCTCAGATAGGAAACATTTTGGAAATGAAAGAGAAGGAAGGAAAAGTGTGGTTTTGAAACTAAATTGCGTGGCTTTTACAGAGCTTAATTAAAAATACCTTTTTCCGGTAATAAGTCAAAAAGACACATACATGTACATACGCAAACCGAGATACAGAAGTTTTGCTATCATTGTAAAGCAGTTGGTTAACCATAAACTACAAATTCGCATAAATTTCCAGAGGAAATTTCAAAAGTAAACAAAATACAGACAACAATAATAGTCATAAAGTTGAAAATAAATCATTTATAATGTAATGTATTTAATTATCTTTTGTCAAATAAGAGAAATAAAATTATACTCTCATGTGCACTTTTAACTATTAAATTTTAAACCAAAAAAGCTTTTTTGTCATCAACTCTAAAAAGTCTTAAGGCTATAAGAAAGTAATTTTTAGTAAAAAGGATTTTATTAAGATAAGTGATAGTTATTATTATTATCATCATCTTTATATAAGTGATGGTTCTAAATTATTCAGTTTTCTTGTATTACTAGAAGCATCCATGTTACTTATTTAGTAACATCATATTCATTGTACTCATCTCATGCATGATTCATATGTAATTAAAGCACACTCCATTCATAATCTAAGTATGAATAATGAAGAGCACAATGATGATGTAAAATATATTGACATAGTTACTATCACTACCATTTTAGCTTCTCATTATTAAAGCTCATACAAAAATTAAAATCAATTTTCACTAAATAAATCTCTATAGCTTTAATATTTACTTTTTAAATAATAAAAGATGAAAATAGAAATTAAATTGAAAAATTCTATTTGAAAGTTGTAAATTTGGTTATGAATTATTCAAATTTATAAAATACGTTAATTCAAATAATTTTTACAAACTTAATTCATAAAAATTTTTTTGTATTTTGATTAATCAAACATATTTTTACATATTTTTGTGTAGGAGGAAGGAATATTAATTGTAAATTAGAGAACATAGGTAGGACAAAGTAAAAAGCTTTTTCTCACATTTTTTATTACAGATATTAAACTTCATCATTATTTGCGTCGTAGGAAGTATATTAATTTGCACATAATTAAGGTGTGTATATGTTGTATTGATATGACATTTTTCTTCCATTTTATATGACTTGAAACGAAGAGAAAAGTTCAATTTTTATGATTCTTTTCTACTGTCGTAAACATTCTTTTCTCTCCTCTTTTAATTCACGCTTTTTATTATTAAATTTTAATGACCTGTAAATTTTTTCGCTTGCTATCATAAAATATATCTCTTCCTCTCTCTTCGATTTTTTTGTATGTGTATGCGCTTGACAATCGTAAAAAATTTCATAAATTCTTTGCAACACCAGAAATAAAAAAAAATCTTTGCAAGGTTTGGAAACTTTTTACTTTGTGAAATAAAACATTTTCAATAATAATAGCTCATTTTGCACATGAATAGCATGGAAACAAAGATCATAAAAAATAAGAAAACAGCTTCATTGATCTGACAGGAGTAAAATTCTTCCTCTTTTATAATTTTGACGTGCATGACATTAAATAATAAGTCATAGATAGGTTTATGGTATTGTAACAATACACATAGAGCTCATGCTGAGAATGGTGCCATTGTAAAATTTGTGATTTATTACGATATAGATTTCCGTAAATAATCCGAGTGTCAATACAACACAGTTTACATGTTTAAAGCGGGAAAAAGAGATCGATGGCAGTAACACAAACATTCACAGCACGATGTGCTAAAGAAGGAGGAAAAAATCACGAGAGCAGACGATAATTATGTTTTATTGACAAATTTCCATAAATATATGTATATGACACACATTTTGGTTAGATAGATTTATTTGTCGCGCAAATTTTTTTATTATTTTTCTGTCATAGTTGCGTGAAAAAGACACTACCGAATGAAATTATTGAAATCAATAAATTGAATTTGCATAATGGAATGTGTCGATGTGTCGATAACAATAAATAAGAAAATTATTATTATGAATTATATTAATAAATAATAAAAAAATGTGAATCATTTATGAGTCGTATGTGACTAGTCGTAAGCGTCACATGACGCGCTTGGTTACTAGGGATAGCAAATATATTTCTGTTATTTGAACAATCATGTACTTACATCTCATTGTGTATCTATGTATGTATGAATTATCTCTTTTTATTGTCATTACAAGTGGGTGAAAAAGAAAAATAGAATAAAAGAGAGAGCAAGCAAACTTTTTCATATGATTTATGAGCTTATTTATAAGAACTTAACTTACTTTCTCACTTATTACTTATTTACTTGCCAATGACAAATATTACTTTTGTTCACATACATACATACACAAAAATTACTCACTTTATCTATTTAAATGGAAACAATAAAGATGACAAACAATATGAACACAGACAGAGAAAGAAAGAGTAAGCATACAAGAAGTAGTATTCTTCTGAAAATGAGAATTGTTTGCGAATAAAAAAGAAAGAAGAAAACTTTTGTTAAATGGAATTCGACATGAAAGAGGAAGTTTCTTTTGAATTGAAAAAAAAAAAATAAATTTTGGAAGCCCATATTTAAGTTTATCAGAAAAGAATGAAAAAGTTTATGTTTAAAGTCATTTAGACAATTAGAATCAACTCAATCAAAAAGATATAGAGAGTTCTATGAACTCATCAAATTTATGCAATGCATAATGGAAATTCATCAAATCAAAATCCAATTTCTATTTCATTCTCTCGAAAAAAGCTCATTTCCATCTCATTTCATTTCTTCATCATTATGGAGCGTATAAACATTCTTGTTCATGACATAGAATTATCTTTTTCTTCTTTTTCGCATTCATGAAATATTTATAAGTGCTCGATGAATTTATTTTTATTTATATACAACAAATGTGCGAGTATGTCATAGCAAATCACATGTCATTATTAGAAATACTTCAGTACATATTTATGAAACTTTTGCTAATGCCTTAAATAAACCATAATGTTGATACTTGAGAGTTCTCCTCCTTCACAATCATCTACAAGTTTATCGACATTGCTCGCATTAATTATTTCGTCATTCATCACACTAATAGAAGAATATGGAGAAGGAGAGAGAAAGCAACATATAGTGTGATGAGGGAAATGTGCTGTAATGTCACATGAATGAAATCGATATAAATATATGGATTAAAATCAAGGTAAAGACACTTTGATTAAAGCTTTTTATTGATTTAATTTCGAATTTTTGGTGATGAAAGTTTATTGCTTTTTCTAATTTTTAGAAAAGTAATAAAAATATTTTTAATTTTGTCAAAAGAATATAATTAGTTTGAAGAATTGTTTTTCAAATAGTATTTTAGCTTTTTCACTTGTTCAAATGATAATTTTGAAATTAAAGTTTTGTTTTGGTTGACATTTTTAAATGTAAACAAAAAAGTTTTTACTTTCAAAATTCATGAGAAAATCAATTAAATTTGTTTCTAATAACAATTGTTTTTAGCAATAAATGTATTAAGTTAAGCACTACTGAAAAGATCATTTTGAAATATTCTTTTCTATCACGAGTATTTAAAGAAATTTCAATCATAAATAATCTAAGTGTCTCTACATCGTTTAATCTCATTTTCCAAAGAAAAATAATTAATAAACTATTGAGAGAGTTTAATTAAAAATCAATTAATGAGAAATGATAATCAAATGATGATGAAGAAGACTTGATTGAAGAGATAAAGTTGATTATTCTGAATAGGTTTAGTTTAATGGTCATTAAGAAATTTCTGTTTTCCTGAAATTGATTCGAATTTATCCATGAGTGAAATGCGAAATAATTGACAGGAGCTAGAAATATGACAAATCAATTTATGCTGTTGTTCGACATTCATATGTCTTCTTTTATTTATTTTCACCTTGTGTACTCTCTATCTACCCATATAAACCGACATGTCTCTCATCCAATATAATCGGATTGTGCAATACTAGATATTGAAAGTAGAAAAGAAGAAGAATGGCATACATAGAAAGAATGAGAGTGAGGAGTGAAAAAGAAAAATATGTTTTTCTTGCATTTTATTTTTCTTTCTACCTGCTATGCACTATACTATATTATAACAACACTAGAAGTAAAGAAAAAGAAAAATGTGGAACAGCTTGTAAACATTTAATGCCATTTTTCCAATGTGCACCTTTTACCAGAAAATATTGTAGTTATTGATTTTTTTCTTTTCCTCTCTCTTGCTATAGTTGTTAACTACATAGAATGAAAAACCAAAAATGATTGCAGCTTCAGAATTTTCAATGGCTTACAAATCGACATTGTCCATTTTCTTGGCAATGTTAGTGTGGTTGATATAAAAAATATTCAGTTTATTTTCATTCACAATTATTGAGTTATGCCGTTTTTTTTTTTTTATAATTGAATTCACACATACAGGTAAAAGTGAGAACTTTTATCTCTAATTTAATTTCAGTTTTTTCAGAAGTAAATTCAATTGCCTTTCGATATTCTTGTTCATCGAGACGCCACGTACAATCGATTTTCTATTTATGGAGTGTATGAAATCCAATTGCTATCTGAACATTACGCGTTCATTCCCGGACGTACATTCATCGCCAATTGTCGTTAGAGGTAATTTTTATGTAATGTTCTTGCTTTCATGCTCTTGCAACTGGCTATTATTCCATTACGATTCCCTTAAATCCATTAAAATTCTCTTTTACATACACATTTATGTCTTTTCAATGACTTGTAATAGAGGTGATGTTCTATTATTGAACATTTGACAATATTTGCTGTTTTTCTATCATTTTATCGATTTTTATTGTAAAATAATTGAATTGAGAAATTTTCTAAAATTAAAAATTAATGAATTTCACTTTTGTATTTCTTGGAAAGAAATTCTATTTTTAGAAACGTTCTTCTAAGAAGATTCTTATTGCTAAAATGTAGTATTCTATTATAATTTATATTCTTCTAATAATATCATTTTCTGACCATTTATTATAAATAATAACCTTGAAATTCATCAAAAGACAATCACTTGAACGATTTTAATATTAAATGAAATGCGTAAATCTTTTTGTCAAAGTAAAGGATCAAAAAATATGGACTAATATTGAATATTTTATATAAATAAATTAAACATTATCAGGACTACTAACTAAGAACATCAATAATAAATAATTTTTTGTTTCAACCTACGAATAATCGTGCTACAATTTTCTTATCAAAATTTGAGCATCTAAAATCATAAACTACAATGAAAAGGAAGTAATTGAAATATTAATTTGACATGTACAGCCCTATGTTCTGAAAACTAATAATTATAATGAAGTGTGCACGCTTCTGGAAAATTTGACAATGAATAATTAATTAGAAAAGTGTCCAATATTTTGTGAGAAAATTCACAGTGAAAACTTTTTTTTGCCTTTTTATATATTTTTTAGTTAATTGATTTTCATGATAATATCAGTGGCAGAGAGAAACTTTTGCCCTTCAACTTAATGTCATTTTAAAAGCTTAATGAGTTTCATTCCATATGTGACATCATAATCATACATTTATTATGACACTGAATACCATCAGTTGATTATTTGCTTATTTACATTATTTATTAATAATTTCATGCTTTATTGTATTCCATTAAATGTACTGAAAATTGATTTCTAAAAAGGGCACAAATGAAATTTCTTCTCTCATGGTTGTCTATTGAAAAAAAAAGCTCATAAAATTCAATGATAATGTTTACATTAAATGATTATAACCGTTTGACACGCTATCAAAAGTGAATGAGCTTGTAAAGAAGAAAGACTTAGACAAATCGACATAAAGCGCGAAATAGAAAATTAATGTGAAAATGTCGAAGCGCAAAAAAATAATAAAAATAAAAATTGGACATTAGGAAATAATTATTGATTTTTTATGGCTCTTTAATATTAGAATTAAATGTCAATGTTGTATTAGATGAATAGTTTTATCACCTTTGCCTTAACTCATCATTTCACAACATGAAAACTTGATTAATAAATTCTGAAGAGATAATATCGATTGCCATAAATAAATATAAATAACAACAATAGCGTAAACCACATAATTCCTGCATTTCTCTCTCTCACTCTCTGCATTAGTTTCCTATGTCATATGAATAAATATTTGACAAAATGTATGCATTCCAGTACTATCAATATTTGCATTTTAATGAGAAATAGATTTTTGCGCTCTCAATAGATTTTTTTTCTGCTGTTCTTGTTTTGTTTAAATTTTTGTTATGTGGCCAAAGAGGAAAATAAATATGTGTGTACAATTCTATTGATTGGACATTTCTGTACTGTTTATGCTAAATTGATTTAAACTGAAACGGGAACAAAAATTTTTCATTTCACAAATTAATAAATGCCATTTATTGAGAGACAGTTGTGTATTCCACGGATTAATTATAAGCATAATTTTAAAAAAATTTCTTTTTATGAATAAAGAATTAAATTGTATTTATGGCAACAAGTTGATGACAATATTGCATGAAATTCGCAATTTAAAGAGTCTTCAACCAAGCGTGTCAACTGCTTTTATTGTTGTTGAATAAGAAATGTTCACATCACGACACATCTTCTTCTAAAATGTAATTATGTACAGTTGATCGTCACTTGATGAATTGCTGGACCATTTCTAAAAGCACATTTCTTTTCTTTTTGAATGAATGAATGAATGAATGACGAATGCATAAAGAAAAAAGTGATTTCTTTTCTCTTTAATTTGATTCTCAGGGCTTCTTAAGTTGAGAAGCGAAACACTTCAATAATAAATAATTTTTTTACGGTTCAAGAATTCGTGTCACAAAAAAATGTGTTATTTCACTTCATGGAAAGACATTGCGAGTCTAAAATTGAATTCGTGACTCGTTTATGGAATTTTTTATACACTACATTTCATTTCATTTCAATTCGATATAGCGCAAAATGAGTGAACATACATTTGATGAGAAAGAACATTTTATTGGTCAATTCCGTCTTTGAAGTAAAAAATCAATTTTTTGATAATTAAAAAGTTTTTTCATCATAACAACAAAGTGTTAAATTGACACTTTATTGATAAGGATATCATTTTAAAACTTGTAAAAATTCATTGAAATAAGTGAGTAAGAAAAAGTTTATTCAACTCATTCTTCTATTATGCAAATTTTATTACCCATCTAAATTCCTTTTTTTTCTCCTTTTCCCATATTATGCATAACATATTAAGGATATATGAATATTTAGGGTGGTAGTGGGCAAGGAAAAAAAATTATATTTCGAAAAAAGGCTTCTACTATGAAGAGAATGAAAGAGAAACTTCTCAAATGTATGCAACTAAAAAGGTTTTTTTTAAAAAAATTGTTGAATGTACAAGCATGACTATGGCAATGAATAAAAAAAGTAGAAAAAATATGCTGGTTACTGTCTTTATCAAAGCACCTTATCTTTATGAGTATGTGTGTATATGAAATGATCCAATATATTGGATTTTATATGTATATAAGTATATTTGTTTACCTTCCCTAGTAAATGGTTTTAAAAATGGAAATCAGGATGTGAGGTAAAGAAGAAAAAAAGGATTTTAGTATGCGTATTTTATCAAATTTATGCCAAAAGAAATATGTGTATGAGGTTGTTGCTGTTAGTCCATTTTTATAGGCTGCTTCTTTATGTTAAAGGAAGTATCATAAAGAAGGGATATATTTTTTTAAATCCTTGCTATTAATATTTTTTTGTATAACTGATCCCCAAATAAGTGTAATAAATGCAATTCATTTTTATCATCTATTATACGATAGCTCAATATATATATCATCGACTTAAGGTATGTAGGCCTTCTTGAATAGTTTTTTTAAAATCGATTTGTAAGTAAATGTTGGAACGTGAGAACTAAAGAATTCTTTAAGCACAATGAAACCTACTCAGAGATTCATTATAATATAAAACAATCAATAAAATTTGTGTCATTCTTTTTTTTTTGTTAACAAAAGCCAATCATTAGTTTGCTTTCAACAATCACATTCAATTGAGCGAGGAAAATACAGTTCTTTTGTGCGACAATTAACAGCAAACTAAGCTAAGTAACGTGTCTTTAAGACGAAGTAGGAAGAAGAAAAAAGAAACAGCTTCAGGAAATGTTTGAGCAGCGACGACAATAGAAAGCGTATAATAATTAATTATGAGCCCATGAGTCGAGTGTGAAATAGCTTTTTGTGCTTGTTTAATCGCCAAATTGCTTCGTTAGAATAATTTTTTACTACAAAATATGTTCAACATAAACATTGTGCAATTAGTAGAGAGAAAAATATGTGCTACGCACAGGAAATTTGGAATCTTGATAGTTAATGAAGTGGGTTAACTAATGGCACACTTTCAATGTCATTCGGAAAGAACTCGAATGAGATTTTTTTGTTTGATTTATTGTCGACACTTTGTTTGTTGTTAATAACATAATTGCATTAAATGCATTTTCTCACTTCTGATTATAATCAGTGCATCAAGTTATTGATTAACTCATTGATGTACTCCTAAAAGATTATTATTATAAGAAGAAGAAGCCAATAGGATAATTGCTGCATTTAGATTAATTTTTATATATTTAGGTCAAGTAAAATAAGATTAAAATTGCTTATTCCTGTTTAAATCTTGATTAAATTGATTGATTGATCTTCATTTCGATCGAGAAGTGCAATTAAGATTAAAACGATTGAAACTATCAAACAATTTCATCCCTAATCACAAAAATTTAATTTACACATTGTGGAAATTACATTAAAGTAATTTGATTTGATTAAAGAGGTAAAATAACTGTCGCATTATGTATGTGTATATATTTACACATATATACAGCCTAATCACAGCAATTATTCTATTTGAGGATATATACATACGCACACATTAATATGTAGATTGCTATCTTCACATTTTCACACGTTTTACCATCTTCTATTACTGTCATGCTGTGTCTGTCTATGTAAAAGTAAACGAAAGGTTTTCTCACATCGCTTGGCAATATTCCATTCAAGGAAAGAAAATTGTTGATAATACGAATGGATGGTGTACGAATAGAGTAGATGAAGACTGTTGCTCTTTATTTAATGGCAACTGTCAGCATCGATTTCATTGTTTGTTGATGCGATTTGAGAAAAGAATTGACATTGAAATTTGTTTTAATACCAAATGCTAAAATATTTAATTGACAAAATGATATTTTGAAATCAGAAATAGAAGAAAATTTGATACTGAAAGAATCTAAATTGAATTTAAAAACAAAAGTCAAGAAAATTGAATTATTGAAATGTAAACAAAAGTATACATTTAGGAAAATTCATTAAATTGGGTCAAATTACATAGTTTATTTTATTTTAAATGATTTTCTGTATCTAACTATATCAATAAAAGTTTAAAAGCAATGAAAAGAGGTAAATAAAATTGTGAAAATGTAAACAAAAGAAAGAAAGTTAAAATAAATAGTTTATCACGTTTTATTCAATTCTTTGTGCCAAATAATATCAATAAAAGTAAAAAGAAATTAAAATTAAAAGTCAACAGTAAAATCAAAGCAATGACAATGACAAAACAAATGAGCAAAGATTTTGATTCACATCAATCTAAATTTAACATCTATTTATTGAGTCAGCGTCAAGTGAAGTGAGACAATGTATTCTGTCTCTCTTCAATCCCCAAATGTCTTCACTTCATAGCCAACTTTCAGTCAGTCATTCATCCTCATCTCATTCAAGCTTCAAGTAGATTTGTAGGTGTCAACGTGTAGAGAATGTGTTTTGCCATATAAGCGAACGAATAGGGTGAAAACAATATTTATGTATATAGAGAATGGTAGGAAGGAAGTGAAGCGTCTCTCATAGACAACATATTCATAATAAATCATTAAAAGTGTGTGTGAGAAAGAAAGAAAAAACAAAGGATAAGACAAAGTGCCGTTCCCACATTCCAACCCTCCCTTATATCCAAATAAACTTTTGCAAAGCTCTTTTTTTGTTGTTGTTTTTAGCCTTTCCACTTCAGATTTGTTTAGCTGCGTGTAGTGGCTGTTTTCTACTTATGACAAGGAAAGAGAAAAAAAATGGCAAGAAACAAGCAAATCAGGCATAATTCTTTTCTCTTTTTTTCGTTAAAGTTTTCCTTTAATATGCGCGCATACATATACATTTCATTGAGTAAATGGAAAAAATATGTCAGAACATCATAGAAAACGAGTTTCGCTTTATGATGCCAATAAATTATATTTGCTCAGGAAAAAAACCAAAACAGAATGAAGAGTTTTTTTTTATTTTCCACAAAAGACATTCGTTTCAGGATCTCCACCCATAGTCTTTCTCTCTCATAAACATTTTTCCCCTTATGCGGTCGTATAAAAAATACACATATATCCATCCTCATTTCATTGAAATCTATCAAAATACTTTGGGAATTTTTTTGTTCCCCTTTTTTTTATTGTATATGTGCATGTGTGTAGAGTATGCTTTTTTACCATCAATAACGAGTACTGATATATTTATGTTATGTGTATATTTCTTTCTTTCATTTTTTCTCATTGCGTTTGAAGAATGATATCATGTAATGTAGCATGTAATGATGGCACATTTGTGGGTATATTGATCCAAAAATCATCATGAATCTCTTTTCTTCTTCTTGAGTTGCTTTCAGAATTATTCTTTATTTTTTTGCTTTTATTGCAGAGAGCGAAGAAAAGATGCGCGTGTGGTAATATGAAAGCATACTTGATTTTTAATGAGAGATGAAAAATGATGTTTCAAAAAGGTACAAATGGATCCGAGAGAGAGAGAAAGAAAAAAAATGAACTCAATGTAATGTGATCTCTGTGTGCGGATGTCTTTAGAGAAATGGCTTCTTGTCAGTCGTTTTTCCTAATTGGACATCATGATATCAAGGTCAGCAGTTTTCTAAAATGCCTAACTCACGCAAATAAAACTCATCAAATTCAATTAAATAGCAGAAAACTTATCAAATTCATTTGTTCATAAAAATTTCATTTATTTTCTCGTTACAAGAAATAAACAGCAGCTGTTGTCACTTAATAGAACTTTATTTACTTCTGATCGGCCTTAGAAATTTTCATCTTTTTACAATTAACATTAAATGAATTGACAAAGGTCATTTTCATGCATAGAATTGTTAAAAAGTTCATAATGTAGTGAAAATGTGTAGGCATAATTTGGTATTGTAATTAAATAGGTTGACCTTTTCATTATATATAAGCTTTAAGTTAATTACATGATAAAAAATTATACGATAATTATTAAGGTAGAAAAAGTTCCCCTATGAACGCATTTTTAGCGCATTTTTGGAACAACAATGCAGCTTATACATTCACTTTGGCTGTTCGGCTGTCCCTCTGAGATCTCGAAAACTATGATAGCTAGAGACTTCCGGTTTTTTGCGTTAGATTTGTGCTAAAAAGTTAGTGCGGCGACGCTTATTTATATTTCTGTCACTAGTCATATAATTTGGGAAATTATGAATTACTTTTTCATATTAAAATTTGTAAACAAAATTTTTNCTATAATTCGATAAGTGATTGAAAAATGATAGGAAAATGAAGAATTTCATGAGATAAACAAAAAAAATTTTTATATGGAAAAATTTTAATTGACATTTTAGACAAGAAATCATCATTAAATTGCAAGTATTATCACTGAAATACAATTATATGAATAGTATTCAATCAAATTTATCAAAGTTTCAATGATATAACTTCGTTTAAGTAGGAAATTTGAGTAAAATAAAAATAGGTCCGATTTAGGAGTGGGTCCGAATTAGGTTCCTTTACCCTATTTTCTCGTTACAAGAAATAAACAGCAGCTGTTGTCACTTAATAGAACTTTATTTGCTTCTGATCAGCCCTAGAAATTTTCATCTTTTTACAATTAACATTAAAAGAATTGACAAAGGTCATTTTCATGCATAGAATTGTTAAAAAGTTCATAATGTAGTGAAAATGTGTAGGCATACTTTGGTATTGTAATTAAATAGGTTGACCTTTTCATTATGTATAAGCTTTAAGTTAATTACATGATAAAAAATTATACGATAATTATTAAGGTAGAAAAAGTTCCCCTATGAACGCATTTTTTCTTTCTTCTATTGTAGGTACATTTGATATTTATCATAATTTAATCCCATTTCACATTACTTTACTTTACGACTGATAAAATGTGCATTTACAAATAGAATTTTATTAATATTGCACTTTTGTGTAGGAACGAAAAATTGAAATTTGCAACTAGAGCGCAGAAAATGCTGCTGCTTGGTTACAGTCACGCTATTTTGCGCACTGTCATAACATGCATGCATTTTTATTATTTTATATTTCACTGAAAACTCCCCTTAATTAATATCAGTGACGCACATACACAAATATAAAACAGAGAAAGCAGGAGAGCATAAATTTTTATATACAATCTAATGCATATCCCAAAACACTCTCAAATACCGCAAATTTCACATACTTTTCAATGTTCTCTTTATGCAGGATTTTTTTCCTTTCCATTTTGTATATGTGTGTATATTTTTTTAAATGGAATAGAAAAGAAGAAGCCAACAGTGTAACATTTTCATGAGGACAGTTGCGGTGTCATTTCCCCAAATGCCATAAAAAAATTACTGTGGAATGTTTATTACATATCTTTTATACCATGAATGTTTACATGCATAGCACAGCATAGTACAATATACATATGCATAATGATTGTATGAGAAGGCGAGATCCCAAAAAAATGAGCACATAAATAGAATGCATGTGGATATATGGGAGAAAAGCAACATTCGTTTTTATGAGATTTACATGTAAAGTGATGTGTACTTAGTTTAGTGAAATATGTATACGATAGTGAGAGTAAAATTTTCCTCTTAGGTCACTTTAGTTTTGATTAATAGAGGCTGTGGGATTATTATGATATAGAGAAGGAAAATGTTTAAATTATTCAAGAGAATGTTTATGCATTTATTCAATATTTAGGCCAAGGCAACTCATTTTTAAAGCAATCACTCACCTATATTGAAAAATAACAAAAATCTGTAATGAAAAATAAGAAAAATTGTTTATTAGTAAAAAGAAAATGTTTTAAAATTGTTTTGTAGATAAAGTCTGAACTCCAGTAGCTTTTAATATTGTGCTTTTCATTGAGATGAAAAAAGTCACAAGTCAAACAAAGGAAAGCAATTTACGCTTTAGAATGAAAAAGTTTCTTCATCTTCTTAAGATTTCTTTTCTTTTTTAGACTTTTTTGTATCATTGAATCATTCATTTATACTTTTTTAAATGAAAGAAGTCAAGATAAGAGAAGAATATTTACAAGAAAGATAAATAAATGAATGAATGAGTAAAAAGAACTTTTCGTTTTTTATTTTCTTTTTATCCTTTCTGTCGCTTCATTTCAAATTATAAATCGCTACATTAATTGCTGCATTTCTTTCCTTTTCAACACCTTTTTCATCATTTTATCCTAAAGTGTTAAATAACCATTTACAGATAAATAAAGGATGGGGTTGTAAAATTTTCCTTTTTATAGTGAGAAAATTGAGAGGTTTTTACTAGAACAGAAAAAAATGCATATATGTAAATGTTTTAGAAATTTCTTATGCGTTGTCGCAGGGAAAAAAATTTTACGATCTTTTAATGAGCAAATTTCGCTTCCTTCATGAACTCATAAAAATAAATTTTATGCTCTCCTTTTTACATACATTGGAAATTGTTTTCTTGTGTATAAACCACACATATAAGGCATAATATATAAAGAGTTGGTTGTTGGTTGCTATAATGATGCTCTTGCATGATGTAAAAATGAATGTGGGTGTTTTTGTGTTTGTGTACATAGCATGGAAGACACCTTTTAAACCTTTTTTCGCCGCTTTGAATGTAACATAGTAGAGGAGAAGTTTTGTATGTGTATGGAGATAAAATTGTGTGCCATAAATTGCGGTTAAGAGCGAAAAGAACAAAGCAAAGATGATAGCGGAGAAATTTAATATTAAGTTAGCTCGTGTGAAGAGAGCAAACATTCAATCAATGTATGATAATATTTAGGTCATCAAGAAAAAAAACATAGGTTTAAGTTTTGTATTGTTTCATGTGATTTTTAAACAAATATTTGCTAATAACAACATTCAACTCAATAAATTTTAAAGACAAGCTTTGAATTTAGTTTTACTACATTTTTGATTTACTAGTCATATTAGATTTAAATTTCCTTAAAACAAATTCAACATTTTTCATTATTTTAACATAAATTTAAAAATCTTTTAATGAACTGAAAAGATTAAAACCGCGGCAAACTTCTGTGAAGAATAGAAGAAAATTGCAATTTCATCTCAATTATTATTATTTCTTCTTTTATTAAACTTTCACACCATCATCATATTATGTGAATAAAAGAAAAAAGTCAATAGAGAGCTGAGAATGTAGGTAGAAGATTGCACGTGAGTGTGAGACAATTGAAAGTCTTTCATGCAATTTTCTTTTTAATAACCTTTCATCGTGTTTTCAATTTCAATCATAAATCAGATTACGCTCTTTGGAAAAGAAAAGAAAAGAGTGAAGCAATAAAAAATTCCATTATCAGTGTCTCGTTTCACATGCATGTCATGTTCTCATACATATATATGAGTATAATTGAAATAAATAGCGCGAAAAGATGTCATATATCGTGTTAGATCTCAATAATTAAAGCTTTAATCAAGTAAAATTTCTCTTTCTTTCTATTGCAAGCTTAATGGATTTAAATTGCGCTTTTTATGATTCTGTAATTATTTATGATCAATATTTAAGATGTGAAACTGCTATTATAAAGCATTTAAATTCTCACAAGGATAAAACTTTATCTAGCTTCTACAAACTAACTAAATTGATTTAAACTCCTGTTGTCATTTCTGGTAAAACGAGGAAAAAACTGTTGCACGTTTCCACATATAAGTAAGTTAAATGTGCTCAAAAGAGCATGAAACGTGAATGTCATAATTTTTTGACTGCACATTCATATTCCAAAAATGCTTTATGCTGCTGCAGAAAAAAAGAGTGAAATCATGCAGTTCTGGAATGAAATTCCAAATGAATGGATATAGCAAGCATACGAAATAATAAATTGAAATGATGTAAGTACTTATGGGACTCATTCATTCATTCAATGGGCGGAATTGTAAAATTGTGTGAATTTTTTTCTTGCTCTTTACAATTCTTGTGGGTGGCATAAAATAACTGGTAAGGTCATATGTGTGTTTGTTTTTGCTACATGCATTGCAGTTCTTTATTGTTTTTGACACCATTCATTGCTTGCTGGCTGCTGCGAAGTGTGACAAAAACAACGAAATGTACAACACAAGACTGATGTGCTATGTTGCTATTTTAAAGTATTTTAATTGAAAAAGGAAATCTTGATATGTGTCAGAAAAGTGTTTTTATTTGTTTCTAATGTCAACCTAATTTCTATAAACGGCAATTATTGTCATTTTGCAAATTGTTTATTCCCCACTCATTTGAAAATAAATGAATAAAGAGAGTGAGAGTGAAAGAAGTCGCATAACGAGAACATTTGACAATTAAAATCGATATGTCACAACATGTCTCAGTTGTTCTATATTTCATTCAATATACACACAAACTTTGACAGCACAAACGATATAAATACAAAATAGAATTTCAATGTTCTTTTCTACTTATTAAATATTTCATTTTCTATCTCAATGAAGTGAGACCGGAATTTTATTTAATCAATTTTCATGTGAAACAGAAAAGTGCATGTCAATAAATTTGTATAAATAGCGATGAAGCTCCAATGATAAAGCTAGGTAAAATGTCGAGCTATTCATCGACAGATGAGAGACACGTACTTTATATTTTATTCAAAACTACGTCGACTACGAGTGAGAGGGTGGAGTTGAAAAAGTTATTATAGCAAGTGTACATAAAATATTTATTATCAACAAATCGTGGATCTGGCTTTATTATTGTTATTATTTGCAGATCAATTGATATATTGTTAATGTTACTTTTTTAATAAATACAAGATATTCAATTCATCCATTAGTTACTCAATGTTTAGATCATCACAATTTCTTTTATGTATGTAGGTGTACATTCAAGAAAATATGATTAATTTTTCATATGAGAATATAAATATCACGATATAAATCATATCTTCACCATCATCAAATATAAAAAATTTTTTTCTTCTATCTTTTGACAGCATCCATTACTAGATATACGAATTGTGTTATAAAATATATACAGAATGAAGGAAGAAAGTCTTAAGAATATTGCATTATAATTTTTGTTTCCTGTTAATTATAAAATCCTTTTTATTCAATTTGTAAGAGTAAAAGAACGTAGGAAATTATATTAAAATGAAGTTCCGTAATGAATAGGAAAAGAAAAAGAAGAAATTTTTCATCATCTCTCCAATAAACTCCATTAATTTTAACCTTGAGGCATCTTCTTAATTTCTCATTATTGCTTTATAATTATGCCTTCATCTAAAATTGGTAGTTGTGCTTTTTTGGACAATATTTCAAGGATTAATGTTTTTCATTTTGCCTCATCTCTGCTTCTTCTTCATCATATCCCTTTCATTGAAAATGTCTAATTAAA
The DNA here is from genome assembly GCA_018290095.1 of Polypedilum vanderplanki. Lineage (NCBI taxonomy): Eukaryota > Metazoa > Arthropoda > Insecta > Diptera > Chironomidae > Polypedilum > Polypedilum vanderplanki. Next base: position 31,540,201 of record CM031379.1, read on the forward strand.
GCCTTTTCTTGCCCTTTCTTTTTTATATACACGATTTTTGAATACACACCGAAGCGAAAGCTTTTATTTCATTAGGGAGGAAGGATACAAAATTCCCTCATCGACATAAATGAACATCCTTTTGAGGCTAAAAAATGGTAGAACATGGCCATTTTTTGGTATGTTGTATGTAACTTTTCCTTTAAAATTCAAAACAGACTGGCTTTATTCTATAGGACGCCCATATAAACTTTTATAAGCAGAGAGAAGAAAAGAAAAATGTTAAATGAAAGGGTTGAATGATGAAAACTTTTCATTCATTGATGGCTTAAAACATTTTTTTTAAATTCTCTTAAAGTAGCAAAGACAAAATGATTAACTCAATTTTACTTTAAAATAAGCTGTAAAAGGGTCAACAATAATGAGAAAGCTTTATGGTGCGAAAAGCAGCAGTAGAACATATCCAAGATGTTAATAGATTTTTAATAATATGATGTAGCATGGATTTAAGTACATAGAATGTCACAATAATGTCTGTAGCACTGCGGTATAATTGTCATTAGAAGTATTTCCCATGATGATTGTTAGTCTTTCACTGCCTACACACATTTAAAAGGGAAGAACTATGCAAGAAAATACCATAAATTTGTCTCATCGTCGAGTCAATAATTTAAGCATTTTCTCTTTTGTGCCTCTTTCATCTCTTTTTATGATTTCACATTTTCACATGTTGGTCTGGTTTGCTCTGGCAAATGATCAAAATGTCTGGAGATAAAAATAGAAAAAATTGCATTTCCTTTTATAATATAAAAAGAGGAAAAAATGACGACATTCGTTATTTTATTTTATGTGTATGTGATGCATCAGACGAGAAAAAAATGAGAAGAAATCACACATAGCAACAGAGTCATCTGTTTGTTGTAAAAATAGTCATATGTTGAGTGACATTTGGTGGTTTTACGTGCATATTTAAAAAGAATAATATGCAACAATGCATCAAAAATTTTAAGTATTTTTAATGCTTTTGTAAAGATTTGAATTAAATTTAACGGTAGAATTGAATTTAAATTAAAAATTTAGTCAGCTGCGTTTCTTGTTTGTTTACATTCTTTTAAAATGAAATAAATTTTAGAAAATTCTTTAATTTTTAATTAACGTAAGCTTTTTTACTTTATAATTAGCATTTAATACTATAATACAAAGCTAAATTCTTTTATTTCTGTAATTCAATCAGTCATAAAAAATTTTTTAACTTTTAAAATCATTTTAAAGAGATGCTACGATTTATTATCATGTGTGAAACACAAACTGAAAAAAATTAATGAGACACATTTGCAGGGGGTATTTTGCTCTTGTTTGCTATGTCTGCTTTTGCTATTTTTATCCGCATTGAAGGTTTTTAAAATGTAATTTCAGTCGGAAGTCTTAAATATATTTAATTTTAATAGCAAGTAAACCTACTGAATTGTTGAACATAAATTTCAATGGCTTAAATAATGAAATGGAAGTTCTTCTCAGCTATTCATACCGCCAATTAATAATTTTTTTATTTCATATAAAAACGAGAGCAAGCGTTGAGTTGAACCTCAAAACACTCATACATGAAAAGAGTAAAAACTGACCAAAGAGATGAGACAGGAAAAAGAGTGAAGGAAATCGCATGAATCATAAATTAAGGTTTTACAATTTTTTTATACTTTTTCTCTCTGTTTCTCTCACTCTCTTTATTCTTTGCCTCATGTACGGCAAATAAATTCTCTATAATGGCTTTTGGCGACGTTTTCAATTGCATAGCGATGAGAAGTGCAAAAAATGGATTTTCTTTAACAGACAACAGCAGCAGCAACAGCAAAGAGAAAGAAATATAAGAAAATTGCCCTCAAAAATCAAGCCATATTTTCGGACTATTCTACGGTCGCTCGCTATGAAGATTTATGACCGCAATGACTAAAAAGAAACGACAAGCGATGTAGGGATGCAAGCTTTTCTATACATACTGAAAACTGCTTGACATTATATTTTTTTTTTGCTGTATACCACACAATTGTCACAAATGTCGGAAGGTCGAAAGACAAAAAGAATTGTGTGACATTCGCCACTAAAACGGACGAACGAGAGAGAGTGAAAGAGAGCAAGATTAATCTAGTAAATCATTCATTTCACATCTACTTACTACATGTCTGCATTCAGCAGGCTATACATATTTGTGCAAAGTGTACAGCAACCAAAGAAGAGAAGAATGAGATGATATGATGTGAAATGATGAATTACAAAAAACGTGTGCGATGACTCGCATGTGATTAGCAATGATGTGAAGCATTATGAAATAATTTTCATTTCTCTTTTTTTCTTCTTCTTTATATGAATTGTACAATAGAAAAATATGAATTATTAATTTACTTATGTGCGTTTAGTACTTTCATATCATATGAATATGTGTGGTGGCTAAAATATGAATTATTTAGATTGTATGTAACTGAATTATGGTTATTGATTGTTGTATCAATTACTATTAGATTAATTTAGTTGCTGTGGTATATATTCTCGATCTATAAAGTTTATGTTTTGATATTTCGTGTCATTTATCATGATAAATTTTGTGGTTTTATATATTCGGTGTTGCTGGTTTAATTGCAGATACAAATCGTAAGCCATTACAGTGAAAATGAATAAATTTATGATGATTGTGGTTACTGAGGTCTCAACGAAATTCTCTTACGAAAAACTCTCTCTATAGCTCATCACTATTTCATGCTTAATTGCACTTACACACACTTACAAATGGCCAAAGGTTATTTGGTTCCACTCTAAATTTAAAGATCCATTTGAGTTCATTAAAATGCACTTAACCGAAAAAGAGAGGAAGCCATAGCAGCATTGCACAACATGATGCGTAAAGAACATTCATTTTTTAAAAGAGAGCAAAAACAAAAACAACAGCAATGAAAATTATAATTGATAATTAAATTTCTTTTTAATGGCTCGCTTTGTAATTAAGAAAATTAAAACAAAAAAAAAAACAAAATCTTCAGCTAATGACCTCACTCACATGTTAAATTTTTGTTGATGATCTTTCGCAATAACAATTAATTTTTGACTTTCACTTGAGTTAAAAAATTATCAAAATTAAAATGAAGTTTCTCATTGAACATTAAAGATTAATTTACGCATCTCTTGCTGAATTGTTGACAGCATGAATGAATTTCCATCATTATTATCATATTTTTAATGGTCATCGTGGTGAGTGTCCGGAAAACGATTTCAAACAACCACAGAAAAATAAATTTTTGTTTGAAAACATTGAAAAAGAATTTAATCAGATTGAGAGTTCTCCACTTAACCATAAATTAATGCAACCAAATGAGCCGGAATGAATGATTTTTCAGAATATTTTTTAAACTCCGTCATAGTGCGAAATGATTTTAAAAATTATTCTGCAATTAATTTGCATTAATGTTGCTTGTCAGTCGAGTATTTAATTGCATGCAATTGAAAATGTTGAAAATTAATTTTTTTCTGATTAAATTACCAAATACACACCTTTTTCACTTTAAGAACTCATATTTCAAGCCTCATTCAATCATCAATGAATATTCACACATAATTTTTCTTTTGTAGTGAGCAGTAATAAAAGAAATGAACTCCAGTTCAAATTACATAATTATCTTTAATGATATAATTGAGTTTGAGGCAAATAACTAGTGCTAAATACAAATTGCTTTTGAAAAACCAATAAAAAACTTCACAGTAGCTCTATGATTTGATTCATTACAATTGAATTATAAAAAGAAATATTTTTTTGGCTCCCTCTAGTCATGCACACACTTTATATGTGTTGGAATGTTACACAAAAAAGAGCAAGCAAGTGATTTGGGGAGAAAAAAGAACGGGTAAATTAGCCTATAATTAGAGGTAATCAGAAATATCTAATGGACTCCTTCATACCTAATGGAGTTATATGCCTTGCACGGCGCTTAATAATTGAAGATTCATAACTTTTTTATGTTACATCAAACTGCGCGCTAAGATGAAAATAAAATTAACTTATGGTTTCAAACATTCCCTTTTATTGCCCTACCTACCTTCACAATTGTCTGGCTTGTTATTAATTCAAATTTATTCACAAAAAGAATTTTTTTACTTTAATTTATTTTTGGATAAAAAAGGGTGTCTGGCATGAAACACATTAGTTTATAAAAATCGGAAATTGAACTTTACAATCGCATTTATACATAAGTTAAAGAGGAAAGAAATCTCTTGTTTAATTTCCCTCTATGTTATGTATGTTTTGATCATCAATAATGCGCGGCAGCTGCAGAATTTTTTTAAGTATAAGAGAAGCAAAGATTGAAGAAAATTGATAAGAAGCAAACAGCAATAGAGTTTATAATTCATAAGTAAATTTATGACTCGTATTTGATTTGTTTGAAACTTTAATCTAAACTATCAGTTCAGCAAATTGAAACAAGAGTTTTATTAAAATATATCAAGTATACTCTCTAGATGATGATGATACTCCATTAAAAAAGTCACTCGTTCATGTTATTATATTTTGCAAGCAGCACAAAAAATAAGAGAGAAAAAATTCTCACAGCCGAAAAAATCATGACAGTGAAATGAAATTAATTTTTTGTGTTCTCTTCTTCCACTTGCATCATTTATTTAAAAACGAGCAAAAGCACAACAAAAATTGCAACCAGTTTCCAATTTTTCGCATCATAAACGAAAGGTTTTGAATGAGAAAGAGTAAGCGCATCACCTGTTCTGTTATTTATTAAATTTTCTGATCAGTTTTTTTCATCGTTTGACCAGTAAAACTGTAATTTGTACCAAGCAAGCAATAAAAAATCTCTGTGTGAGTAAGAAGACAACATCTTTTTTATTCTTATACCTCACGGCATCGCAAAGTGGCCTCTCTTTTTCAACTTCCTTTTCGTGCAAAGCAATCAGGGCAAAATGCAAAAAAATACAAATGAACGCACAATACATTTGCAACTGTTGCTGACCGGTTTGTTATAGCTGCATGTGTAATTAATATCATCGAGGTAAATGCGGCTATATTTGAGATATTTTTAATGCACACTTGCATTTGCATCATCTGTTAACAAACCATAATAAGATCTTTTCATGAGGCGTCGAGGAAAGAAGAAGAAAAGGCGAGATTGGCAGGAGCAGCATAATTGCAATTACTGTATTATAAAGATGCACGATGGTTAACACAAGAGGTCACCATATACAAACAAACGTGGAAGATTTTATACTACTGCTGCAACAACACTTCTTCTTAATCATCATCAACGTTTTCTCTCTTCTTTTTTTCTTTTATCGCAATTCATTGCATTTATCGATTTATTGTCTGCTTGTTGCTTCTGCTCAGTGCAAATTTACTTTTCTACACACAAAAAAAGATTTATCTTTGCATGTTTTTTTAGCTTCCAGTTTTACTATATAAATTATTTCATTTTGGCTGTTTAAAAATAAATGAAGAAAAAAAATTTGTTCAAAATTTATTTTAAATACTTAAGTTTAAACTTGGGAAATTTCTAAACTTATTAATCTTATACTATTGAATATTTAAGCTGTATTTATGGTTTATAAAAAATCTAGTATTTTCAGTTCAAAAGTTGAAGAAAGTTTTCATAATTGAAGTTTTAATACTTCAAATTTTGTTCAAGCATTAAAAATGCGCTTTAAAAAGTTTCAAAAACTTAATATCCAATACATAATGAAACTTCATATGCATAGCAATAATTTCCATGAATATACACAAAACATACCATTCAATAATGTGCTAAAACAACCAACATCAAGTAAATAACGATAGATAGAGATGAGGAGGAGAAGATACAAAACTGTTAGCAATAATTACAGTAAGTAAAGAAAACAGTTGTAAGTTTTGTTGTTTTGATAGATTAATAAGCTCATATGTATTTTGTAATTGATAAATAAGCTACAGCTACAGTGCGAAAGAGAAAAGAAAGGAGGAGATGAATGTGGTTTCTTTTTATTAGCTGGTAAACGATATTGCTTCATTGTATATGCTTTAAAAATTTATGGCACGATGCAATCTGTAGTTTCAAAGTGAAGTTCTTACAAATTGCTGCTGCAATACATGCAATTGTTGAGATTTTTGTTGATAAGTATTGATTAATGTACACTTTTATTATTGATGAAATTTAACTGCTTATTTTCTTTAAGAAAAATTTAATCTTGCTTTATTTTAAAGATATTTTATGATATCTAAGCATCAAGTGGACTCAAAGACAATAAAATAATATTCTCTCTCTCTCATTTTACGATAAGACCATCTTTTCATCACCATTAAATGACTCTCTGTGGCAATAAAAAATTATTATATAGCAACATTTTATTTTCATTCGTTTTTAGAGCTTTGCCGCAGAAGTTTTTAGAAACTAGATGGAATTTTAATTGCAAGATGATTTACCACTATTAATGTAATGATGAAGATTCATTTAAATGTTTACATTATGCATAGAATGTTATATTTTTGTGGGTAATTAAAGTCCGTTTAACAAACAAATAAAACTAAATTTTATTTCTTTTGAAGCATTGATTTAAGCAGAAGAAATTTTGTGATAAAGATTTGAATTAATTAACAAATTTTAATGTGTGGGAAATGCTTTGAAATTTAAAACCATTTAGCAATGCTCTCACTAGTCAATACATGTGAATTGCACTATTTTATGTCATGAGAGCAAAGCAATTAGCACTTGATAGAAATTTTATTACATTTCAAGTTAAGAATTTTTCATAAAAATACAGTTTTCTTCTTTTTATTCTGTTGTTAGTCAATAAAGAGAATTTTTTATAAAGGAAATCGTCATTTTTATAGCACATACAGGAATTTTTTCAACAAGTCAGTAAAAAAAGAATTCTGGTCAAATGTTGAATGACGATGAAAAAGGGAAAAAAGTTTAATTCCAAGTGTTGTAAAAACAGGAAAAAGATTAATTTCAAAGTTCCGTTTTCATTCAATTTCAATTCGAGTAGAGAAAAATTTGTATGAATATCCGGAAATGAGTGGTGAATGAGGAATAAGGGAGTAAATCAGAAAAAACCCACACAAAAATGGACGTCATTTCAAGGCCATTAGGTGAAGACCACATAACAGAAATGAAGCAATTTACACAAATTAATAGTTACCGCAACCGCCTACTTTTTTCTTGATTCTTATTCTTTTTGATTAGAGCTTGTTGATAACATTGAATTTCTACTCATGTGTAGTTTGACTCTCTTAATTTATGTCGATCGATTTCCATTCATTTTTATTTTCTCTAAAGATGGGATATTCAATTTTTATGATCACACCGCAAACGATATTTTTTAGAGCTGTGTATTAAGATATTAAAAAAGGAAAAGGTCAAATGACCACAATAGAAATTGAATTAGATGAGATCATGGCGGTCAATTTTTTAGTGCTTTAACATCGATCAATATCATATTTTCATAACACATAATTTGAAACTCTTGTCGCCTGTTTTCTTTCATAATTTTTCTTACTTTTTTTATTTTTTCACTGCTTTAATTTTCGGCCAATTTCCATTTTATAGTTTTGGGCTTTTTGCTCTCTTTCTATCCTTTCCTTCCGTGCTTTTCTCTCTCTCATTCTTACTTTATATTTGTGAATAATTTTTTCTGTGGCACTTGATTGTTGGGATTATTGAGCAATAAAAAAATTTATGTATATTTCAGACAGAAAGGGGTTTGGTTCTTATTTACGTGCTCAAAATGAATGAATAATTTGAGGTAAAATATAAAAAGTTTTCTTTTCTTAGAACTTCTTTTTTTCGTTATTTTATGAAATGTGATATTGACATTTTTGTGAACTTTTATAAATTTAAAGATTTTAAAGTATAATAAAATTTATAACCTAAATTTTAAGATTTAAGTTATCAATATTATTGAAAATCAAACAAATTAAAATTCAAAACTTAAGTAGAAATTAATTTAAACTTTGATTCGTTTTTAAATTCTTGACTTTTTTTGCCAATTTTCTTTTTTTTTACCATCAATTTCGATTTCTATTTAATTGACTCAACTTGTATGATATGTTCATAGAATTTATATTATCACTCACAGTCACACAAGTGTGTTCAAAAAAAGCTTACTCATGACAAACTATAACTGCTACTGTGCAATCACACGAGTTCTAATTTGATAAGGTGGTGCTTCACGACATACACTGTGAGAGTCGTTTAGAAAATAGCCATAGACATTTCTTTTTATTATAACGAGAAATAGTTTTAGCGCACTCCTCCATTAAACATTTGTTTGACATCGAAAAGGAATGGAAACGCGACAAGAAGAAATATTTTTATGACATACATATACCTAAATAAAGTGTCGTGAAATATTCATCACAAGCAATTTGCGAAATTGCTTTATACTATGAAAACGAAAGAGGACTGCCTAGGACTTATATTACATCAATAATTAATTCGTTAATGATTTATGGCATTTTTATATTCACTTTATTTACTGCTACTGCTATTTTGTTGTACTTTTTTATATTCATTTTTGCAGAGCCAGCGTGCTCTTTTTGACCAATAAAATATTTAATAAAATAATTTTTGTTGTCGGGGTAATTCATTTCAATATGCAGAGACTCAATAATTTATAAACATTTTTTGTATTGCTTAATTGAATTCATTTGAATGCAGCAAAAAAAGGACTTTAATTTTTTTTCTCTCTTTAAAGAAATCTGTGAGAAAATTTATGTTCAATGAAACATAAAATTATCTTCTTGTTTGATTTCAGCTCATTATGCTCATATCATCGACAAAAATAGATATTTATCTTTCTCTCTCTCTGTTTAGATGAAATTTATGATGAATAAAATGATTTCCGGATAGAAATTGTTGATTCTTCCTTCGTTAGTATTTTTATGTACTATATATTATATATATGGGTTACGAAGGTGATGATGCTAAGTGAAATCATTTTCCTACTTCCTTCCTCACTCATTATACTAATCTACAATAATGGCTTGTTTGATCTAGCGGATGAAAATTAAGGAGTCGAGTTGAGAACCAAGAAGATGATGATTTGTGGGAAAAGGAGGCTGTCAAAGGAAATAAGGGTCCACAAAATCATTAAAGAAAGTAAATTGAGATATCAAAATATACCTGTTTAGTGTCGCATTTGATATGTCTGTAATAATAGACTTCTACTTTCTATTTACACATGAGAAATCATGAATTGTGCATATATCGACATTTGATATACTGCTTCATTCGATTGCAGACATGACTTTGTCATAAATATTTTATGAACGACATTCACTTTCAATTTAATGTGAAAAGCAAGAAAAAAATCTGACGAGAAAGATAAAGAACAGGTTGTCAGTTTGTACAATGTCAATACATAATGGAAATGAAATTGGATGAAATTTATTGTGATATCACTTTTTGCTGTGTTTTTTTAATTAATGTGATATAAATTTTATGGATTAATTTTTTATTGGTGTGAGACAGAAATTAAAAGGAAATGAATTAAATTCTTCATATTTTATTATTTTTGTTTCAAAAATAACTGAAATTTAAATTATAAAAAGAATTAATAATATCAAATTTCGAATCTTATAGAACTTTACGAATTTTAATGTTTTTTTGCCAACTTTTTTTTTTACCACTTCAAAGTGTTGAAGCATCAAAAAATCACCTCAAATATACAAACTAAATCCCAAACATAAATAATAACATTAAAAATCGATCGAAATGAAAATTCATTGACTCGAAAATTGAAGTGATCATCATCGATTATATTAAATTTTATAATTTATCCAAGAAATATTTTTGTGTATAATTTAATTTCATGTTTTATGTCGCAGCTTTTTGTGAATATAAAAAAGTTGATTTAGAGACTGCCGCCGAAAATGAGATTCTTTTCATATTTATCCGATTTAAATGCTAAACGTGTGACATATTTATGTGTTTTAATTTCAAACTGATGATCCACTTACCTAAAACCATATCATTTGTATGCAAAAAATATATAGGTATCTGGAAATAAAGAGAGGAAAGATATAAAATTAATAAAAAACATTTTCCATTTGATAATATGTAAATTGAATTCTTTGTGTCATAAAAATGAAGAAAAATTTCTTATTTAAATTATGGACAAGAATAAAAATTTATTTGTGAATTTTCGCTCTACATTTATGTTAGTTTTGAGAGTCATAAAAAAGTAAATTTAATAGACATATTTTTTTTGATGGACATAAGGGCTAAAATTAAAATAAAAATCTATTATTTTTGGAAATGATTTTTTAAGTTTCAGGAAGTTAACGAAAAATTTTTGATCAGTTTTAGAAATTGAAATTGAAAAATATGATTATAAACTGAATTCTTCTTAAATTCAAATCTTTTTAATTAAAGTTAATGAATAAATGGTTAGTTACACTAATATGTTTAATTTTTTTTGGAAAAATCTTAATATTTTTAAAAATAAATTTCTTTTGCTCAGAACTCATTTATTTTTTCACTTTCATTAAATTCCTCTTTTTTTCTCTGTTGTAAAGAACAAAAACCCAATTCCGACTAATGAAAATGAAAAGTCAACAGCATGTAAAATAATTACAGACATCATCAAGACGTTCCTAATGTATCATAATCCATTCGTTGAATTTCATTTTTTTGACAAATTTCCTTTTCATCTAATCTTTCATTACTTATTATTATCCTCATCATAATCATAAGCTTGAAGTGTAGAGAAGAATGAAGCAATGAAGAGAAATAAAAAAGACAAAGGCATGTCGAAAAGCGAGTTGGTTGATTCTACCGTCTCACAATACCATAATTTCAATTAATTATCTTTGTTCTTGTGTATTATAAAATTGAAGAAGAATAAAAAATAAAAGGGAAAAGCAATCACTCAATCGTCCCGTAAACTGAGTTATAAATCAGAAGCCCTGAATTCCTCTCATTCTCTCAACAATCAACGTTCAGCAATGATGATAGTTTTATTAATGAAGCAACAGCAGCAGCAACTTCTTCTCATCAACGTGTCTATGAAAATTGCTAATGATGAAGTGAAATAATTTGAAATGATTGTAGATTTAAGAGAGAAAAAAAAGAGTGAACAGTAATGAGATATGGAATTACTTGAAATTAGAGTAAAATTGACGTAAATTTTTAATAAGAAATGGATTATTGACTTTATATTTGTGATTTTGTAATAATTTCTAAAAATAAGAAAACGAAAATAGATTTTACTGTTTAGAAATTTAAAATTCAAATCTTGTTTAAACACTTAATTAGAATATTTGTGTTCGTCTTTTTTGCAAAATTTTAATACAATATACTACTTTTTTTATATTTAAAAATATTCTATTAAAAACTATTTAAAAATTAAATTAAAGAACAAACTTATAAAAAAAAAAACTTTTCCAGCTTGATTTAAATTAATTATGTAAAATTTACTTAATAAAGAAGATGAAATTCATATAATTTGCATGCTACTGCTACCGACACTAAAAAATATATTTAAATATTTTTCTTTTCATCTAAATGAGTAAATGTAGATAGAATAAGGAAACAAAAGAAGAGGAGGAGATAAAATTTCCAAGCAAATTAGATCACAAGCTTTTCCACTTTTTAGTGCTATTTGTGGGTAAATGAAATTAATTAGTTTACAAGAAAGCGCATTGCTCTCCTAAGTGATTTTCCCTCAAAATCTTGTTTTCATTCCAGCAGCAATAGCAATAATAATAATGCAATTGTAGTGCACAGAAAGCATTAATGTAATTAAATTGAAGTTGAGAGAGCGAGACAGGAAAATTGTGTAATAAAAATTGCACTTTATTCTTGCATTGAGCAATGTTGAATGATAAATATAAACAGAAGGAAGCCGCAATAAGACAGACAGAAACGTGGGCATTTATAAAAATCAATTTTGTAGCTTTGTAGCGCGCTATAAATGTTTGTATCAACAAGAAATTAATAGAAAATGAAATAATCGTTAAAAATCATTATAAACATTGGACTTGAATGTTGACATTTTAAGTCAGATGCAAATTTATGAGCTAAACGACTCTTGCAAGTTTCCATATATGACTCGACACATGGCACCGGGATTCATCAAAATTGGAGACTGCGATAATTAATTAATTAGTTAACAACATGAAGTCTCTCCTCGGTTGCTTACATTTAAGCGACTGGTGTTGATAGAATTCAAGGTTCATTATTGTATTACTCTCTCTTTTGCTATCTCACATGATTTTAAAGTGTGAAGAGAAAAAAATCTTGACTTGTTCGATATGGAACAAAATCATCAAATAGAAATTGCCGACGAACCGCAACCAAAAATAGAGTTCATTACCAGAAGCATGAAATTGGGAATGAAAAAGATTGGTAAAAAGAAAAATAAATCACTTGATGATTTTTTTAAGGCGCGAAAAAATAAAGAAATTTGTTGTTGGAATTTCTTTTGAGAAAAAACTTTTGATTATAATTAATAATAAATTTAACATTCTTTATCAAGATTTAAATTTTAAATCATTTTTATAATTTAATTTTACATTTTTAATTTTTGTTTATTGTTGAAAACTGGTTATATTCAGAGTTGGAAAAGTAGATCTACTTTTCATATAAAATAAAAGTAGAAAGTAGATTTTTATATGAAAAGTAGGCAAAGTAGGTAGCTACTTTTACAACTCTGGTTATATTTAAATAGTAAATGTTATTTGTCCTTAATTTAGCAGAATAATTATAAATGCATATTTGAATCCCTAAACTCTTCAGTGAAATATAAAGTTAAAAATTTTTATTCCTATTATTGCTATATTCCTTTGACTAGTTGCTTCAATTTTTTCAACTTAGTAATCTCATTTGTTGATTCTCGAAATTTTGCATGCCATCCGAAAAAAACTCGACATTCGCTTTTAATAAAGAAATAAATACAGTTGCCTTTCTCCATTGTCGTCGCTCTCTACTTATTTTGTGAAAATTATTGAGGCGTTAAGTTGCTTATTAAGGCCTTAATTGTCATCATCCTCTAACTGCTGGTGTGTTACATAAAGTTAAAAAAAAATATTTTCGCTCTCAATTTTAAAGTCATAATAATCTTGAAGGGGAAGGAAACGAGATGGAAGCAATGACGACGATGAAGGAAACTTTTTCTTTCGCAAGTCAGTTGAAGATTTTTAATTGTTTTCCATCTTCAAGTTTTTCTAATTAAATTTCTCGAGTGTGTATTCTTTACAGAAAATGGACTTTATTCCATTCTTATCATCACTTATTTGTATTGCGTTGTCCCAATGTGCGAAAGAGAAGACTGCTCAACTTTTTTTTATTCTTTTTACTTCATTCAACCATTGAATTCACTTAGAGACAGCAAAAAATGTAAGTGAATAAATTGAATCAGAATGGACTGAAAAGAGAGCAAACCAGAGTGAGAGAAAAGTAAAAAAATGAATATTCATGAATGTTGGAAAAAAGGAGGCAAAGTGATGAAAAAATTTCCTCTTTATTATGAATTTATTATGAGCTGCCGCATTGCTGCCTACCACTATATTAAGCATTTCTATTTCCATTCTCACCTTTCATATAATTCTACATCACTGCTCTCAGTACATCTCAATTTAATTAAGTGATTGATATCCCTTTCAGTCAGACTCATTCCTAATATGGCTTTATTAAAATATTTTCTACAATTTAATTTCAAGAGATTGTCTTAATGTGATATCAAAAGACATTTAAATTTTCTTCTTTCTTTCTCTTTTTTTCTTCTTTTTTTCAAGTTGATTTGAAATCAGATTTATTTTCTTTTTTGGAATCTCATTACTGACTGACTAGCAATGGCATCCCCAGATGCGGTTTTATGACCTTAAGTTTTTTTTGGAATTTTCTCGAATAAAAAATGTGTATTTGTATTTCTGTCTTTGTTTTGGTTTTATAGTTTTATTAGAGTGAATAAAGAATTCAAGGATTGGAGACTTAAAGTTTAAATTGTACATTTTTTCAATTAAAACCAAGATTAAGTATTAAAAAATGAAATTAGCATCAAAGATTTAAAATCGAATCTTATGCTAACAAGGTCTCTTTATCATGTCTCTTTTTTGTTCAAAGAAAAACTTTTTTATCAAAATGTTGTTGACAATTTTTTTGTATTTTTTTCTTAAATTATATTTTTATAAAATTAACCAGAGTCTAATCCTTTAAAATTCAAAAAAACTCATTGATCGATTTAGAATATTTTTTTAAAATCTTTGTTTTTTTCTTTCTATTCTCTTTTTCATCTAGACAGATTTCATAAGACAATAGAATAGAAAAGAATGCATTCATTCTTGCTGTCGTCAAAAGCATTTCATTAAATAATTTCAGACTTTGATTCTCTGCTTCTTACTTTTTTATTTTTATTACTACTCATATATTTTATCTTGTGTCTCTCTTTCTCGCTGTATATTTTGTAACAGCTATCATAGTGAGAAGTTAAAAAGATCAGGTAAAAAGAGAAGAAGGAGATTTTGTGGTTGTCGATTGCATCTGGTCTCTCGTCTGCTGTGTGTAACATAAACCTGATTCTTCCACGCAGTTGAATTTTGAAATCTCAATCAAGATATTTTTTCTCTCTCTTTCTTTCCATCACATTTTCATTAAATAAAGACGAAAAAAAGTTCGTTGATGAAGAAACTGGAAGCAATAAAGAAAGAATGAACCAAAAGAGGCAATCATATCAAGCAAAAGAAATCAAATTTTTTGTTCTTTTTCATTCGCGTGGCTCTCTTTTTTTTGCGGACAGACGCTTAATCTTTTTCTCTTTTGGGCAAAAAAAGTAAGTAACTCAACACACGAGAGATGCAGAGCAAAGAAACCAATTTTGATTCAATTATTGTTCTCTAAATGAAGAAAAGGAAGCTTAAGGCAATCAATGTGAAATAAGTAGATGATATCACTTAAAACGACGTGATGCAGATGCAATGCAGATGTCTTTAAGATTAAAACTGATTTTCTTGCTTGTTTTTCTCTTGCAAATTGCAATTTTGTACATACTTGTATCGGTCAATTTTAACTCATCAAAATTTTGATTGGATGAAATTTAAATTCTTTTTTTGTTGTTTAAAAAACAGGAAAAAAGTAAGAAATTGACAAGTGACATGCAATGCTTATGTTCAGGATTAATGAGACTTCCTTCAAACACTTTTTTTTATTTCTAAGGCAACAAGTGATAAGTGGCTTTAATTTATTTTCAATTTTCAATCCTTCAAAAAATAAAATTCTTTCCATCAAAAGTAATTTTCTCAATTTTAAAGAGTAAATTTACTGTCTGACCCGCACTAAAAAACTGCTTTGTTGTACATCAAAATGAATAGATACAATAGAATCATTTTAAAAGCGGTAGCTAAACTGCAAGCGACAAGATACATCAGAAAATTTCTTATTGTCTACCTGCGCTGTTTTGATGTTGATGTTGATGTGATATGTTGCCTCAAGGTTACTGTTTCTTTCATTCTCTCTTTTTCGTTTCGTCTTTCTTCGCATAAGAGTATTGCTTACAAGAACGCGTTTTGTTATTCCAAAAGGCGTGATTTGAGATCTTCGTCATGTTTTTTATTCATATAAAAGACGAAATTTCATACTCAGAAGCCATATGCAAGCAATGTTACTTATCACATCAATTTAACGTACATTTTTTACTCTTATATGTCCCGAAGATTTCCGCTCGAATTGTGAAATATGTTTACTGCTTGCAATGAATGAAATTATAATATGAATAATGTTTTCCTTTTCACAATTACGTGAATTAATTCTTTTGTTGCAAGCAATGCTGCTGATGAATATGATGAGATTAGGAAGAATTAAATTTGTTTATTTGTTAAGGGGAAGACACTCTTATTAAAAACATTGGAAGTTTTGATGTTTTCTAAATAAAAATTATGGAAGTATAAAATTATTTATACTTATAGATATCTGACTAATTTGTTCTTAAATTGGCTAAAATTTATCAAATATTAATTAAAACTGTAAAATTAATATTGGTTGACTTTAAATTAAAATGTCAAAACAAATAAATGTAGACAAAAAATTCTGAATTGTTTACATTTTTTGAAAATGCAATTTTTTTAAAAAAGTCTTAAAAAGTTGTTATTTAAACTATAAAACAACTCGAATCAGCAAGGATAAGAAGTAATTAGTCAAAATAAAGGAGACATAAAGAGAGTTCAACTGAAGTTTACTTAAATTTTGAGTATTTCATGAGTTTTCTATTTTTCAAATAAATCAAAACACCAATCAGTCAAAGCGTCTTCACCTTTGAAAATTAATAATAAATTTTGTCATTTCATAAAGAAACTTCCATTAGTTATACGAAAAAAATTCACTACAATTACTCATCACACATTGTAATTGTCGATAGATTACAAAATCATTGATGTAACAAATGAGTTTTAACCTTTTCCGCCCATTCATGCATTCATGAGCGTCACTTTTTGGTAAGATAAAATTCATCACGGCTTCTACAGTATGTGTGGCATGAACAATATGATCATCATCATCATCAATTGATTCATTAAACATCGTGAATTGTGTGTGTCAGCATGCAGCAAATGCGAAGTTCAAAGTTTATCGTTTCATTATTCATTGTGCATTATGTACATAAATGTGTTTAGCTTGATGAAGTGTTTTAATTGGCTTGATTATTGCATCATCATAGCATGTGCGTCAGTGAGTGTCGAATGTCGGTGCCATATGTCAAATAAAAATTCTAAAGATTCTTCTTTGTGGAGGCGTTTTATTAATGTTTGCTGCTTATTTTTTTGAAACATGAACAAAAATTGCCAGAAAAAGAATGAAAGAAAATATCATAATTTAAGGCAATAATAACAGCATGTAATGGCTTTTCTCTTTTTTCTTTTCATCTGTCGCTTCATTGTTTTGAATTCTACTCGTATACATACACATTCGCAAATATTTATTCTCTTTTTGGAAATAAAAGGCGAATGTTAAACATCATTTGGAAGTGTTATTGTTATATTTCAGCACATAGAAATTACTTCAATTTTGCATCAACTTTTCTTATTTTTTGCGGTTTTGTTTGTGCATGTTTTCATCATTTTTTTATAAATGATTTTTTTCTTATTATGTTAGAATGTGACATGCAATCTTTGTCTTTGTCTACTTTATTCCATTGAAGTCATTAATGACAAAAAAAATTTTCCTTCCATTTATCAATTAAGGACAAATAATTATCCCTTCACTTAAAGAATTACAAATTGTGGCTAATTATAAGCATAATGATAAAAACTCAGCTCAATTTGATTTTCTTTTATCATTTTCATTTCTATCTCTTTATATTTGCAAGCAATTCGAGAGATCATTATAATAAAAGTTCAGTTTTTCTTTCTTTATGATTATTGTTTTATTATGAGGAGAAGCGGCGAAAAAAATTTCACTTTATAACCATTTCCATTTAGAAATGTTTCTTCTTTATTTTGCTTCGCACTTGCTTGCTCTTATCCAACAACTAGCCTGAAATACTCCTCTTAGCATCATTACGATATTATGGTACAATTTTCATTCATTTTCTTTTCTGTACAGAATAATGGATTCTGAAGCTTTTTCATCTCTTCACTAGTAACTAGCAAACAATAATAGAGAGAAGGAGTCTGTATGGATATGTATGGATGTGCGAGTAAGGGGAAACCTTTTTATGATTATGATAATAAGATTGCATTTTTTTATGCGAGAAACAATTATTTGAATCATATTTTCTCTTCTTACTCTTCTCTCTTTTTATCTCTTTGCATTATGAGCTAGAAAGATAAAAATTTGTTTTCTTCCTTTTTTTCTTTTCTTATTTTTGCTCTCGCTCGCTATGTAGATTATTATGGCAAAATGGCCAGTAAATTCATTCCCATGTTTTTTATGTCTGTATGTATTTGTTGCTACTGTTCATGTTTATTATATAGCGAAGGAGGAGAGCTGAGCAAGCAAGTAAGCGAGCGAGCGCATATATATACAAACATACAGGATATTGAGTCATAATCCTATTTGAGATGCTCAAGTGAAAATCGCGAAGGGTGGTTGGTTGGTTAGCTACTACTGCTGCTGGTAAAATGAAATTATTGAGGGGTGGAATATTGTTGTATGTTTGATTATGCAATCAACCAGATTGCATCGATTTTGTTATAATTTTTTAATTTAACGAATTTTTTGAAATTTAAATTTTGAATCAAAAATTATTTTTAAACTTCAAAATTCTTTTTGAACCTAAATTTGAATTTAAAAAGTTATTAATAAAATTTTTTGAATCCTAAAATTTGTAAAATTTAGTCTTTTAAAAATTTTTAAATTTTAAAGAATTTTTAATCTTATTTTAATAAAAACTTGACAATTTTAAAAATATTGAATTTTATTAAAAATTACAAATACACACTGATCTTTTTTTGAAAAAAATGTTCACTTATTATTTTTTGTTGACGCCATTCCAATTTCCACAAATGCAAAAAAAGATAAAAAAGATAACATAAAGGAGATAAGAGAGAGAGAGTCGAAATGGAATGGGCGAAAAAGAGAATAAAAATTACAACTTGAAATTGATCAGAGTTTATATGCACACATATTCAACTTCCTTCCCTCGCCTCACGCTCATTCTCACTAACATTTCTTATCTGCGTTCATCGCCAGATGTCTTCATCTACTTAAGTGCTCTCCTCTCATAAATTCCATCATAACTTCTTGTTTAATAGCACAATTTTCTCTATCTTGCACGCGAATAAATTTTGAAATTTAAAGCGCAATTTCATATTATATTTGCTTTGCAATTTCAGACGAAAATTTTACACCACCATTGCAGTGCCAATGAAATGTATTTAATACTAAAATCGATACTTGTCGACTGAATAAGAGAGACATGAGAACTGGAGAATGGCGAGCAGCAGTAGTAGTGGCCCTCATCGAAATGGAAAATGATGATTAATTAATGATAGCGCAATGGCAATAATTATTGGTTATATGCATATCGCTTAAAATTGCGAACATTACTGAAATATCGAAAGAGAGAGAAAATTATTGTTTATTATTTATATCAAGCGTCTGAACTCGACTGACTATGGCATATAGTAATACAATAGCCATCGCTGCCAAGCTTTGGGTAATTAATTATCATGAACAGCTTTTGCAAAGTATTTACAATTCCATAAGTAAATAGCAATTGCTATATTGCAATTTACATCAAAAAAAGCGGTTGTGTTTGATTATTTGCAAATGATGCATATATATGCATTTAAAGCCACAATTTTTTTTATTTTAGAAAATACAAATTTTATTTCAATTTTCTAACTCATTAAAATTTTTGATTGAGATTTTTAAAAGAATTCTTTTGAATTTCTTTTATGATTTTTATTCATCAATTATTTGTAAATTAATTAAAAATGTGAGAATCTTTGTAGCTCACATAAAAGGTTAATTTCCGTTTGTCATTTTTTACAGTGAAGATTTTAAGATTCAAAAGTAATTTTTTATGATTCATAATTATAGATTTACCTTAAAGTTTTCATCATAAACTTACTTAGAAAAAGAAAAGAGAAAATAAAATTATTTTAGATTTTGTAAAAGTTGATTGAAACAACAATAAAAATTGTCAATAGTCAAATAAACTAACATTTTGATGAAATCAATTACTTTAAATTACAAAAGTCATAAAACTTTTTCCTCATTCAAATTTGTATTTTAACTGGCAATTGAAACAAATTCTTAGTATTAATGAAGTTATTAAATTGGATTGCAACATTGTAGTTACAAATAATGTCATTTGTGGCTTCTACAAACTTTGTCATTTGACTACAAATTATCGATATCGTTGTAAATGGGAAAATCAATAAATATTTTTTGCATTCTATATTTCAAAAGAAGAATTATTAAAAAGAAACTTCTTCTGGATACTTCATAGTGCTTATGAAAATGAATATTAAATTTCACAAAGAAAATTTAATTTTAAAAGCCGAATGAAGTGTAGAAGAAGAGAAAGAATTCTTATGAATATTTTAAAAGATTCTTTTTTGTTTATTTGATCCACTTTTACTTGAGTCTTCATCAACATCATTTTGGGCAAGAGTCATAGATATGTGGACAGATAGAAGAGAAGATTTTGATGCCATAAAGTGTATAAATAATAACATGGATGAAAATAATCAGTAGAGAGATCTGATGAAAAGCTCAAACTCTCATCAAAAAAGAGAAGATATCGAATTTATATCAAGCGAGACCACCCAGCGAATGTAAAGCGTGTAACGCAAGAAACTTCTCCTGCGGGATGTATCAAAATATACAAATTTCTCAGTTTTGCTGTCGCTTTGGTGATGAACAGCATAAAATATAAAGACGATTATCCCCTCTAAAAATCTATTAATTATTCCCTTTTCTTTAATTTTCATCATAAATCTTATTCCATCAAATCGAAGTGATTTTAATGATCTTATCTACTCTAGTTTTTACATCAAGTTCATGTCTGTTCGATATATTGATGATGATGTTAATGATGGTAGATTTTAAAATTGTGCCGTTTGTTTCTTAAGAAAAAATATTTTTGAGGTACAGAGTTGAGAATGTTTTTAAAATTTTAAAAAATAACTGTCAAAATTTTTTTTTGAATTTCACTAATACAAACAAAGAATTTTTTTACAAAACATAAACATATAATTTTTTCCAAAAAATTTTTTCTTTAACTCGATAAATTACAGGGAATTTTTAGTACAGAACTGTTGTATCCTAATATCAATCATAGAAACAGTTTAAGAAATCAATTTCCAAACAAAGAATTGAATATTTAGCAAGATTTTGTCAGTTGATAAATCTCACTCACTAATACATACAAAAATTTTTTTATTGGCAAAAATTTTCATATAAAAATCAATTATTTGTCTAAATTTAAAGTTTTTATTATAGCAAACTCAGTAAGAGTCCAACACTGTACAGCAGCGATAGTTATTAATGTGTTTTCATTAGAAGTCAATTATCATGAAGATGAAGATGTTGATGACGATAAGCCTTCTTTCTAGTATGCTTATGCGACAAAAATTGCCTAATGACTTCTTATGAAATTACAACGAATATTCATTTTAATGTCTTTTAGGAAGAGAATCACATTTATTCACATATAAAATTCAAATGATTCACAAAGAAGGCAACATTGTATGGCATTGGTGAGTGTATATGTCTCATTGATATTCCATTCAATTCATTGGATATAAAAAATAAATATTCTGAAATTGTTAAATTGTAAGTTTATTATTATTGCTTATTATAAATTTATACTCTCTCATTCGAACGACATGAATGTGTTAAATTAATGAAAAAATGTGTTTAAAAAATAGCTACAATTGACAGGCAGTAGGGACAATTTAATAATTTTTAAATTAAAGTTTATAAGCAGAAAAACATGATTCAATTTATATCGTTATTGCTATTTATTGACAGCTCAATGGAGGATGAGGCAGTTAATATACTGCAAATAAAGATGAAGAAATACTTCGATAAAATTTTAATTTTTTTTTGCTTATTAAAATAATTTTTTACATTGCAATAAATTCAAGTAACAAGTTGTTAACTGAGAAAATATTCTAGTTAAACACGACTTTTATTGTTGATTATTAGCCGAGTTTGAAACAGGTGTTTTTTTTAAAACGAGACAGTGAAATTTTTGCAGACATAATATTAAGAAGAATATGAAATTTCAAAAGGTTATGAAAGAAATTCTCAAAAGTCTTGTAAGGATTTTATATATTGGAAATTGAGTATTATTTTTAAATATATTTTTCTTAATTTTTTTATTATGTCATCAAATTTTGCAGACATTAAATGATGATGTTTTGTAATTGACAACAATTTCAATTTCATAAGTTAAAAAAATTATTAAGATTTAAACAAATTTTCAAAAAATTAAAAAACATTATTCTGTCACGATTTTCCAAAAATTAAATTGTCAAGTTATAATTGATCAACAAAAGTTAAATTTCTAATCTTGAAATATAAAAAACTTGTGTGTCAAGATTTTTTTTTTTTTTGATTTTTTTACTAAATTTTTATAGAAATTTTTAATTTCCTCTAAAGACTTCTTATAATTTTTTTAAATCTCAATTCCAAAAAAAAAGCCTTTTAAATAATAACGATAAAAGTCAATTAACATACTTTAAATAAATACACACAATATCTTTTCTCATAACCTAAGAAAATCAATTTTAAAGGAAAGAAAGGGACATGCAACATACAAAAAAGAGCGAAACACTTTAATCATATTTTTTGTTACTTTCACCGTGAATTTTAAGAAAAATGAGAGAGTAAAAAAGAGCCGCAAGATAATGGTGAGGAGAGAAACAAAGAATGTGATCGACTTCCTGTACTTATGAACTGTAGAAGCGGGAGAAGTAAGAAAAAAAAATTGTAAGAGAGTCTTTCCATCGTCACCGTCATGAGCACAACACATTTTGAGCTTAACGTTTTTGAAACCAAATATAAAAAGAAGAGTGTGTATATATGATAGAAGAAGCAGAGGCATGAAAAAAGAGTAAAATTCTTGCTGCGTCATTAAAAATCTTTGTGGTTTAAAACTGTCATTGTGATTCTTAAGATTTCTTTATGAGCTGACAAAGGCAAGAAATTTGCGTATCTTTTTTACTCTTTAAACACAAATTCAGCTCTTTTAATCGACATGAATCATTATTTATGAGTATTTTGCTGTTATATTTTCATAAATATTAATTATCAATGACGAGAAATCCACCCACAAAATTTTATGCATGATTCACACATTTATAATCGAAATTTCTGTTTGTTTGCTCGAGAAACTTCCTCTTCGTTATTGACTTTTTATGCAAAAAACTTTATTTTAAAGCCACAGGAGGAGATCATTTAAATTTATCCCATAACTTTTTTTTTATTTAAATCTGTTATGAGAAATATTGTCATAAGTTGAAGCAATTTAACTTGAATTTATTGCTTATATTTATGAAATTGAAATTTGAGACATTTTTGCTTAAAATCTTTCCATTGATTACAATTCAAAATCAATTCCAATTAATTTAATAAAACCATCATTATTTCCTCAAATCTTTAATTGCTTTCCGATTTTTGAAATGTAATCTTTCTCACTCCAGCATCCATCTTTACCCCTTGTTAATCTCTTAATGGAGGCGGAAAAACAAACTTATCAAATTTCAACATAAAATCATATTTATAAAGGCAAAAAATAAATTTTCACTTTTCATTAATTAGTACAAATTGTAAAGCAAATATTTTGATTAATTAATTCGTTGTTCAACTTCAAATTTTGTGTGTGCGTATCTTTTTTCTTTACCGCGAGCAATCCAGTCATGGTAGCAACAGTGAGTAGAGGAGGCTGTTAATAAATAAATTACAATATTTTTCATTTTGCCTTTTAATATGATGAAAAGCGAATTATGTTTGCACTTCACTTTGTCTATCTGACTGCTTGTCTCAATAAGTAGTTTTTAAAGAAATAAATTTTCATTAATTTTTTTCTTACATGTATCTAATATATCTATAATGATCATTTAGCAATTTCATTCAATAAAGTAAAAATTGATAAATCAAAAAAGTCAAGTCAAGTAGTTCTAATAGTCAAGTAACATTCAAAGTCAAGCAACATTCAAAGTCAAGTAAAGACTTGACAATAACTCAATTTTAATTTATTATTAAATTTTGTTCTGCTAAAATAAAAAGCGCTATCAAATAGAAAATTACATTATAAGTTTTTAGAATAAAACGGAAATTGTTGAAAGCAAGCAATAGAATTGATAGCATGATGAGAGAAATAGTAATTTATAAAATTTCATGGAAATGTAAATTAAACGAAGCTAAAAGTCACCAAGAAACACGGAAAATGAGATCAATAATTATGTTTTTGTCGAGTTTAATTAAAAATATGAAAAATTAGAAATTCTCCGATGCTAATTTGAAATTTGATGCGAAGCAAATTATAAAACAGATAAGGAAAGGAAGTCGAAGTTGCCACGCTCTAGATATTTAAAGCATCAATTCACAGAGCACACGCGTCTCAAGGGAAAAATTTAAATAAATTTCGAGCGTATGCAAGTTAAATTACAAATACATTCACAATCTGGTATTAGAGGGTGGAGAAAATTTTAAATCTTTTACAATTCGACATAAATTAAAATCCCTCGAGACTGAGTTTGGAGTTCTTTCACTTCAAAAACCGCAATGGTACTGTTATAAAGCATTTTTAATCTACTGCGCTTAAATGTTGTATTTGAATGTTTATAAGAAGAAATTTTTAAAGGCATTGAGTGATGGGTGTATGTTTTTCTTTTTCTGCAGTTAGTAAAACGTAAATAATAAGATTAAAACACATTGAAGGAAAGTCATGCATGAATCTGTATTTTCTCATTCTAGGGAAAGATTTTCAATCGATGATGGGGAGGATTTTAAAGAGCTTTCGAATCATTTTTATGATGATTTTTTATAAGAATTAAAGATAACAAATTTAAATTTTTTCATAACAGTTTTTTAATTTTCTTACTTAACGGTTGTTAAAAATTTAAATTTAATTTTGCAGTCAACTTCATTAATATGAAATATTTTTTAATAAACTTTTTTAGGAAATCAGAAAGTTTATAAAATTTCTTTCCCTTGTTATTTTCCAATTTTTCTCGTACATGAAATGAGTGTAAAAATACAACAGCATCAGCAGTAAATTTATGGAAGTTTCACGCTTGCTTAAAATTTTCATTTTCACTCTTATAATGTGAGTAGTACACATATCTATCTATCTATCAGGGAGTTTCCTAGAAAAATGGCCTTTTTTTGTCACTTTATTCAAAC
Source organism: Polypedilum vanderplanki (assembly GCA_018290095.1). Classification (NCBI taxonomy): domain Eukaryota; kingdom Metazoa; phylum Arthropoda; class Insecta; order Diptera; family Chironomidae; genus Polypedilum; species Polypedilum vanderplanki. The sequence goes on from CM031379.1 coordinate 31,564,995, forward strand.
ACATAGTTCTCGCTTTCTATTTGCTTAATCAATAAACGGTGAAAAGCATATTATTTATATGGCTTGTAGGCAGTTTTTAAGAAACATTTGATGAGTGAGCGTTTTTATTTAATATTTTTAATTTAGTCAAAACATTATGTAAAAATTGAAAATTTTTAGTTCAAAAATTTCAAAGCGTTTATATCTCAGAAAATACTTAACCGATCGAAAAGATTTATATACCATTTGATCCGTCATAAAATTGGCTACAAAATAACGGATATCATACTTCATTTCTAGGTGCCATCAATTTCCATACAAATTTTCAAAATTTTATTGTTTACAAATGGCGAAATGTAAATAAACGAAACTTGTCAATTTTCTTTCGCTCAAATCTCTTTAATACAATTGTTGCAAACATAACTAAATGTTTTAATCGTTCAATTGTAACTTAAAATTGTTAACTGGGATAGGATAAAAGCGGGGCTTTAATATTAAAGAGATTTGAGCGAAAGAAAATTGACAAGTTTCGTTTATTTACATTTCGCCATTTGTAAACAATAAAATTTTGAAAATTTGTATGAAAATTGATAGCACCTAGAAATGAAGTATGATATCCATTATTTTGTAGCCAATTTTATGACGGATCAAATGGTATATAAATCTTTTCGATCGGTTAAGTATTTTCTGAGATATAAACGTTTTAGAAAAAGTCGCCATTTTTTCATTCATGATTTCGATCGCTCATAACTTTTTAATTATAAGAGATAATTTAAATCTGATTACGGTTCTTTAAAGTACATAAAAGAAGCTTAATTTACAATGCATAGAAGAATTTTAGCCAATGGAAAAGTATCGAGAAAATCGCTTTGAAATTTTTGAACTAAAAATTTTCAAATTTTACATAATGTTTTGACTCAAATTAAAAATATTAAATAAAAACGCTCACTCATCAAATGTTTCTTAAAAACTGCCTACAAGCCATATAAATAATATGCTTTTCACCGTTTATTGATTAAGCAAATAGAAAGCGAGAACTATATGTTTGAATAAAGTGACAAAAAAAGGCCATTTTTCTAGGAAACTCCCTGACTTATCTGTCTGCTTACGAGTGTGTAGAAGAAGATACAAATTTTATAATTGGATAAAAAACTTTGCATTGTCTTCTTAATCATTTTTCATTTTATGTAACTAATGCTGTTGATTAATTACTATATTGTTAATTTTCTTATCAATTTAAATTTTAAAATGTATGTAGGAGGCGTAAACTATTATATCTCTAAAATTCCAATTGATGAAGCGCTTTCAATAATAACATGAATGTAATTAAGTGTAAAAGAATTTTAATGACATTAGTTTAAGATTATTAGGCAAATATATACAAAACAACTGCCAAATTTAGAAAGGATTTAAATTAATGATTAATTAAGTCAGTTGAGCTCGCATGCTGTCACTGATTAAGCAATTTAGAGCTCACACATACAAAAAATGCATAAACTTTTAAGAGAGCGCGCGCGGGGGATTTAAAATTTATATTTTACGAGCTTGCTCACCCATTGCAGCACAAGAGAGCAAAAAAAGTAAAACAGTCATAATTTTCGTGCAAAAGAGCTTTTTGATTCACAAAAAAGAGCCATTTTTACCATAGTAACGCTCGCAATATTTTTTAATCCAATTGAATAAGTAAAGATTAAATTCAAAATGTTAATACCAATGGCATCATCATCTTTCTTATCCATTTGTCATAATCACATTCGAGAACGTTTTCTTCATCAAAAGTCATAAAAATATAATTGTCATCATCATCGTGAAATGAAGAAGAAGGTTGTAGAGCAAGAGAGAGGCCATTAGAGTCATGATGGGGAGTCCGTGTCTACCAGTCAGTTTGTTTTTGTTTGTATATCTCACCAATTTTTATTGTTTTTCGTTATATTTTTATTGTCCAACAATTTGCTGCTGCCGGGGTTTTTTAGGTAGACATTGCATGGCAAGAAAAGCTATGAGTTGATGAAGTTTACGCTCGGGGATTTTTGTAATTTGTGCACAATATTACGTGATTTTTTTTCTTCCTCATACTCTGCCTACATACTCACCTCATATTTATATCTATCAATAAAGCATTGATATGCACTGCCACCCACAGTATTAAATATATATTTTTTCTCTTTCTTTCTTTGCTGTTATTATTTGGTCATGCCGTGATGATATTTATTTGATCATGAGCACACGAAAATTTAACAAATGGTCTGTCATTAGTCGAATTTACTGCCGCATTTCTCTCTCTTGCTGGTAATGATAAAAAATTGTTACCTTTATCATGCTTATGAAAGGCGAAAAAGATTTTGTCGCGAAATTTCGGTCTTTTTTTGGTCGATGGTGATCTTGTTTATGAGAGAGGAGAGAAGATATAAGCTCTTTATGCAAATAAATTTGGAGCCATTAAAAGTCATTGGAGAGAGCCAAATCTTTTGCGTAGTTATTTTAAGAATCACAAAGCAGAAAAATGTTTTTTTGTCGTATTTATTTTGTTAATCAGGATATCCTTATAATTGAGCTTTACTTTTGTATCACAGTGTAAAAATAGAATTTAGAATTTGCGGATTTTATTATTTCTTAAAGCGAGAATTCGTTTGACTTAAATTATTTAAAAAAAATCTAAAATAAAACTTTACTGAGAATCATTAAAAATTCATAAATCAATACATCTTGTAGTCAATGAATTTACTGATTATTTGCTTTCTTCTAAAATTGAAAAAATTTCAAAGAAACTTTTAATTTGATGAAGAATTTTTTGTTTACATAAAATTTCATAATATAAACAATAACAAAAATTGTAAACAAAGAAATCAAAACAATACAAAAAATTTAAATTTTTACAAAGAAAATTCAATTAAAATTCTGTCTTTTATTCGAACTTTTAAAGATTTTTCAATATATCACTTTAAAAATTCATCAAAAAATTGCTGATTAATCATAATGTAAATCAATACATAAAAAAGAATAAACAAAATCTTCAAACAAAGAAACTCAATATTTTTGCAAAAAAAGTCATTTATTTGAACAAAAACAACCTTTATGATGTTGTGTCAGCTTACTTACACGTGTCTACAGAAATATTTAGAAATTCAACAATTAATCAATGCAAAGTATATGTACATATATATACATAAGAAGAAGGTGCGCACCATATGACAAACAATGCAAAAGCTGAGTAACGAAAGAAAGAGAGAGAGAAAAAAAATCAAGTCACTTTCATTCATCACGTTTCATCTGTGCTTTCACTCTACTAAGTCAGTCATTCACCATGCGTGTATGTATGTATGTTACTCATAATATAAAGAATGGGAGGAAAATGTTATTAATGGATCTATGTAGGGAGCTCATATTTAAGTGTGTACAAGAATTACAACTGTATCATAAACTATGAGTTAAAAAAATATCAAGTTACAAAATATGCGAATAAGTTCCATTACAATGAATGTAAATAAAAGGGATGAATTGTAGTACAGTGTTATAAACAAGCTTAAAATTCCCTAGTGATCTTTACATCATAGAGATATCAACCCTTCTCTCTTTCTTAGTGGTTTGAGTAATGCGAAGTGTGAATCTTCTCATTTTGCTTCGCTTCTCATTTCACTTCTTACACTTTGAATGGTTGTAATTTGTCACATCCGCAATTTAATATTACAAACATTCTCTGTGCTCTTTCTTTCTTTATTGCGTTCTCGTCTTGTTATTTTTTTTTGACTCGATCCTTTCTACTTCCTATTACTTACTCGTATATAGAGGAATGAGTGAATGAGTAAGAGTCACATTATCACAACATCTTTAAGACAAGAAGTCGCATGAGAAAATTATCAGCTAATTTTTCCTTTTTCTTTTTCCCTTCATTCTTATACTTTTATATATTATTTCATAATGGCTGTGAAAATGAAGAAAAGATTTTTTATGGCATTTTCTTGCCACCCTCTTGTTCACTCCTTGTTTTATGATCGAAATTAAAAATTTTAATCAAACGTGAATTAAATTCTTCTCTTTCGGCTCGAAAATATATCTATATAAGTATTTTTGTAGCCTTGTGGGTTTTTCATTTTTATCCATGAAGAAAAGCAATAAAATAATGACAATTTAAGATGAACAAACATACAACACAAAAGGAGCTAGAGAATGAAATAATAAAAGCAAGATTTATGTGAGTTGAGGACTTAATGACATGACATTCTCGCAAACACATAGTAGTGTGTTTAAAATGAAACTCTCATAGACATAGCCTTTTATTTCTTATCTAGCTTTTAGAGATATATTCTACCCAAATGGGCATTTAAGAGTTTTGTATGTGTCTCAATAAAAATTAATACTTTTTGGTGACGAGTTAAAGATTGATAAGATAAAAAAACTTTTTTTGTTGTAACGGTCAAAATTATTATTTAAAATTTTGTTCAACGTGAAATGCGAAACATTTTTCTTTCTTTTTGTAAACAAAGCAAATTTTATTAAAATTTAGATTTATTCTTTTAATCAAAGTGTTTAGAATTATATTTAGTGAAAAAATATGTTAAATCATATTAAATGAGCACAATACTTAGATTACAGTTTCTTTAAGCTAAATTTTACAACAAATTTGATTTCATTTTAAAAGAAATCGCATTTCTCTATTACAAGCTCATTATCCTCAATTACCCCGCAAAAAAGAAATGTCCAAAATTTTTTCAGTGTGTCAATTCAGAAAGCACACTGACAAAATGCTGCTTCATTACTTCAATAAACTTCTTCCCTATTCGGATATCTCTTGAGTGCTCAATAAAAATCCTTAAAAATAGCACAAAGCAATCGAGGGACATTTCGACAACCTACTCTAAAATAGCATAGTATATAGTACTGTAAAAAGCGAGTAAGCTCAATTCAATAAGAGAAGAAGAAAAATAAATTTTCATTTTCTTAAAGTGAAGCACATTTCGTATTGAATTCAATATGTCTGGCAGCAAATTTGTTTTCTCGCTTGCTTGCTGCTGTTCGATATTGAATACATGTAGTAAATTTGTCAGCTTAAGCATTTCAGTTTGATAAAACAAGAAGAGTTTTTTTTTCAATATTGCGGTTCAAAGAAGAAGAATAAGAAAAAAACAATATTCAATGCATGGCCACAATCGTGGCTTCTGGAATTTACTATCGACACAAATGAAACTTTATTATGCATAAATTGTTGTATGTGCTGTTGATGAAGGACGCTTTCTTCCCACTAGTATGCACATCAGAATAAATTTATTGACGAAGTCAAAGACGAAAACGAAGATCGATTTTTTTAAAAAGTGATGAACGTGACGAACATAAAGTAGTTGGATATGAAATTATTTTGTACTTTTCTCATGACATGAATTTATGTTTTTAAAGAAAATTTCAATTTTACTTAAAAAATAAATTGACTATAAAATTCAAACATTCAAATTATTCAAAAATCAATTTTGACTTAAAGTCACATTTAGGCATATTTTATTCAATTCTTAAGAATTGACTTTTGGATGTTGTAGAAAGAAGAATGAAAAAAAATATCAAGATGTAACACAAATATATCATTTTCAATTTTTCCACCTACATAAAGCATAATAAAATAGCAAAGAACATTACGGTTCACCAGCATGTGTGAATACTCGTACTCACATACACAAAATACACAATAATTCATTCATTATTTATTAAATCTTTCTTTCATTTTCTTTCTTTCTTCAATTCTGCATGGGAGTGGAGTGCGGCAGCATATATAAAGAAGGTAAAGGGCTCTCAAGTCAACACACTAAGTTGAGTGAAGGAGTAGAAAAGAGCACATTCTTGAATGAGCAACAACATACATATTTGTGTGTGCGTATATATATTGAAAGACATCATCAGCAAGCCATCATAGATATAGATAGAAAAAGAAAGAAAAGAAAGATATCAGATAAGAATGAATATCAAAATGATGATGACGTTGTTTTCTTGTGTTTATTTGCTAGCTTGTCTCTGACATTTTGAAAATCGAAATTGTATGTAGGTCATGAAGAGAGAAAGAAATTGTTATATATGCTCAATATCATTATTGTAAATAATGGAAAATTTTTTTTATTCCAACACTGTTTTGTGAAGAGAATGAAACATGAGAAATGAAATTGATGGAAACAGAAGGAAAAATGCTGGAAAATGAACTCAACAAATTTTTTTTCTTTCCTCATTCCGTACTCATTTGCCCCATCCGGAAGCATTATTACAACATTTCTTCGTGCCCTTTTTTTCTTACTCATATTACTCGTTGGACAAAACACAGACGAAATACACGAAATGAGAAAAATAATATTTTTTGTGTTGCTCTTGCTAAAAGTAATAAGCTCCTCGAGCCCTTTTTGTTTGCTGCTTTTTCGTTCCTTGTTCCAAAATTTAATGAGAAAAATAAACATTACTTGCTCAAATAAATTGAATGTTTCCTTCATTCTCACTCTAATCCGCTCCACCTCAACTAGTTTCCTTTTCTTTCTCCTTTATTTAGTTTATTATAATACATAGAGAGAGAAATTCGTTAAATTATTATTTATATCAGAAAATAAAAAAATTATATCGCATGAGATTTGACAGCAGCAGAAAGGAAAAAAGTAAAAATTAAGTAATTCGTGAATAAATTGTAAAACCATGAAAATTTTCTAAAAAAATTGACGAATTTTGACAAGTTTGAAAATTTCTTGTGTTAGAGATAATTAAAGATTAAGAAGAAAAACTTTTTCAAGTTTTGTAATCAATAAGTTTTTTATTTCCAAGAAAGTACTCGAGGAAAATATTTTAAAATTTTCATAATATCAAAAGAGATGCTGATTCAATTATTTTGCCATAAAATATTAAGTGAATCTACTAAGATAATTTTTGTCTAATTACTAAATTTGATAATCAAAATTTAAGCAATTTTCTATTGCTCTGTTAGATACACAAATTAAACATATTTTATATTGACTTACTTACCCTTAATCGTTGTTATTGTCAATGCTGTCATCAACAGTGAGCTTTCGAACTGAAGCTTTTAATTGAATGTTAATTGATTGACAAAGAATGATTGATGGTGAGAGTAAGACGAGCGAAAACGGCAGTAAAGATGACGATGACATGAAAAGGGAGAAGAGAAATTGATAATTAATTGTACTGAAATTGAATTTTGCTTAATTGTTGATAGATGATTAAATATTTTGCTTCTGTCTTGACATTGTTACGATAATTATATTTGCTCACATCATTTATTTGAGTAGAAAAAATAAGAACAAAAATTCATTTTGGTATGACAATAATTCCATTTAAAATTTTTTTGCCTGTTTATCGATGGCGTCACGCTATAAATTTGTATTGAATTTCAATAATTTTGTTTATAAACACAAATACATAGAAAAATTTTAATAATGCGTAGCACAATAATTTTTTATGATATCAAATGATTTCAAATTGTGACACTAAAAATAGATTGTGCCTTATTGGTTTTATGGGTTTTTGGGCTCTACCCCTGATATACATTGTCTCGTAAATATTTATAAGCTCTCTCTTTCTATATCTATCTACATATGTAGCACAATAACATATTCATCGTGGTTATTATGATCAAAAACTTGTTTTTTTGTGTTCATCACTTTTAAATCCCATTTTAATTGTTTCACTCGTAATTTTGGATTATTGTTTGTCACATTATAATTTCATTATATGTTTATTATCATTAATGGCATTAAATTTCAAAAATTGAATCAGCAAGGCAAATGATTGTTTTAATATCTCAATTATTTCATTAGCTTTTATGATGATTTTAAATGGAAATTGAATTTAATTAAAATACAAAATTTCATTTTATTTTGGATACCAAAAATGACAGAAGCAGAACGGAAATTGAAAAGTATTTTTTGGGTTGTCTTTTTAATCACTTTACATCTTATTCTTAATTAAATCTCCCGTTCCAGTTTTCGTACAACTTTTTATGAAAACAGGTTTTTTTCGTGTTTGGATCAGGTTAATCTTAAAGAAATTTTGGAAGTCGATTGAACCGAAGAAGTGTAGGTCATAAAACTTTATAACCCTTCGGACTCAATCACATTTAATCAATTTCAAGTGAATTTATTGCTTCTTGATTGACTTTTCAATTGAAATATTTTTGTGGTTTGTTTCCAGGAAAAATGTCTCAGTCACTTACTTTCTAGAAAGTCTATAATGAAAGTATTGCATTAAGACAATAAATTTTGGGATTTACGGAGTGAACAAATTTCTGACAAAGATGAAATGGAGAAAAAATTCCTCCACAAAGTCAATCTATTTCATGGCTCTGATTTATATATTTGTTGACTCAAGTCAGCAATGCTCAAAAAGTGTGTAAGAGAATGAGAAATTTTTCTTTCTACACTGATGATGCGAAGCATAAATCTAAATGGAAATGACTAGAGGAATTTTTTTATATATTTGCACCGCATAAATTATCATAAGCAGGTTGATAGAAGGAATGAGCCAATGACAGTAATTTGTTTTATTTTTTCTTCTCGCTATATCTCGATAAAAAATATTCAAGAAAAGAAATCAGATCAATGGAATGTTTTTCAAATTCTAATTAGCTATTGATATGAACAGAAATTTTTTCAAGATATCAAAAACAGATTTTTTAGCTGCTTTCAGCAATGCGTAATTTGTTTTCCCGGTATTCGATTATGTTTGATAAATGCTTAGAGAAATTATTATGCATGTTTTATGACTTTAAAAATTTTTTTAATATTCAGAGATAGAGAAAATTTCTTTTCCCATATCAGCAAAACAAATAAAAATTACAATTATCTCGCGTTAGCTCTTTCAAATGCAGAATGGCAAACTTTTTAAAAATTATTCTCATGAAGTAAAATTTTCAACTTTTTCCATTTCCTTCTTCGACAAGCAAGAAATATCGATAAGGGATGAATATATGTGAGTGTAAAAAGAGAAACTTTCTCATATCATAATTGAACTTCACTTCTTAGCTTATTAATATCCTGATATGATAAGCTTATGAGCTTTTACTGCTGTAACAGAATTAATTACACTCTTTTTCTACCTCTTTCCGGCTTATCAAGGGAAGAAAATTATTATTATTGCTACTGCTGCTCTAGTTAACTATAGCATTTTATCGATTTTCACTTTTTGGCAATTTCCAATAAATTAACTGTAATTAGATTTAGGCTTGAAGGCATTTATTACAAGCACAAAGGCTTATTGAGCAATAAAGCAATTCTAGCTGTTTATAAATATATTGCCGTGGCTTAGGCAAGCGAATGAAAAGCAAGTAAGGAATTATTATTATTGTGTATTTTGTTTAAATGTTTATGATATAAAAAAAATCCGTAAATGTGCCATTAAATCTATATAGCCACACACATTTGCCGCCAATGCTTCTTTGTTGAATTGTGTGTACAAAAAAAAGTTATTATTATTTCAATTGCCGCCATGCAGGGAACAAATCAAAATAAAAAAATGAATACATTTTATGGCTTCTAGTGAAAAGGTTGTGTGAGGTTATGGGGTTATTTGTGAGAATATGGTGAATGAAAATAAACTAGGTGACTTTAATGTACTTTTGAAGGGTATCTTTTTCTAGGAAAAATTATTAAATTTCTTTTAGACATGAAAAAAACCTTAAATTTAACGGAAAGTTTTTATTTGAATTCTTTTAATAATGTAAACAAATCAAAAGTAAATAATTTTGAATCTTTTAAGTTGTTTGTCACTAATTATATCAAGATAAAATTCAAAAATTGTAAGTCTGAAATATATTATTATTTCCTGATTTGAATCATGCGCTTAGAAAACATGTTTATTCTTAGAACTTTAATAATTGAATTTTCCACAACACAATAAAGTCGTATAATGAGCACATGTAATTTATGACTGCTTCCATCACACTTTTTATTGAATAAAAAATTTATAATCCTTTTAACAACGAGACTGCACGTGCTATAGAAGCCTTTTTTGCATGAAAAATAAATCAATTATGGCGCAAACAATAACAATTTTGGTACGATGAGAATTGATTTGAAAAGGCTATTGAAATCAAATTCTTAAAGCTCACATTCAAGGCTATATCTCATCTGTCAAATTCTCTAGTGCTGCTGCTGTTGCTTTTGAAAAAATTTTGTGCTAAAAATAAGTTTAAATGACTACAATTTCAGCATATGCGAGACAACAACAACAACGCCAAACGGCGCCATTTATTTACAATCATATTTTATTTCATTGAATATCATAAATTCATTTAACTTTTTTTCGTCCCCTCTCTCTCTCGTTTTGCTTCTTTTACCATACATGGCAAGTCGCAAGCGGAGCGATGAAGAAAACATTTCAATAAAACTGAAATGCAAAACAACTATGCAATTTATGGTTTTCGTATCCATAGGTGTTATTTCATTTTTTAATGAAAAAAGCACAACAAAGACAGAGTTTTTGAGCAAAACGAAGAGAAGGCGACAAAATTCATGTGAGTATAAAAAATACATAAATTGCTTCTGCATTTTTTTTGTCTCTCATTTTCTGTTTGTGCTTTGTTTTCCGGCATTTGTTGTTTCAATTTAGTCAGATCGATTTCATAATTCCGTGAGCTTTTGTTGTCATTTTTTTTGTTTTTTAAGCGCCACACAAATTTTTCAATTTTTTATTCAATATGTCAAGTTTTTTTGAAGCTGAGGATGGGTTTATAAATTGGGCGGCAGAGAACAAAAGCAATTAAAAGAAGGTTTGTCATGACAGAAATTTTTGAAGTCATTTCCTTGTTTTAAGGACATTTTTGAATATTTAATCAGATTTGTCAAAATAAAAATTTTACCTGCATAGTCATGATAAATCAATTTACTTAATGGCGCTTTATAAAATTTACTCAACTACTTTATCCAATTAAACTCAAGCCCCAAAAGCTATTGTCACAAATCAACAGCAGCAGGATAAGAAGCATAAATAATTTTTTACATTGCATATGTGTGTTTTTGATTATGCTAATAAGCCAATTAATTTAATTAAAAATTTCTTAAGTCAGTGACTCGCATCATCGCAAAAAAATGAAAAAAGGTAAAGACACATATATCTATATGACAATGGTCGATCATGTCGATTCCCTGGTGTGCGCCGAGCTACATTGTTTATTCGAAAAAGGTCCATCAGAAGAAGAAAATAAATTTTAACACATTCCATTTATTACACGCTTTCGTGTGTCTTTTGTGTGTGCGATTCATCTACAAGAACGTAAAGCTCATATGTTATTTTTTGCTTGCTTCACCTTGATGAAGTTTAAAGCAATCAAGTTTTTTTTCGCTCTCGCGCTCTTTTATTCTTTGCTGTTTATGCGTGGGCAGATGTAGAGGTCTCTACACTGTATGTAAATACAAAGAACACAGCAGAGATCTTTGGCAATAAAAAAACTGGTAGAAGCAGACACAAAAATGTTTCAATTTAGCAAAGTCAGCACACAGCTGAGCTTCAAATATTGTTTGTCTCTTTTTAAATAGGATTTTTGATGTTGATTTACTGTGTTAAAATATTTTATCATAATCATCATCATCATAATTTTTGAATAGATTTTCTTATAGCTTAAAGGGCTGTGTATGGCCAACTTGCTTGTTGAATGATGATTGACTTTAATTTATCACGTCTCTCGCAGTATGTGTGAGGTTTTATAATTGAATTTCGTTATTTACCAAAAGTGGCCTAACAAAAACAACATCAATAACAGGTAATTCTCTTTTTTACAATGTAGGCACTTATTATTATGATGATGCCTAAGGCATACAAACAATAGCAATTGATCTATTTTTAAAACTGTGCAGATAATTTAAATTTTTTACAAGAGTATAAATCAACAGATTTTTAGGAAATTTGAAACTCTAACAATATATAAAAAGTCCCTTTAGTTAATCTCATAAGAAATTCCAAACAGCCCTTGACATTTATCTATTTTATGTGTTCACACATATTCGTTAAAAGAAAACAAGATTTTTATCGCATAATTTTCGTCACTTTACAAGATTCTTTTTAGATATACAAGAACTCTACATCTTTTTCTTTTTTTTTGTTGAATGTCAACAATGTTTTATTGAAATTCAAATAACATAATGGACAATTGTTGCAATAAGAAAATTGAGCTCACGAATTTTGAGCTACTTTATATACAAACATTCGTGTCTATGAATTAGAGCACTTATCTCAATTCGTAACGGTTGTTTTTATAATTTTTTTTTCGTTTCTTTCTCATTTTTCGTTTTCTTCGTTGTCGCAATTTGTTTTTGTAAATTTTATTATTTTTTTTTCTAAATTTGTTACGCAGAGAATGAAGGAAATCTTGTTTGATTCAGCATCAATGTTGAGTAATCGAAGTTAGCGAAATATCATTAAGTAAATTTACCAACAAAATTCAACGAAAATAGCGTCGTTAATGTTCAAAAAAGCGCAGAGAAATAAACTTTTTTGTCTCTTTTTCTTTGATCATTGCTTTAGGCAAGCAAGCAATACGAAATGACAAAATTAAATTCTTGTCTCTGTCCGTGTCTATTTGTATTTCTGGAGGGCAAACAAGTGATCATTTTTCTGACTTTTCCTTTTAAATTTGAACATCAACATTGTGAGCAAGTAGAAATGATGGATTATTTTATTATCTAAGAATGATTAGCAATAAAATTGATGAATCAACATTTTGGGATTTTATTTTATTTAAGTGCTTTTCAACTATTATGATTTTCCTGTGAAATAATTGGCTTGTGTTGATTCATGAAATTCCTTTCGTTTGTTTTAGTAAATCTCATTATTTTTATTAAAATTGGAATTCTTTTTAAAAAAATGTATAAAAATTAACGGTTTTTTTGAAAAAAGTTCGTTTTTCTTGAAAATTTAGTTATTTTTATTTAAGAACTTCTTTTATAACCTTTCTTTTTTTTATAAATCTAATAAATTTTACTATTTTTTTAAATTTTGATTTATTAATAAGAAAATCTAAACAAATGAAAAATTTATCAACATGAGCATGAAAGCAAATATGTCGATTGAAAGTGCAAATATAATGATGATCCCAAGTGAATGAAAGGGGTGTAAAAAAAGGGTTATTCGTTAGTTTGTTCAAATAATCAAAAAAATTATTTTTACATGTCACAAGCGAGACTAAGACACATTTGGGAGGCCAGAAGCTGTGAAAATGCAAAATAAACAGATTTCATTGCCATGTATGTGTGCATGTGTGAGAATGAGACACTTGAAATCAGTCCTTTTGTAAATTTAAACCCAATTTCTACGATTTTGATATGTGTGTGATGCCTCACAATCATCATCATCAATGTATACGGGAAATTTACATAAAATGAATGAGTGCAAGGCAGAAGGGTTCAATCGCTACCAATGAATGAATTGAGTAACTTAATTTCGATAGTTTTTGCTTCTCTATTGCAAATCCATTCTACAAATATATGTATTGCTTTCTCTCGCTCTCCCTTGCTTGCTTCAAATTCGATGTATACCTAAGCTAAGCTAACAAATTCCATCGTCATAGAAAATGAAAATTGATTTGAATTTCATGCAAATTTTCGCCATATCCTAGAAACTGCTTTTTTATTATTATTCTTTTTTCACACTCTACTACTCCTGTTTTTCTATATTTCTATCTATTCTTCACACACAGAATAATGCGAAACATCGACATCGAGAGAGAAAGAAAAGCGCTGAGCTGAAAATCTGTATTTGATTGATATTCAAATAAAATGAATGTTGCTGGATGCCAAAGCAGTAGCATCACTACATTCGGTATTATAATATCGAAAACAAGGCATAAGAATGGCACACAGACACATATAGAAAAAGACAGACACAAAAAAAGGCAATTTTAGCAAATCAATGTTTTTGTATCAATCACAACATGTTGTATCCGGCATGAGAAGATTACCGCCATTTCGACAGAGATCTTTTTTCTCTCTCTCTCGCCTGAAGATGAATAAATTTTAATATCTTTTTGTATTCATGCGTCTTTCTCTCTCTTAGAAAGTATCACAGGATTCAAGAGTGATTTACAACAGTCAATGAGATGAAAGGAAAGAAAAAAGGAAAGGAAAAAGTGATGGTATAGTGACATAAATAAATATAAAAAAGTTTTTCTCTACAACAACAACGAAGTGAAAGAGGATTATGGTGAGTGTCAATATTGTCAGTGATTAGTAACTTTACATGATTGACAACGTACTCAATCAAGCTTTTTCCTGCTTTTTCTTTTTTTGTTTTGATGAATGAGTGATGACATACTAAGGTCAACGAAATTCCTTCCTTTTTTAGGGTAATTAATGGAAAATTATTTTAAACATTTGTTCTTTTTCAGGTCATCGACTGACTTTTTTCCTTGGTATCATACCATTATCATTATCTTAGAGCTATACATTAAGCATTGTCTCGGACGATATACAGACATTTTTAATAATTCAGTCAACGTTCTGAACATTGTGAAAATGTAAACATAAAAAATTCAAAAGTTTTTCTCTACTCTCTTTTTTGGTTATAGCAACAACAGTAATAAGCGTTGAGTTGGCTACACGCAAGGCTTTATTATATTTCCCTTCGAGTCTCAAACAAATTTCCTTTTCAATCCTCTCTCAACGTTGACAAAAATGAAAGAAAGCATGAAGAAGAAAAAAAACCTTTCCTGACTACCTTATTCAGCATAAATGCTTTCTTGTCTCAGCGTGTTATTTCGAGTAGGGAAAGCTTTGCTGAGTTTGAATATTTTTTCTCTTTCTTTTTTGGTTAGAAGTTTAACGCTCTTATGTAAGATTTCATTGCTAGTCATTATTGTGTGTGTCATGGCAAGTTTCATTCTCTCTAAATGTTGAATTTATAAATGAGCATTTGTCATGTAACAAACGCAATGGCAATTAAGTGTAGCTGCTATAGAAAACCATGCAACAATTGGTTTCACTAACTAACTTTTTTATTTCATAGCAAACAAATTAGAAGAAGGAGGAAATTACAAATTTTCTTTTTCTCTCATGAGACTCATCTTAAGTATGATGATGTAATCAAACCAAAGGCATTAAGTAATAATAAATAATTTCTGTGTGAATCTCTATATTGAACATCATCAATTTATCTAATCGAATAGACATGAAAAAAGGAAGTAGAAAAGAATTATAGCCAAAATTGGCCACCGAACTTTACCTTTTTTCCTTTAATGGATTTAACTTTTTTCCACTCGCTTGATCTCACGCAAAATAAAAGTAAATTGGTCAAAATTGTTCACTCACACTCTTTTCTGTCTTGCTGCGACTTTTATTTGATTAAATGTGAAATGATGAGAGAAATATTCACTGAACTGACAATAAAATTTATGAGAAAATTGATGGAAATTATTTAAACTTTCTAATGACTTTTTATTTAATTTTTTTTTTTTGTAAATTTTTAAACTTTTATTTTTATTTAATTATTATATCTTCTTTCATTTGTTTGATATCTTGTTAATACTTGAATGAATTTTTTTAAGTCAAGTTTATTTAAAAAATTCTTAGAATTTATTTTTGAAGGAAATAATAAATTAAATATTGCTAAGCTCACAAGTTTTGAACAAAGAACAAAATTTATATTATATAATACAATATTTAAAGTCTTAAAAGAATTTATAAAAACTACAAAAATAAAAGTTGATTATTTTTAAATTAAATCAAGTCATTTTAAATTCAAGTTATTTATAGTCAAGTTGAAATTAAATTCCTAAAAAAAAGTCAAGTTTCAATTGTCAAGTTAACTTAATTCAAATAAATTATCAAAGAAAAGAAATCATTTATTGTGAAGCTCAATATTGATCGAGTGATGTAAAGTTCTAATGATTTCCTTTAAATTCAAGTTTTAATAACAAATTAAAAAAATTTTTTGTATTTCAAAAATTTCAAAGATGGAATAATCATAATAGAACACATATACAATCATAAATGAATGATTTGATGGGATGCTTGTAAAATTTCATGCAATAAAAAATAAATAGAAAAAATAAAAAATTTCGAACAAGAATGACACAATCGAAAAAATTCTATAAAATTTTCACACATGCATGTGAAGAAATAATGAAAACAATTTGAATAAACAAATTTTAGAACCCTTGAGTGGAAACCCAAAAAGAAAACACTTGAAATGATGTACTTGATGAGAATTT
Organism: Polypedilum vanderplanki; assembly: GCA_018290095.1. NCBI lineage: Eukaryota > Metazoa > Arthropoda > Insecta > Diptera > Chironomidae > Polypedilum > Polypedilum vanderplanki. The sequence continues at coordinate 31,581,142 of CM031379.1, forward strand.
TTTTTAGGGCAAAGAGGATCCTAAAGTTGTTATGTAATACAGCTAAAAGAGGCTTTAAGATATTCATGAGAAGAAGGAAAAAGGAAAATTTTTATCCGAATTCAATGACTATTAACATTAACATGTCAATCATTCTGCACTCTCTGTACATGTTTTAGTAAAAGAAAAGCAAAAAAGGGCATTGAACAGATCACTAATCCAACTTCATTCATGATTGACCAGTCTTTTTGGATTTAGGCGAGTTTCATATGGGTAAAAATAGAGAGAATTTTTGCAGCACATATAATGTTATTGTAGGAAGTTTATTGATGAATTTCGCCATCCGGTATAATGCTGAATCACTCTTTTTCTCTTTCTCATTCTATTTCTTTTTCTACGGATGTGCAGTTTAGCTGATTATTGCCAGTTTTTTATCTCATTCTCTACTTCATATATGAACAGTTAGTTCCTTTCCTCTATTTCTACGGTATTGAATGCCATTGTCATTGATGTGATTTGATATTTTATTATATGCGACATCTGCAATAGCTTTCTAAATGACAGACGCACACACAAAGTGAAGATGATCATGAGGCTATTTTTTTGTGGTCATTATGTTGATGAGTGGCAGAATAACCCCATGATGAGCTTCTTATGCTGAGTAGTTTATTATTAATGTTATGGACCTCATATTGTGAAAATGATTTTTATTGACTTAGAAAGTTGAGAAATTTTATATTTCAAGGAAAATGTAAAGTTAACAGGAGATTAAAAATCAGAGTTGTTATATACTCAAAAGGTACTTGTACCTCAAAGGTACTGGTACCTAAAATTTTTTTGGTATCAGTACCTTTTAGGTACCAGGTACCTAAAAATGGGTACCAGGTACTCGGTACTCAAAAAAAATTTTATCGGAAAAATGAGTTCTGTGGTTTTTTAGTTGTTATAATTATGAAACAGCATTAGAAAAATATTTTTCTAAATTTTTTCAAAAATTTCGATTTTTCCGGGACAAAAAACTGTTTTTTATCTGCTTTTTTGTCTATTTTTGTGTTCAAAAATTAATAAGTTTTGACCAACTTATCAGAAAAATATGGTTGATAGCTTATTAGAAAGGTAATTTCAAGTCCTTTCTTACAATATACTATACACAATATATAAATAATAACTTTGACTACAAGAGCAACATTTTTGATGACCCTTCGTGATTTTTTGGCTTTTTATTAGGTCAAAAATTCGTAAAAAGCTTTGTAAAAATTATTTTAAAGTCTTAAATTATTGATTTGTATTGTTTTCACACAAAACATACAAAGTTTTTTCAAAAAATTGATTTCCAACAATAGAGCATGCCTTATAGCATGTGCTGCCGGTCTAAGAAGGTAATTATAGAAAATTTTAAAAAATTGCTTGAAATGTCTTTAAAATGATTAGAAATCATAAAACACGTCAAAAAACTGATATTTTTAGAGAAAAGTGTACCATAATTTTTCTAAAAATGACGAATTTTCATAATTTCATTAAATTTTGGGGCTTAATTTAAAAATAAAAAATCATCTGAAAAATCAAATATATTGCATATTTTATCATTTTTTGTCATTTTAAAGTTATTTCAAGTGAATTTAAAATATTTTCCAAAAAGGCTTTTTGTGGACGGCAGCACATGCTATAGTGCATGCATTCTTGTACAAAACTGTTTTTTTGGAATTTTTTTTTATGTTTTGCTTGAAAACAATCCAAATAAATTATTTAAGACATAAAAATAATTTTTTCCATGGTTTTTTGAATTTTTGACCAAATTAAATGCTAAGAAATCTTAAAGTGATACCATTGAATGGCACTCTGCTGATCATAAATTGACAGTATATACTATATGTTATGTATCGGTAAAAAAGGGCTTCAAATAAGCTTTCGAACAAGCTATCAATCATATTTTGTGGTAAGTTGGTCAAAAGTTATGAATTTTTAATTATAAATACATAACATAGGTATGATTTTAAAGGCCTAGAACCCAAAAAAATAGTAATTTTAAAAAAATTTATTTTCTTCGTTGTTAACAAGCAAAAATGTGTTTAAAAATTAATAAAATAATTTTTTTCAAAATTTAATTTTTTGGCACCAAGTACCTAACAACTCTGTTTAAAATTTAAAAATTTTTAACCGTTTTTTTTAAATTTAATTGTTTTTAATTCATATGGATTACATCTATTATTAAACAAAATAACCACACAATACATAAATTAAAGCATCAATTAATACTCACAATAAAACTCAATATTGATATTTTATCATTTACCAGCAGCAGCACAAATTCAAATACAAACCCGAGTTGAAAAAACATTTGATCAAAAAATTTTAATATTTATGTTTTTGAGTGCCGCATCATTATCATAAATAATAATAATCATAATAAATAAATAAACATTAAGTGTATCCCATATATCCCATCATTATATCCCAAAATGATCCCATTCAATTTTTTTTTCATGTGCATTTTTCGGAAGCAATTTACAGAGTTATTTATCAATTTAAAAAAAGTTGTGAGCAAATTACTCACGGCGATTTCACTTTGAAAAATGTAAAATTTGTTTTAATTTCAATAATTTTTTGTGATTTTTTTCCTCAAAAATTTTTTAACTCATTGCAGATGATTTCACCAGAGATATAACAATAGTAGGTTTTTGTGGTCATCAATAAAATGAAATTTATTATTATGTGTATGCAGTTAGGTAGGTGGTAGGGGTGAACACAGATGTATCTATCAATGACTATGCAGAAAAAAATTTAGAAACAAACTCATGTGGTTTTGAACCTTGAGTAATTTTAGTATGACGAGCATATTTGTCAAAATAAGAAACCTCCTATATATTGCCTCATTAATTCATTATTTCAATGAGAATGAATTTCAATTTTCTTTTAATGCTAATCTCTTTTTTTTTTCAAAAATAAAAATAAAGTTACAACAGTTATCAAAACAAAACAAAAAAGACTCTCTTTACATAGTGAATAGAAAACATTGCTTGATTTATATACTTGCAATTGGGAATTCTATCAGCATTGATGTGAATAATAATAAATGTGTATGATGAATTGAACAATTAAAACGCCCTCAGATCGAAAGAGTTTTTTGTTGCGCGTTGAAACATGACACATGATAAAGTGATTGTTGCACCAAGCCTTTTTACATGTAATTGACATACAATGAATATTTTTTTATTTGGGTTTCATGAATGAATAATTAAAGTTGGAAAGAAAGGAAAGTTTTTATTCTAGGGAACAAAATTGGCTGGTAATATTCTTAGGTAATTAAAATTGGTGCGTATTTTTATTTTGACAATTTAAAAAATACGTTAAATTTTTATATTTTGAAAATATAAAATTAGGGAAATTCAGAATATTTTTGAAATATTTTAGAGCATGTTTTTAAAAGTTCAAAATATTTCTCAAGATATCATGTTATTTTTTGTATAACCTCAAGCATTTCATATGATGGAAATTGAATTTTTCTTTGTGATATTTCAATTTCAGAAGATTCTTAAATTTCTGTTACTTGAGAAAAATCAATACTTTAGGCTTCATATACTCACAAAATGCTCAAAGAAATAAAGGAATGAAAATTCTATCATGCCGTGCCCAAGTTTTTTCTTTCTCTTCTCTGTTATTTGATTCAATATTATTTTAACAAAAGAATGAGCTTTTCCTTGCTTTTGATGCTTTGACCTTCAAAAAATATAAATTATTATTAAACATTTCTTGTCTTTCTCTCTTCCGCGCTTCTTCTTTTATTATGCATTAGTTGTGAAAATATTTTCATAAAGCAGAACAATTTTTCCCTAAGTTTTCATTATGAACTAACAGCAACAGAACCAGAAAAGAAGCACAAAAGAAGCCACGAAAAATACATAATTTTCTGTGCTACCTCTTACTCTTAATAATGAGAAAATAAAGTTTTTTCCTCTTTTGCGCTCCTTTAATTAAGTTTCAAGCCGCACCACTTTAATTATTGTTATTATTTAGGTTGTTGCAAAAATGTTTTTATTTTGTGCGCTTGAGCTAATTAATAGTTTTCTGGGATAAAAAGTTTTCAAAAATAAACCTGCATTTCTTTTGTTCTTTCTAGCCACAAAAAAACACCACAAAACAAGTCTGAGAGGTTGTCTAAACTTAAATGAAATTAAGGAAGAGCAAAGAAGTGTATGAGAGGATTAATTAATTCCAAAACCACTAAAGAATTCACAAAAATGATCGAGAAAGAATTTTAGAATTTTATCCATGTCTATTGAGTTTAATAATTGAATTTTTCTATTCTGACAAGTCCACAATTGCTTGATTCTTTTGTTTTCATTAAAAAGTGTCATCTTTTTTTCGGAAAAAGCTTTCAATTGAATTATTGCTAGCGGCTTTTAATCCTTGACATCAAAAAATATCATTTCGAGAAGAAGATGAAAGACGTGGCAGAGAGAAAGAGGGAATTTCATTAAGGAAAACAAAATAAGCGCTTCATATATATGATGAAAAAGAGAGAAAAGCTTGGAGATGTTATAAACAATGCCAAAAGGAGAAAATTGCATTCACAGAAATGACAAACTTTTATTTTTCCTCTCTTTCTCCTTTGTTTTGCTTTCATTTCAATTCTGCTTCTTCTGTATGTGCCTGAAAAATGCACAGAAGTTTTCGCTCTCTTTATATTATTTTTTTAGAAAAAATAAAGTATAGCATTTCATGTACACACGACCGTTATTTTTCTAAACACATTTCATGAGGCAATATGGTGAAAATAAATAGCATGTACTTTTTTATTTTATTCAAAAACATTTCATATAAAAATACTTTTGAGCATTCGATTAAAATTTGTTTATATTTTGAAATTTTTCACCTTTCAAAGGTTTCAAACTTCAAAAATTAATTAAAATTTTAATTCAGAGAAAACTTTGAAGTTATTTTATTTTTGCAATTCATTCCAGAATTTTCCTTGCTCATTTTCGGTTGAGTTGAAAAGATCAAAATAAAAGTCCATAAAAGTCTCATTCTATGAGTATGTAGAATTTGCACTCAATTGAGTGGATGCTTTTAGAAAATTTCCTTTTATGTCAAATGTTGTGCAAAAAAAATTGGCATAGTTGAGCTGAAATTTTTCTAGTCTGAGTTTATTGATGAAAAATGTGTATGAAGTCATGAAAAAAGGACTTTTCCTCATCTATGATGCATGCATAAAAAGTTTGAACTTTTTGGATGATTGTTTAACTTTTAGACTGCACTATTGATGGACTCAATTTTAATTTTTAGTTGTAAAATTTATCAAGAGCTCTAAACAATCAGAAAACAGGTAAATTTATTTTGAAAATAAAAAACTTTTTGACTATTTTCAGCTAGCAAAACTAGTCGTAAATTTAATCAATAATTGACCATTAGTTCAAATCAATTAAAACTCGAAAGTCATTTTTTCTCATCGCCAATATAATCATGCCCAAATGTAATTTCTTAATCGACACAATATCGTTTCGGATTACAATTTCATTAAAATAACTAACCAAATTTGATCAGCTAATCCACCTGGTATCAAGGCATGATCAAAAACACCATATTTGTACAAGCGATCCATAAATTATTTTTTTCTCTTTTTCTCACATACAAAAATATCATCAAATTGTGTAATATTTTTATTTCTTTTGTGTTAAAAATTTAATTTATTTTTCAATCCATATTTGATAAAATTCATTGAATTGTTTATCCAAATAGAAGAAAAAAAAATATTTTTTTATCAAACAGTTGCGGAACCATAAAAAAATATGCCAAATTCCCATTTTTATCTCAGTAGAAAATAAAAAGTTTAAAGCATACAATGAAAAAAAATAAAACCATCAGAAACATTTAAACGCTCGTTTACTCCCTCGAATAAAGAGAGAGAGAGAAGAACGGTAGAAAAAGTTTAAAGTATCAAAAAAGAAGCGTTAGTAGAGCGTGGAATAAAAAAGAAGAAAAGCTTACACACTTTTTCGCTATTCTCATATTCACACACATACACATATTATAATAGCATCAAGGAAAGCACAAAAAAACTTTTTTTCGACTCTTGTTGTTGTTGATGTTATTAAGCATAAGAAGAAAGAAGGGAAGAAGAAAGGTTGCGCCATATCGAGAGCAATAAAAGTTTTTATTTTCATTTTTTTCTTCGCTCTTATTTGAACTACACATGTTGATGTTTAACAACTTTTTACACATGCAAAGTAGACGAAAGGAAAGAAAAACTTGAAGTACCTTTTTGATGGAAATTCTTTTTTTCTTGCTAAAGTTATTCAATCATCACGAGTGAACGAGAGTGAACAAATCTCGGTCTTCCTCAAAAGAGGCAAATTGCGGGTGATAACCAATATACGAAGATATGCAAGTAAGATACATATTAAAAGTTATGAATTTGATTTACCAAAAAAAATAAAAAAAGGAATTGAAAAGTTTTGCTTTTTTTTTATCTTCAAACCAAAATAAGTAAAAGATTTTTGTTCTTCGCTCTACTTAACAACAACAAGGGAAAGTTTTCCTTTTCCTTCCTTCGTTTTTATTTTTTTTTGTTTTCAGCATAGAGAGTGAGGCCTAAAATTTGAAAATAACAAGGAGATTTCTACTTTGTTTTTTCTTTCTACAGATACAATACATAAGTTTAGATTTCTTTCTCACTTTGCTACTGCTGCTGTGAGAGATTGAAGAACCCAAAAATTAGCCTTCAAGAGTTTTGCCTAAAAGAAAAAGAGAAATTCTTGGGGTTTCGCAGGATTTTTCATAAATATTTTATAAGCTCTGGTGATGATGCTGAAAGAAAGCTGAAGTATGAAAATTTTATAAATTCTACGCAAATATTTAAATTTTTAATTTTCGTTGAAAAATACATTTTATTTCCATCATTCAGCAATAAAAAGATAAAAATTTTATAGAAGAATCTTTCTGGTAATGGGAGCAGAAAAATTGTAAAATTTAAAGTTTTTAATTTAAACATGAAGTTAGCTAATAAAAATATTTAAATTTTTAATTTCCGTTAAAATTGAAATAAAAATTTTTATTTACTTCACTTAAATATGAATGAAAAATTTCTCTTCCTAATAGCAGGTAAAAAAATAATAAAAAATATAGACCGACGCAGACAAGACAGAGTGGGCGGTGAGAGGAAAATTATGAAAAGGCATTTCATTCTTTCACTCAGATGCTTCTTAATATATTCAATTTTTGTTTGATCAAATTATGTAAAGCACCTCCGAAATGAAGAATATTTTCAGCGGAAAATTAAAGATTTATCTTTTGGAGCCTTTTTACTTCGTTCATACTCTACACTCTTCAAAATCGTTGGCCAGCTTTCAAGTTCATTTTCATGTAAAACAAAATTGAAGCAAATTACTGACAATAAAGTTGGAAAATTGTATTTCTTCTTCTTTCTCTATTCAATTTTCTTGCGTGTTCATTTAAAGAAAAAAAGTTTATTAAAATTGGAGGGAATTTTTTTTATTTTATTTTTTCCCTCTTGTACAAATTGCACGAATGAACGAGTAGAAAGATTAATATTTAATCTGGGATTTTGAGGATAAATTTTATGTTGACCATTTTTATTGTTATATTCTTTAGGGATTACTTTCACTTTCTATCTCTTTTTTATTCCTCTATATTTATAAGTGAAAAAATTCAAATTTCATTTGATTAATTAAAAAGAAGAATTATTTTTTTGTTTTCTCCGAACAGCTGCAAATACATAACCAATCATCATCCAGCAACAAGTCTTTGATAATCACAATAATCATAATAATAATAAAGCCGATATTATGGAGTTATTTTCACATTCGAGAAGCGAGAAGAAGAAAGAGAGCAAACCCGAAAGCACAATTTTTTATCTCAATCTCATACACACATGTGTACGCTTTGTTCAATAGAGTTACAATGAAGGCTTAGTTTGAACCAATATGCCAATCAAAAACACAACTTCTCTCAGTTGTTCATAAATTATAATAATCTTCTATAATACTGAAAACTATTCAAAGATCTATCAATCATTTAATTGATTTCTTTTTTATATTATTGAAGGTTCATTCTCTGAATACCGAGGGAAGAAAACATTTTTTAGGAATTTATGCTGAATATTTATTACCAAATCAAACTACTTGAATTAAATCAGTCTTGCCTACTTACATACTTTCTTTTTTTCTTTCAACACATAATAAAGAAGCGATCGCGTTGATGCAAGAAAAAAAGTAGGAAGAGAATCTATTTCGAGCATCGCCGACAAATACAATGAATTTTTTTCTCTTTCTTACTTTCCTTCGAAGGTCATTTAGATATGAATGGGAACAGTGCTCACTCTTTCTCATTGTCTGAATTTCTTTCTTTATGGCTAAAAAGTAAGTTCTATGCTGATGATGTTAAATAAGACGCCACATACAGTGACTGACGATGATATGATGATAATTGTGGGAACCAAATGAAATTCCACGTGTTCACTTGTCTGGAAAGAATCGTGTGGCAAAAAAAACAGGGGAAATGCTTAACTGTTTTGGCTTTACCGAAAAAATGTACACTCGATTGCTACTTTCTTTGTGTTATAATGAGCATGAGCTTTAATGCTACAAGAATTGCTTGTTAAATTGTAACATTTTCTCATTTTAAATGTAGATTCAAAACAATTATAAAGAGATTTTTTTATGAACAAAAAAAATTATATTTTTAATGGTAGAATTTTTGAGTAAATGTTTTAGAATGACTAAAAAAATTAAATTACATGGATTAAAAGAAGGAAGTGATTTTTTTTAAAAATATAAATTTATAGCTAATTGTGCAGTTTTGTAATTAATTTTTATAGTATGAGGTAAGACACCACTCCCAATTATTCTATAGGAAAAAAATTCCAAACTTTTGTCGAAAACAAAAAATAACAAAAAGTCATAAAACGAGCATACTTTCACTAATAAGGTTGTTACTTCAGTTGAAAGAAATCAAACCATGCGACAATAAAGCAACAAATTTTTTTATTCGTTCATTCTGTTCATTTGACCTCCCATGCAAAGAGTTGAATATTTTGGGGGGTTAGGAGAAAAAAAATATAAAACTTTTTCAGAGGTTTGACGTTATCGCTGATTATTCCGTGAGTGAAAGAATCCATTGAACCCACCCAGAAAAAAATACGCTTCGTAATTTTTTTCACTCATCTGTCGCGATCTATTCACTATGTGTACGCTATTTTTATAATATTTTCAACCCGAAAAGAAGTGTCGAGACTCATTCGATAAGTTTTTATATTTCTGACTAATCATATCAAGACGATTTTTTTTTTATTTCGCAAAAAGCGGAAATTTTCAGCACTTACCACATTCGATTAATTCTTGCATGAGTCGAAGCAATAAATCCAAATTAGCAGGGAGAAATTTATTCGACTTTTTTTTCTATAGTGCCGTTAATCCCTTTTGAGTGTGATAATGAATTGTATAATGTCGATAATTGACTTGCAAGATTGAATTTTTAATGCACTGACACTGATATAAATTTTTTTTATTCTTTTTTTCAACTAATGAACCAAAAATATTTCAATTTTTCACACTTAATTTTGAAAATACAAAGAAACATAAAAAATATTTCATAACAAGTGAAATTTCAATTTATTATTATAAAATTTAATGTTCAACTTGATTGTTGCTTTTTAAATACTTTTTTTGTTATAAAATCATTTATTTTTTCAACTTCAATTGATGATGATGGTCTGCTAATACACTTGAAGTATAACAAAAAAAATCTTCTTCACTTTTACTCAATGAAATCGAATTTTTTTTTCTCTTTTTTTGAAGAGCTGTTGAATATTTATTTATTGATGTTGAATTGTTACTCAATGTTAATTTTTTGTGGGTTGTAAAATCCTTCACTACTTTAATTTTTTCCAACAAAAACTTCTCTCATAAATTTCAACTTTTTGTTTATGACTTAAAAAATTCCAATAGTTGAGAATTGTTTTGAACTCTTTTTATTTTATTTTCTTGCTCTCGACGAAAAACTTTTAAAAAAACTTTTTTGTATCATAAAAACTACGTAAATTATAAACACTGTCAGTAAATGAATGTAGGTTGAATAAAATTCTTTAAAATTTCTTTAATTGTCAACTCTTTAGTTACTTATTGTTGCGTAAAATTTCTTTCTTTTTATCTCAAGAGAGAGTGACAAAAAAATCAAAGCATACAGCACGATGTGATGAAGAAGAATATCGAGAGGAAGGAAGGAAGAGTATATAGAATATAATAAAAATTCACGTTCACATGTCTTCTGCTCTTGCTCTCGTTTTACACTTTTTTATATATTTTTTTCTTCAAGCTTCGTTTCGAACTTTATGCTCTACCATGCATATATTGGACGAGCTTTAATATACGTACACAGAGGCACAAGTAAAATCGATAACACGATGAGGAAAAAGCGGCTTTATATCCTCGCAACTTTTTTTCCCTCTGCTGTGCGGTATTATACACTTTTGTTTGGATATGTTTTCGTTGCACTTTCCTTAAATATTTTTCTTTAATTGATGACTTTTTAATTGCACAAATTTCTTTTCACTTTTATTTTATTTTTGTTATCTTTTCAAAAATTTATAAAAATTATTTTTTTATTTCTTTACCGAATTGGATTTTTTTCGAATTAAAAATTTATTCGCGATGAGATTTTGATAGAGTTCATACTCGCAGCATGATAGAAATGTAACTGAAGCAAAACGTTGCTTTTTCCTACCTTCACGCGCTTCTCTTCTGTTGATGATAAATTCTCATAAAATTGAGAGCAATGAGAGAAAATTTTTAAGAGAGAGAAAAAGAGTCAACGCACGCGTGGCACTCACACATATATGATGATGCCGAATTTATGTTTTATGCTGCAGGCAAAGTAAATTTGTTGAGGTAGACATGTAGAAAACTTGCTGTTGAGTTTTTTACTTCTCTCTTTTTCTCTTTTTTCGATTTTTAGGAGAGCGAATTTCTCAATTTTTGATTAATTCTCATTAAATGTGACTCAAAAAGAAGTTTAAAGATTTAAATTTTCTACTTTATTGAAAATTATTTAATATAAAATTCAAGTCAAGTATTTTAGACCATAATAAATTGAAAAATATTAGGAAATTCTTCTTTTTGCACAATAAATTACCAAAAGAAAATAAAATAAAATGATGTCATTGCTTCAATGAATTTCGTAAATTATTGCCAGCAATTTTATTTTAATTTTCATTCAAAGCAGAAAAAAAATTTATTTATTATTTCGTCTCTTTATTTTCTTCAATTAAGTAAGATTAAATTGAAAGTTAATCCAGCTGAATTTATTTCATTAATTTATTGAATTTGTTTAATGACTTTTTGTGTAAATGAAGGGGAGAAAATACTTTTTTTTATCTAAATGGGAATTTTTATTGTATTATTTGCGATTAGAAAATTTACAGTGAAAAAAGTGATAAAGGAGAAGGAAGTCAAAAATGATTTTAAATTAAAAAGATTTTATTGTACAAAGGATTTTTCGGACGACTAAGAAAATTATGAAAATTTAGCAAAATGATGATCCGTCTGAGTCTTTCTATTGTCTTAAATAATTATAAAATTAAACCTTTTTATTTAACGAACTTTTGTCAAAAGCTTAATTTATAAATCAATTCTTTAATATTCTAAAACTTTTCCTAATTTTTAAAAAATTTCCTTATCTCATATTTGTTTATGCTTCTATTTTCAAAAAAGCATCACTTTGTTGATTTTCACATAAAGATTTCACCTTCATTTTAAAAGTTTTCTTTTTATTGTCTTCAAATAAAAGATTTTTGCCAACAATCTAATAAGAGTAAAAAGGAAATTTTTATCTTGTTCTACACATGTGATGAGACAGAGAAAATTTCTCAAGTAACATGATGCTTGTAAATCTGCTACAAATTTAAGGCAAAACTTTGACATTGCTTTACTCCTCCAGTTCACCTTTTATCTTTTTCTTTATCTTGTATTTTCATCAGCTTGTAAGCTAAAGGAGTGAAAGTTTCCAATGGACAACGTTGGTTTTTTCTTCCTTTTTTCATGTGCCTTGTGAATGATGAACATGATGATAATAGTGGGAGGTAAATAGCATTAGAAACAGTAACATTTTCCTTCAAGGGATTAAATTATACGTTCATTCATTGTACTTGCTTGCTTACTTGCATTGCCCACAAACACCTCATCCATCTAATTTCATTTCATTCGTTAGACTACAAGGAAAAAATAAAAGATGTTGTAACAAAACTGTAGCCAGTAGCCATGATGATGTGGTGTAACTTTGTACGATACGAAATGAAAGATAAGAATTAAATGAAGGAGAAGAATAAAATTATTGCAATGTGAGAATCATTAAAGTTCTATGAGCAAGCAAAATTTTTCTTTCTTTTAAAGGCAAAATGATTTTATAATTCTAATTTTTATAGTAAAATAATGACTTTGAATATTGTCATTTTAATACTTAATTTTTAAGCACTTCACGCATGTGTAGAAAAACAAATTGAAAAATAAATCAAATACAAAATTGAGAGAAATATTTTCAGTTTGTGTGAGATCATCATACATGATCGTCGGTCTATTTTCTTTTGCGTGAGGAAAAAATTTTTATGTGTATTTTTTTGAGGAGGATTTTTTTATTTAGATCAAGCGAAAAACATATGGTGATTCAACGCAAAATCATGTTTTAACTTGTATCTGCTATGAAAATTGTGAAATTAAACTAAAGGTTGATAATTTTGTAAACAATTGAAATTTTATAAGAATTTAATATGAATTCTCAAATCTACATTCTCCTGTGATTTTGTTTATTATGTTTCATAACAATATCAATTAATATAAAGCTTTTTATAATTGCTAAATGCAAGATTTCTTACAAAAAATATCAATTTTCAAAATGTAAGCAAATCAAAAATTTTTCAAAAGCATTAAAATTTTAATTAAATTTAACCGTTAAACTTAAGAATTTAGTTTTCCAAGAAAATTTCAGTCTAATAAATTTTAATCAACAAAACCAGACACAATGATCATCAAATTTCTAATCTAGACCATTTTTCCAACTTTTATTCATCAGACAGCAATAACAAGTAAAAGTAAATGCCAGTCTAATGTAGTTCATAAAAAAGACTTTTAGTTAGAGTAAACTAAGTAAGACTATGAATGGTGCATTGTTTTTTGCCTCATTTCCCTCGGCACCGATGAAACTAGTGACTAATTTTTTTATTACATTCTTTGTCGCATTCTCTATAACATTAATATAAAAGCGACGAGGCCATCATAAAAGCCAAAGTGTCTTTCTTGTCCATATACACGTAGTGTGCAATTTGGCTAGTAGAAAATGGGTTACGAGGGAAGTGTCTGCAATTAATAAAGCTTAAATGGTGAGAATACTAAATGTTTTATAGGGCAATTGTCGTGAAATTGCAATTTTAAAAAAGTATGGTGGCTTTGTAACAAATCGTCTTGACAACATCGTTCAATGAGCATGTCAACGACATATCGTTTCTATCTTTCACTTTGCTAAGCAAGCAACGACGTCATACAGTCATATTAAAAATTTAATGTCTCTGACAACGACTATTTAATGTTAATTAAACTTTTTTTGATTACAACGTGACGGAATGCAGCGCATTCAGTCACTTCTTAAAATTATAATTTTTTTCTTTCTTTCTTTCCATCAGAATCTTTCTTTTAATTTCACTGTCATTAACTCTCGCGACAATTTTCTCTTCCATCTTTCAGCTCTCAATCTTTCTTCTTTTTCATTTCATTCATCCATCTCAATGTGATATTTTAAGAAGTTTGCTGGGGAGAAGAGAACAAAGATGAAAACGAACGATATGAGATGAGAGACATTAAATGTGACACATATGAGCGTCATATAATAACAAAATTTTTTCTCTTTTCCTCTCATTGCCGTCTTTTTTCGCTCAGTTTTCATCTCTTCCGCTTTGGTATAAACACTCTATATATGCACGTGATAATTAATATTTTTTTTTCTTTTTCGGAAACGGAAATAATAATTACTGCCTCGTCCCCGACTTTATATATATTTGTCATATTTCTCATTTTTTTGTTGGAATTTTAATTTTTATAATAGAAGAGAATTTTTATGAGCATGCTAATGAGTTTAAGTTTAATGTTTGAAAAGGGAGAAGATGCTAGAGGTTGTAATGAAAGTAATTTTTCATTGTAGATCTCTTTCAATATTACTGAAGACGTGTGCAATGGATTTATGATTGAAGCATGCAAACCTTTGAACTTTTTAAAGATTTATCAGGAGATTTAGTTAATTTCCAATTTTGACGGTACAATATAGGTAATTTTGTTAATATTTTACTGATATGTTAAGCATTTTTTCGCCTACATAATGAACTACGTCGCAGAAAATTTAAATGCTAAATTTTCTCTGTTTAAAGCGAAAACATTTCTTAAAATTGTAGCAAATTCCTTGTTTATTTGGTTCTTAGAAAATCATTTTACTTGCATAACATCACTGAAAATTTCACACACAATAAATATTCATGCCATGTGCTTATAAGTAGAGCAAATTATAAAAATACAATGTTGCAAATTTTCTCCTGATTTAGCTAACTAAAAATTTATATTGAAAGAAAATTTAGAAAAAGTAGGAAGAGTAAATAAAAATCTCAAATTGATTTATATTAATTGAGGAAGGTAAAAATCAAGGGCAAAGGAAGAAAGTAAAACACACAATTTAGAGGGAGAAAGCAATTAAGAGCTGTTAACAAGTAATTGAAATTTCTGACTAATTCCACATTCCATTGCCTTTCCCACTACAAAAGTTATTTGAAAATCTTCCTTTGCTCTAGAATTTATAATTCATTGAAAATGCATGTGGAAATCTGATATATACAGACAATTTTTTTCTTTCTTGTTGAAACATGCTGCAACATGAGCAATTATACAAAAATAGATTTCTCGCTTTTGCCGTCTGTCGCGATCCCTTTTTCACACAAAATTTTACTCTCGTCTAAAGTGTTCTCTTTATTACTTTCTCAGTAGAGAAAATGTTAGTAATTGTGGAATTTTTTTTGCTATAGCGAAAGTGACTTGACAACCTTTGTTCACATATACATTATGAGTGAGAAACCTCTGAAATTCTCATCTCTTAAGCATGTCTTTCAACAATTATTCTTTATTTCTCTAATTTATATTTTTATTCATTGTTGAAAGATGATGATTCTATCAAAGCATTTCCATCTCGTAACATTCATAAGTCATAATGATCTTTTGCAAGAAATAAATGGAAAGGAAGCCATTGCTTTGCTTTACATGCTTTTAATATTGTAATATTATTATTGCTAAAGAATTGAATGAATAATTACCTTATTGAAGTGCTATAAGTGTGCAAAAGGAATTTTAGTGAAGAAGAAAGAAGAAGAAGATGGAGAGGAATGGAATTTGCCTAATGTTGAAGAAGAATAATGAATAACGTGAACTTTATGATGATGAAGCCATAGAATAGGAAAATATTATGTTATTGATATCTATAATGATGAAATTTATGATTCTGTTGAATGGGAATAAAAATATTAACCCAGTAAGAAGTTTAATATGGAATTTATTGCAAGTCTTTGTCAATTTAAAATTTTGACATTTATTTAATAAATTTTAAAGACAATGTTACTTCCCAGAGTTAATAACAACAAAAAAACTGTATTAACTCAAAAAAATTTAAATCTAATCAAGTCAGCATAAATCTATTCAAATCTGTGTATTCGTTGTTGACCCTAGATTATTTCAGAAATAACTTAATTTTATTTTATTTGCTAAAACTTTTTGTTGGTTTCTAATAGTTTTTAGCGCATTTTCCATCAGATTTAGAAAAAAAGCGCTATTGTCTCCATTTTGTCTGTCCGTCTGTCTGTCTGTCTGTCTGTCTTCGTAACTAGTCTTTCAAAAAACGGTTTTTCTCAAAACTTTTTGCACCAATCTGTTGGTTCTGACTATGAGACCGGTGTAACGGAAGCTTTCCGCGAGATTCGTTCTCCATGCCAAGCTATGGCATGCATATGGTGGACGTCCACCACATGGACCAAAAAAACTTTTTTTCACCAAAAAATCTTATAATATCATAAAACATCGAGAATACAAGTCAAAAATGATTTTTGGACGTTTTATCCCAANATTGAAAATGCATGTGGAAATCTGATATATACAGACAATTTTTTTTCTTTCTTGTTGAAAACTGCTGCAACATGAGCAATTATAAAAAATAGATTTCTCGCTTTTGCCGTCTGTCGCGATCTTTTTCACACAAAATTTTACTCTCGTCTAAAGTGTTCTTCTTAATTACTTTCTCAGTAGAGAAAAATGTTAGTAATTGTGGAATTTTTTTTGCTATAGCGAAAGTGACTTGACAACCTTTGTTCACATATACATTATGAGTGAGAAACCCTCTGAAATTCTCATCTCTTAAGCATGTCTTTCAACAATTATTCTTTATTTCTCTAATTTATATTTTTATTCATTGTTGAAAGATGATGATTCTATCAAAGCACTTCCATCTCGTAACATTCATAAGTCATAATGATTTTTGCAAGAAATAAATGGAAAGGAAGCGCATTGCTTTGCCTTTACATGCTTTTTAATATTGTAATATTATTATTGCTAAAGAATGAATGATAATTACCTTTCTGAAGTGCTATAAGTGTGCAAAAGGAATTTTAGTGAAGAAGAAAAGAAGAGAAGATGGAGAGGAATGGAATTTGCCTAATGTTGAAGAAGAATAATGAATAACGTGAACTTTATGATGATGAAGCCATAGAATAGGAAAAATTTATGTTATTGATATCTATAATGATGAAATTTATGATTCTGTTGAATGGGAATAAAAATATTAACCAGTAAGAAGTTTAATATGGAATTTATTTGCAAGTGTCAATTTAAAATTTTGACATTTATTTAATAAATTTTAAAGACAGTTTTACTTCCCAGAGTCAATAACAGCATAAATCTATACAAATCTGTGATTTCGTTAATAACCCTAGATTATTTCAGAAAAATCTTAATTTTATTTTATTTGCTAAAAGTGTTTGTTGGTTTCTAATAGTTTTTAATATTTACAATAATTAAAAAAACTTCTCAGAATTCTTCAATAACAAAACATGCCCTTTTGACCGCGTTCTTGGGTATTTCCTGCTTCCAACAATAAATTCAAGATTCCACTGGGATTTAAATGTATAGAAAAAAAATTATTCAACTTGAAATTGAAAGGTAACACTGCTGAATCATGTAGAATATAATACAAGCATATGAGAATGATGTAGGCGTTTTTGTCAATGGCAATAACTATACTATAGAGAGATTCTAATTCATATGAGAAATGTGAGATATAATGAGAGCAATATGTTAAATTATGGAAATATTTGAGTGATCAATTGATAGAAAAAGACATAAATATATATTTATTTTTGTTTGCACGCATTATGACTTCGTGGAACATTTGATATGCGTTTATATAACTCAAAAGCAAGCTTCTCGTTTAGAGGGAGGATTTTTTTACCCATATCCACATCAAAACTCACATCAGTTCTGCGTGTGTGCATTTTCGTTGAGTGATTGTGTGTGTGTTTTTGGAGTGGGAGTTAAAGTAAAAGATGAAAAGTGAGAAGTACAAGAAAATATACCACATTCAAATGAATTGAGTGTGATATTTGGTAGAAATTGCTTCATCATTAAGGCACACGTATTGAAATTTATACCATCAAAAAAAAAGTATAACCCACGCTGAGGAAGAATCAAGAAATTCTCAAATGATTTCACATCAATTTAACATTATGTAAAAATGCTTTGCTTTGCTTGTAACGAGAAATTTTTAATGATTATAAATGTTTTTCTTTCACTCGATGATAAATTTTGATGATATAACAGCAGCAGTAAAGAGTTGAGATTTTTAATTACTTTATAATAATTTTCACGTGTCTTTGTTTTCAACTTTTCTTGATTCTTTTTTATCTGTCTTGTGCGAAGAAGAAATTAAATTAAATTAATGAAGATATTTTAGCTCTGCTTGCTAATTTGAAATATCTGTTTTTTTTGCTATTGTTAGAAAAAATAACAAAAAGTTTAATTAATTGAAAAAATTTCTTTAATATTTGATTTGTGTTTTCATTAATGAATAAAATATTCTTTTTTGATTGTTTGAGAAGATTTAAAATAAAATGTGTTAATGCATACAAAACTATTTAATCATTTCTTGATAACTATCATAATCAATCTAAGTAAATCATCAAATAAAAATTCTTTCACTGACAAAATAGACAAATGAACATATTTTTGTAAAAAAATCTTTTCTTTCTCTCTTCGCTGGCTTTGTAGTAATTCTTAGAATTTTTTATTTTGAATGTGACAATTGAGGGAAAAATGATTGATTTGCTGCAGTTGGATAAGCAGCATTTAAGATTTTGAGCGCATGACTTCTTTAAACCACAGAGGAAGAATCATCAATAAACGTAGTAATTCCGTAGAACTTTTCGTCCAACAACGTGCGATAGAGATAGAAAGAGAAAGAAGAGCGGTCTAAAAATAGTAAAGTATAATAATAACAACATTTGACTGTTTGCTGGGGGTTCGATGGCATTTACTTACTTCCATTAAAAATTCAAAGCATGTTTACATTCGTTCGTTCTCTTTGATTTTTTTTCTCTCTGTTTTGTCTGTTTCATATGCACTGCTTCTTCTATTTTTGGTATTAAATGAAACGAAGAGAATTTTCAATGTTATTCTTGCTCTCGCATCTTCAACTTCTGTTGTTTCATGATTTGACATTTAACATCCGCACCATTATGAGTTGTATATGTGGAGCACACTCATAAAGAGTGAAAATAAATAAAACTAATTATATGAATGAATGTTTTTTACTCTCTGTGTATGTTTGTGATGATAAAGGGCCTTTGACTTGCCTTTTATGTGTGCAACATATGGCGGAAAGCATCATAACCAGATGATGCTATTGCTGAATGTATATGAAGTACTTTTTATTGAAATTGTTGTTTTTTGTTACAAACAGAGAAAAAGTCACTTTTTGTGCGGTTAAGATAAGTGTGCATATATGGACATGAATGACTTGAGAAGAGTATGAAAAGGGGCATTACTGGTTCTTATTATTATTGAAATAAAGTTTAATTTTTAAGACGTTTACATTTACAAAGAGATTAATTTTAAATTCATAGTTGATAAATAAATTTAACTTAACAAATTAGAAATTTGAATTTACAACAAATAAATCAACTTAAGGTAAACTACAATGCTTTAAATTACAAGAGTTCAACTTTAAATTGCACTTATAAGTACAAAGATCTCAATTTCATCTCAATTACTTACATTAAATTACTCAACTTCACTGCAATTGCTATCAGAAAAGTTTTTAACACACATAAAATTCATCAAAAAAGTTAAAGTTTCTGCTGCTGTAGCAAGAGTTAATTAATGTTTTCACATAAGCAGCTGAATTTAACATTGAATAAAACTTTATGCTTAATTACCATGAAGCGTTAAGCTGTGAAGAAAAAAAACTGAATTGTTCAACACCTCACTATTGAAATGGCAACAACCACTTTCAATAATTGTACACAATCGTTCTCTTGAAATGCACTTTATCTCGAGATTTTAATTTTTATTGCTGCTGCAACAATTGTTTTAATAGCGTGCTTGACATGTGAAAACTATAACGTAATATGAATATGAAGTGAGCGCCATTGACTAACTAGTGGAGAATATAAATTTGCATAAAAGTTCACCGACATGTAAGAAACTTTGCAACAATGTGATAGAATTAAAAGAATCAATTTCTTGTCATTTTAAATAACATAAAGGATTGCCGAGAATGGCCTTGCTATTGCCATCAACTTATACGACATTGATGTGTGTACAAAAGCCATTTCATATCGGAACAATTTGTTTTGTAACTTGATAGGCGTTGAAAACTCATTTTAAATTACATGCCGACAATAAATTTATATATGCATGCATATATTAGACTTCTTGGAAGTAGAATAGGGAAAAGAGATTAATAGAAAGTCAAACAATTGTCATAGCGCAATCTCCATTCATTTGCCATTGAAATTTGATCGCTCTGCGCTCTTATTTATGACTTTAAAATGTATGTATTTGCATATGAAAAGGATGGACATAGGTATAAGGGAGATTAAGAGATTTAATATACTTGCAGGCTTGACACCTGACTTTATAGCCATTCTTTCTCTTATATATCTATCACAACTGACCCACGCTGATCATAAATGTCAACTTAAATCTCTTCTTGATTATTCAGCCGTTTTGGACATTTCTTTTTTTTTATTGAAATACTTTTTTAAGTGGAATAAAAAGCAGGGCATTGGCTTAACAATGTTGTTACAGTCTAATACTGTTGTTTTCCTCTCCTCGAAGTCTATTTATTAGTTTATTGATCTTGATTAGAATTTGTCATACGAGAGTGTGTGGAATTTATTTATTACGGAAATGATCTGCATTGGTGGCTTACGATTGAAACTCAATTAACTGCTTCTATATATTTTCAGCAATAATGTTAATTTAAGTGTCATTGAACAAGCGCCTTTTACGGATAATTTCATAAACATTATTATAATTAAATTGACTTGGAACTTAAGAATTTAAATTGATTTTTTTTATTTGAAAGAAGAAAACTGATAAAAAGTAGCTGATATTTTTCTCCTATGCATGGAATTGATTGACAAGTGATAAGACATTTCAATCAATCGAATACACATTTGGAACATGATACTCAGTCAAAAATGAACAGTGAAAAGAGAAAAATTGATTTTTTATTGAGCATTTTGATTTGCTTTAATTTGAAGTTTATTGAATTTATTAAAATGAGATAGAAATTAGCTGTCTAGCTCAAGATTCTTGAAAATAAATTAACGTCGATCAGTAGAACAAGAATTCTTTACTATTATCAAGTCAATAGATATTTCATAAACACTTTGGACTTAGTGTCTTCTTTGCTACACATGATCATTAATTATCATGCATGAATATGAAAAGAAAAATAAAAAAAGTTGAAATCTGAGAATTTTAATCAAATTTTAGATTGTATTAATTAAATATTCCGTTTATAATCTAAACTTATGCACAAGAACAATAAAAGAAACTTTTCTATTTTTACGCATTTTTTGAAGAGAATTATGAGTGACACTAAGCGGTAAGATTTATATCCTGAGCTATACACCTTTAACAACATTTGCGCATTAACGTAAACTGATTCAATTTGGCCATATAGAGATATTCACTTTTTTTGATTTAATGCGATGAAATAAAAAGAAGTGAGTTTGCAGAAATCAAGTTAATGCCAATGTACGAGTCATAAGACAAATGAGATAGAATTTTATAATAGATGCTCGAGCTGTATCAATCAGACAGAAATCTTCTCTTTCATTTTTCTTTCTTATTCAGGCACGCGAATGAATGACATTGAGAAGAATAATAAGTAATTGGCTTAAGGCTATGAGTGTTATTGTTTGAAAGAGCGAGAGGTAAAAGTGTAATTATAATAAATTGAAACGAGAAGGAGGAGTGGAAGCTAACTTATGCAAGAGATTATGAAAGATTTAACTTTAACTGCTGTCTCCATTAACGTCCAATCATGTTCAGATTCATAGCCTCACCCCATTGATCAGTAATAAACTTTGAATTTATACTTCTAGACAATGAGCAGAAAAAAAAGTTTAATGAGAATGAGCATCAGACTCTAAATGATAATTCTCATCTTTTTTAGCTTATTTTTCATTTGTTTTTCATCATTTTGTTTTTTAATAAGTATGAAATGCGCTTTAATTTCTTAATGGATTTTTTTATTCTCACATTTTTTTGAAGTGCGAAGAAAGCAATTTAAAGACTGAGATAAGTATCAGACAATTAATACTCATAATCATTGCAATTTCGTCTCTCAATGTAAGAGCTTCTTTTTTTAATAACAATAATAATAACTTTCAGACTAAACGAAAAAATGCTGAACTTGTTCTTATTCTTTTCTCCCCATCTGTGTGTAATTAAACAGCTTCTTGTAAGATAGAGACAGAGTAAATCTACATCATTATAAAATCATTTATTTATTTATTTTCCTTAAATATTTGTCTATTTCTTTTTTTACACAAATAAAAAAAAGACGTTAATAAATGATTATTGCGGTTGTGAGAAATGATGACTATTTTGTGGTCACTTAGTATATTGTTTGACTTCTATTGTGTGGCTGATAACTATTTAATGATGTATCTTATGAGAGAAAAGAAAGAGCGCATAGATTAGTGAATAGATATCTATATAGAGACAAAGCTTGCTTGCTTGCTCCATAGAGAATTTATTCAATCGATTGAATTGGTTAAATGGACAGCAACGACGGTTACAGACTATGAAATCTCACGCAGTCACGCATTCAATATTTATTGTCATTATTACTGTTATCATTTTCCAATTCCAACGAGAGAACGACCGAATCTATATGAGCGAATGATGGAAAAAAGACCAAATCATGTTGTTGAGATTTATCGAAGCGAGATTATCTAAATATTGATCTATTTAATAGACAAAATCTATTGGGGAATGACGGAACATTATTCGAGTATGTCGCGGGCGAGTGCCACATTTATTTACAATGTTTAGATTGAACAAGAAAAGAAGAAAAGATTGATGTCAATATGTGTGCTTTACAACAATATGTACATCGAGTATTGAGCATGTAAAGGGAGATTTTTGTTAAATATTTGTCAAATTTTATTAACTGAATCAAGCTAACGCAATGTTCTGGGATTAGAGATTGCGAAATTAATGGAAAATTGTTTTTTGCTATGGTTGAATGTTCACTTTGGCGCTATGCGACAAAAAATTTTAATTACAATTTGTTATGGGCTTGCTTTTTATTTCTTTGTTTTATGAAATTTTTTATAATGAGTTCACAATGAGTTGAGTAATTGGTTACATAATTATCGATTAATTGCCTTTCATGTTGTTGGTGCAAAGAAGGCGTAAGTGTTATTTTGATTTATTTACTAAAAGTTTAATTTCAAGGAATCCATTCACTCCATCGAATTTAATTATTCTCGCAATGCCTCTTAATCTCATTTAGATAAAAATTAGGAAGCATAAGAAAAAGGTTCCTGAAATACTTCGATAAATCTTTATAAACTTTGGTTTTCATTCCAGCAAAAATCCCATATTCTTGTGTGCGCCTATCGCACATATATATGTCCACAAAGATTTCTTCAATATCAATCAAAAGTTGAGCAACAACGCAAAAGAGAGAAAGAGAATGACAAAATACCTGTTTTTTTCTTTCTGTCCATTCCTTCCATGTCATCCCGTTCAACGAAGCAAAAAACAGCAGCAGTAACAGCAACAAAGAAGAAAAGTTTCTTGAATTAATTAAATTAGTCTATTGTGATTTAGATATATGTGTATACATACACACAAAGTTTTATGATATATCAAATTCACATTCAGAGAATAATATTTTATATGGGGCAAAAGTTTTTGAGATTTGTTCCTAAGAACACAAATTTAAAAATCTCGAATAGAAAATTATAACAGTTATAATTTACTGTATTGAAACTGTTATAATTGTTATAAATTTGCATTTACCGTCTTCCCTTAAATATAAGGACCTTTCGAAATATTTGGACCAATTGAATTTCGAATTGATATTGCGAGTTTATGAAGCATTTGTTTTAATATATATTAAAGCTGAATTTATAGATAATTAGTAGATCTATTTATTCAGATTTTCCATTATATGAGCTTAATGCTTCATAAACTCGCAATTTCAATTTAAAATTCAATTTCGAATGGTCCTTATATTTGAGGAAAGATGGTAGTAATAAAATTTTAATATTTTATGTCAATTATAAAATGTTTTATATCTGAGCACAGTATGAATGAATTTAAATAATGGATGAAATTTCTGTTTTAGAAATAAGATAATTATTTTTATTAATAAAATTGTCATTCAATTTACATCACATATCAACGATAGCAGCAACATATTGACACTTGTTCTCTCACAATCATCAATTTTCATCAACATTATGCATTGTTAGAAATAACAAAAATTGCAAAATTACTGAGCGACACATTCGTCAATAAAAACCCATTATGCAGCATGTGCTAATGACTGTAATTGATTCACAACTTCCATCCAATAAATTCACTTACTTGTGAGTGCAGGAAATTTTATAAATTACAATTTGAACAATTCAAAAAACCAATTTTAATGTTAATTTAAACGAGAGTCGTCAATAATAATTTTTTTGGTGTGTGCAGTTGCAAAATGTGCAATATAATTCGAATAATCAATTTTTCACTCTACACAACAATAGGCAATAACCACAGACCATGTCAACATGTATGTGAAAAATTTAACAAAAATTTTCCCCGAATAAATCATAAACTTTTATTTTGTTGTGCGTGGATGTGTGTGGTTGCTGTGCAGTATAGTATAAGAGGAGGATAAATTTTTCATCACTTGCAATAAATCAAAGATTTTTTGTATGTATCACTATGTGATAGAGGGGCTGAGTTGCAAGTTATTATTGATGATAAAAATCCCAATAAATGATGCATAAAAACCATAAATAATTATGTTTAATTCATAGCAAAATAGCGATGCTCCGAGAGATGTCAAAGTTGCTCGCTTGATACCAGCCAGATGATAAATGACATTAAATTGATTCTACAGTTATCGCTTGCAAAGGACAAAAGAGCGAACATGAATCGTTAGAAAAAAAGTTTTACTTCTGTAGCAGTCATTAAAGTTCAATTGAGACAACTTAGAAGGAAAAAGAGAGATCTTAAAATCTATCAATAAGGAATTAGTTAATGATATAGCGATTATCGACAACGACCATACTTCAAATGAAAACTTTTTTTCTATATCAACTGATGTAAAAATGAAAAAGGAATGAGAAAGAGTATAAAGGACAAAGTTTCCATTTTCTTTCACCGCAAGTTAAAAAGTCGATAGAGACAGAAAAAGAAAAATGAGATAGTCTTTACTCGATATGTCATGATGAACTTGCAACTTTCTTGTTGATAAATAACTAAAAAGAGTCGGAATTATTCAACTTTTATAGAATTCATTTGTAAACAATTTAATTTCCAAAAATAACCGATTTTTGTAATTTAAAATGTTTTGTTTATATTTTTTAAAAATCAAATATTTTCAATGTTCATTTAAATAATGAACGTATTTCTTTCTTAAAAATATTGAATTTAATAATGAAAGTCAAATTCTCTTTGTGAATATTTCTGAATTCCACTTGAGCACGCATATTTGTGCAATATTTACCATGTGCAGTCATGCATCACTTAAGCAAAACAGTTTCTCTCTCTATGCGGCATGATAAAGAGGATGACTTTAGCTGATGCAGTAATGAGGGAAAAATCATCAACTATAATTGCATGCAATGACTTTAAGGACTGTCTCAGTGCTTACTTAGCTCTTTTTCATGCAAAACGATAAATTACCACGTTCGATTGATGTCTGAAGTGAATTTTCATTAGATTTTAACATAAATGTTCTAATGAGTGAGGGTTAATAAACTGAAAAACAAAGAAATGAAAGTATCTCATATTTCACTTGAGTAAAAATCATCATATTAAATGTCAATTTTTGTCATTTAGCAATAAATAAAAGCTCTTATTTTGATATCCGGCTTCATATCATGTGTCTTTCTCTCTCTCTTTGTGCTGTTTGTTGTCATTATCCATTAACGATGCTACTGCCATTTCAACCCCCATTGACACACATACCAATTTATGTATACACATTAAAACTCTGATCATAATTATCTGCCATACATAATCATTATATTTTTTTTGCTACTGCTGCTGTTGAAATGTGAGGCATTTCTCGCATGACAAGAATAACAATGGCATTTATATCGAAAAAACAAACTCACACTCATGCTTATATATACACCGAAAATCTCGGCAGATGGAATAAAGAACAATTTTTCTTTCTTCCTGTCTCTCTTGCTTGCTTGCTGCTACTGCTGCCTTGAGTAATGATAAGTGGGAGGCTTTAGCGATGATTCAGCACCAAGTAAAAATAATGAAAATGAGGACAAAAACTGTAAGTATGCGATACAGTGTGCTATGTCTCATAAATATCAATTATCTCCTGTGAACGCTCGTTCCTCTACAAATGTATCATTAGCGTCTCTTGGTTGCTGTCTTTATCATATCAACATTGACAAAAATGTGTATGTATGTATGCATGCTCGAATGAATATGATGAGATTTAAAGCACTTTTTAGGCTTCATTAGATTTCGATTAATTTGAAGTACTTTTTTAACTTCTATTTCATTTTGTATGATAACAATTTGTCAATTATTATTTTATGAGAAATTTATTATGATAACAAATTTATTATAGTATGATACTTAAAGATTGGAATTTAAAAAGTTTATAATAATTACAAAACCTTTTAAATTAAAATCTCTAATCATATAATTGTTAGTTTGTGTTTTATCTCGATTTAAAAAAACTTTTTCCTTCATATTTCGAAATCTTTAGAAAAATTCCCAAACAACAAATCGTGACTAGAAATTTTTTGAAATATTTGTTATCACTACAATACATTCTCACTTTTATTCGCTTATCTCGCAAATAGTCTACATACAATTCGCACAATCAATTTTAATCGCTCATACGTATAATTTTTTTAATAAAGCAAACGAACATTCAGTTAGTGTAAAAATATTGAAGCGAAAATGTCATCGCATTCACGTTGGGTTCGTCCCGAAAATTTAAAATATCCAAATGTTTTTTCAAAATTTGTTACAACTGATAATTTCAATGCATCAAAGTTAGTTCAATACCGAATCGAAGACATACCGGAAAATCGTTATCATGAGGCTTGTGAGTTCATGTTGAAAAATTTTGTGCCGTATGAACCAAAAATGGTAGCTCGCAATGGCATGAATGATCCATTATTGCTTGAAGATTATTACGATAAGTATATGTATGGATTGAAACAAAAAGTTTCAGTCGCATGCTTTAAAAGAGACAGTGATGAGTTTGTTGCAGTCAATATTCTCGAAGTACTTGGACGTAATGACCCAACAAGCGACATTAAAGTATAATTGATGACAAAACTGCATACCATTCATATTGCGTTCACGTAACTTTCAATTATAGACCAAATCGAAGACATGCGTCGACAATGATGAGGTAGTCAATTATGTTCTCGAGCAGGCAGATTTATTTAATCGCCACAATGTTGATTATTATTTATCGGGTACGGGTCTCGCAATTGATCCACAATATCGCAGAAGAGGTAATTAAGCTTTAATGCATTGCAATTAATTCTCATAATTATTAAGAATTTTGTACATTCTGATAATTAACTTTAATCATTTTCATGGGATGTCCACTAATACAAATTTTATGACTGTCTCTGTTCTTATATCAATGGCAATTAAATTCTCAGGAATTGCTACAGAGATGATAAAGGCAAGATTAATAATGCTTGACTTTTATAATCTTGAATTGACTTCAACGGGTTATTCTTCAATTGGTGCACAAAAAGCAGCAGAAAAAGCTGGTTGTAAAGTTGATTATTCTATTAGGTATGATTCACTTTAATTCAATTAAAAAATATTTTTATACGGAAGTACTTTTTTGAACTCATTTAACATTAGAATGATGATGAAGTTTTTAATTGTAATTAATTAGTGTTTTTGTTGACAACATTTATCGTTATCATATTTTAAATTTAAACTTCAAAGTGTTTATTAGTTCAAAATTGTTTACCAAGTAATGCTGATGTTTCTTGGAATAATTTAAGCTAAATTTTTTGCCCTAATTTACATCATATCAATATTAATTTATTAATTTTCTCAACAATGCTTTTTGTTCACATAAAATAGCTATGAGGAATTAGCAAAAATACGCCCTAATTGGAATTTTCTTGGAACAGATACTGAGAGCTATGTACAAATGAGCTTTAAAAGATACGATGTTTAGAAAACATCTACAAATTTTTTATTTACTCATTCTTTTGATAAGTAGTAAAAAATAAATGATAATGAGATTCTTCTTACACAAAAATAGAGATGATATTTTATTTTTTGTCAGTCTTATTTTATTATTTCATCATGTCACATTACATTCGACCTGAGAGTTTTAAATTTCCTCAAATTTATAAAAAATTTAAAGTGTATGATGGTAAAGAAAATGAATTGATTGAATATCGTATTCAGGATTTACCCGAAGAATATTATGAAGCGACTTTAGATCTTCTTGTTTCTGACTTTATTCCTGATGAAACGCTCATTACTTGTCTTGGCCTACACAAATGTGCCGAAAGCATACGTGCATACCGCGACCTTTGGTTGAACGAAATGAGATCAAAAATATCAATAGCATGCTTCACAAATGACGAAAATAATGAGCTCGTTGCTGTTGATGTTCTTTCTGTTTACACTAAAAAAGATGTGGTCTTTGAAGTGAGTTTCTTTTAAAATATCTGTTTAATAAATATTTTCTATGAATTTATTTTATGTTAGCAAAAAGATCCAAAGTTAAATCAGCTCTATCAGATTTTAAAATTTATATCCAACAAATGTAAACTATTTGAAAGCTATAATGTAGATAAGTATCTAACAGATCAAGGATTGTGCACGAAAAGAAGTCACAGACATCGTGGAATTGCAGTAGAAATGCTGAAAGTGAGATTGACAGTCATGAAAGAGCTGGGAATAATGTTGACATCAGGAGATTTTAGCGTAATTGGTTCTCAAAAAGCTTCAGAAAAAGCGGGATTTGAAGAGATATGGTCGATTAGGTAAAATAACATTTATTAAAGTGAAAGAATTGATTTTAAATTCTGTTTTTTAGTTATCAAGAGCTTGCTGAAGAATTTCCATTTCTTGACATTTCAGAAGCAAAAGATGATAAAATTATATCAAAAATATTGCTAACAGATTGTCACTGATAAGTTTTTTAAGTTCTTAATTACTTCAATAAAATAGATAGATAAAATGAATGAGTCACACATTAAAGTACATTGAACTACTATATTAATTTACAGTATACATACATGTTTTATCTTAATTAAATATTGCCCTACTCTTCTCTTACTTATGCTTTCTTTCTTTGTAAGCATTAATTGAGAAATTCTATATCACCCGTATGATTCTTTATATTGTGTCCCGAGTAACCAACGGAAAGCAAACGGCTTCCTAAAAGCTTGCCGTAAAAATCAAAAAATCATGCTTTTAGCATGCTTTAGCTTTCCGTTGTCATAAAGCTATAAATAATTTAGTTACCCTCACTTTTTGTTCCGCGTAATATTCCTAAAGCAAGCTTTTTACTTGCTTCGTAGCATGCATCTTGCTTGCTTAAAAGCAAGTAGAAACGGAAAGCAAACGGAAAATGTTCAAAAATCTCGTACCCGTTATTTTATTCCAATTTTTATACCATTTTAATTACAAATAAATTTAGACGAATTTTTCAAGTTTGAAAATAATTTATTAAAGATTTAATTTACCAAAAATACATAATTAAATGAATTAATTTGATGACTTCGCACAATCCATAAACATAATGAGGCCATGATAAAAGCAAAATCCAATTAAATGTGCTCAGTACAATTTTCGTCATCTGAAATAAAAATAAAAACAGATTTTGAATATGAAAACCTGGGTATGGAAATAAAATTTTTTTCGAAATTGAATTTTTTAAATTTTAAAAAAAACGTTAAGTTGAAATTTCTTCTAAAATTTATGAATGCCTTAATACAAGATTTTCAATATCAATTTACAATTTTCTCTTCATAATTAATTTTAATTATTAAAAATCCATATTTTTTATGCAAATTTAATTAATTTTTACTTAAGTTTATTTTGTTTAGAAGAATTAATCTAATTTAGAAAAAACTGTCATCAAGCATTTAAAAATTCGGAAAATCAATTTCGACAAAATTTCGACAAAATTCGAAATTTTATTTCCATACCCAGATGAAAACAATCAGCTTCATAATTTTTCAAACTTACTTAATAATAATTATGATTGATTCCATTTCCAATGAATATCCTGATCTGCCGAATAATATTTACTGCTCCAGTGTGATATCAGCATTCCAAGCTAAGGAAGAAAAATGAGAAGAATTAATAAGATGATGAAAATTTAATTGTAAATTTCGCTGAAAATAATGATCATTATTAATAATCCTGAAATGAAGTTAAATTATGATAAAAATTATAAATATTGTTTATTAATGGGTTAGTGGTTATGTTAGTATGTTAAAAATTCTAATTTCTTGGAGAATAATAAATTTTCAAAAAATGAAGAAAATAATTTTTTCAAATTATCACTTTCTTTACCTAATGTTCTGTTATTCTCCATCAAATACTTATAGTTTCAAACTCCTTTTATATTTTGGACCACTTTTTATTACCGAAAAATCACTATTTATCACGAAATTAAATTAAATTTTTTGGCGCGAAATTAATTTTTTTGAAACGTGTTGATTTTCTGTTTACTTTCCGTTTTCATTTGTAAAAAGCATGCATACGGAAAGTCAAAACGGAAAATAAAAAGCATGCCGTAACATACAAGTAAAAGGCATGCAAATTGCATGATTTTCCGTTAACTTTCCATTTTTACTTGCATATTGCATGTAAACGGAATATGCATAAATTCATGATAAAAGGAATAAGTAATATGCATATAAATTACTAGCAATTTTACGGAAAGACTTTCCGCTTTCCGTGAATGGTTACTCGGGGTAATTTAGAAGCAAATATTGAAGAAAATTTATTTACTTTAGTCATCAAGTGAATTTACTTCGTTTTTTATGTCATAAAAAATAAATTGCAGTGATTTAATAACACTGGATAATTCCATAAATCTTTTAGCTACTCAATCATTCTTCACTGACTTCCTATATCTGAATAGCAATGCCATAAAACACACAAAAAAACTCTTATCTTCTTATCATTTATCAATACAAAAATCTGCAAAAAATCTCAATAAGTATTTGCCGAACTCTTATCAGTTTTATTTTGTTGATGAAATTGTAAACGTTTTCAAAAAAAATGTTAAGAAATATTCGACCTGAAACTCTAAAATTTCCTCAAATCTACAGTACATTTAGGGCTAGAGACAAAACCAGTGATGATGTTGTTGATTATTTAATTCAAGAATTGCCAAAGGAATATTTTGGTCAAGCAGTGAATTTGTTGTTAAACGAATATTTACCTGAGGAAACTTTGCATGCATGTCGAAATCTTGTAAGCAACTCAGAAGCAATAAGGGAAGTGCGTGATGATTGGCAAAAGAAGCTCTCAGCAAATATCTCAATTGCATGTTTTAAAAGTGATGGGAGTGATCTTGTAGGCGTCAGTATACTTGGAATCATCAATAAAGATGATGATGATGAGAGTGAAAGTGTAAGAAATTAAAATTAAACGAAAAATATTTCTGTTTTTTCTTATTTATTATTTTAGTGGAAAACTGAAGAACTTTCTGATGTCGTTAGATTATTAAATCACATTTCAATACAACATAATGTTTTTGAGTTGTACAATATTGATAAGTTTTTAACTATTCATGGACTTGCTGTCAGTTATGATTATAGAAAGAGAGGAGTTGCTTGTGAATTATTAAAAGCAAGTGTTGATGTTGCAAAAATTCTTAATTTAAAAATTATTTCATCAACATTTACAACATTTGGCGCTCAAAAAACTGCTGAAAAATCTGGCTATAAAGAAACTTTCTCAATTACATTTGATGAATTACAAGAAAATTTTCCGTCTTTTGATTTTACAAAATTGTCAACAGAATTTGTTAAAATTTTTGATGTCGAGATATAGCTTTAAATAAAGATTAAAAAATAAATAAAAATTTCTGAGCATTTTAGTTTCATGAAATTTATCAAAATAATTTCAATTTTCAATAATTTTTCGCGATTCTTTCAAAAAGTTACTAAAAGCATTTATTTAGAAACAATTGAAAAGTTTTATTTCAGCTTACAATCAAAATAAATTTATCAGTTTAAAATAAAATTAGGACAAAGGTTTAAATTTCATTGCATTTAAAAACAAAATTCATCGAAATAAATAAATCTTTAGACCATTAAAATACATTTAATAAATAAAGTTTTTTTCTGATACACATTGTGATAAATTTCAAACATGTTTAACGTTAAATTTTTATTTTTGAAAAAAAAAAAATATATTAATCTCAACGCCTTGGATGGTCGGACGATTAGAGCGCATTTTTTGCGCAACAGATCAGTATTTGGTAACAAAATTTCATATACTTTTAGTGCTATTTTCTTGACAACAAGTCGATTTCATTTAAAAATTATTTCTGACATTTTTTCCCGACGTTTCATGATATTTGAAGACTTTTTGGTAAAAAAATTTTTTTGCTCCATGTGATGGACCACCCTTGGGTCAACACTTACCCAAAAAAACTCTTTTGATGGCTTACCTACACGTCAAGCCAAGCTATCAACCACCTCTCCACGACTTACCGTTGCCGAGTTATGACTGACCCAGTTGGACAGCCAGCCAGCCAGCCAGCCAGCCAGCCAGCCATCGTGAGCCTAATAACGTATTTTTTTGCAAAAAAAACAGTAACAACCAATAGGTACATCTTTTTAATTCAGTTCTGCTTTTACGCTTAACGTATAAATATGTCAAAATTTCAAAGACCAGTTGATCTGCCATTTCCATTAGTCTATCACACATTTCTAGCTAAAGACAAGGAAAGCGATGAAATTGTCGAATATCGTATTCAAGATTTACTCGAAGAAGGTTTTGAGCAAGCTATTGAGTTAATGGCAAGAGATTACTCACCTGAAGAGACTTTTTCGAGATGCCGGGGCATTGTAATAGATCCAAGTGCTTTTGAAGAGATTCACGGCTTTTGGCGAGAGAGCTTAAAAGAGAAAATTTCAGTTGCGTGCTATAAAAATGATGAAAGCGGCGACCTTGTAGGTGTTAATATTCTTGCAGTGGGTGTTAAAGGTTATAGCCCAAAAATTGATGTTAGTAATTTGAAGTTTTCTTTAATTTAATATTTAGATGTTAAATTTGTTTTAGCTTAAAACCAAACCAGTTCAGGATCTTTTTAAACTTTTTCGTTTCATTGAAAGCCATCACGATGTTTATGAAAAATATAAAGTTGATAAATTTCTTTTTGATTTTGGTTTAGTGACCAAAAGAGACTATAGATACCGAGGCATAGCAACAGAATTTCTCAAAGCTAGAGTTTCAGTTATGAAGTCATTTGGTCTGACAGTCACTTCAACAGTTTTCACTGTCATTGGTTCACAAAAGGCAGCACTGAAAGCTGGCTATGAAGAAATATTTTCAGTAAAATGGTCTGACATTCAAGAACAATTCCCAAATTTTGATTTCTCAATTTCTTTTAGTGAATTTTGTAAAATTATGGATTTAAAAATTAAATAAATTGTACGCGAAACTTTACATTTGATAAAATTTAATTGAATAAATTGAATAAGTGGCAGAATCAATGTTTATTCTAAAACATTTTTGTTTTTTTAGTATTTGGGAAACATTTGTCGTTAAACGTCACGCAGATTACGAATATTTTAATTTTTTCTCAGTTCTATTTTTACCTTGAGACTATCGTTATGACAAAATTCCAACGACCAGCTGATCTCGAATTTCCACTTGTTTACCGCACATTTAAAGCGCCAGACAGTGAAAATAGAGACATTGTTGAATATCGTGTTCAAGATTTACTTGAAAGTGACTATGAGCATGCTGCTGACTTGATGGTGAGTGATTTTGTGAACGAAGAAAGCTTGGCTTTATGCAGAGGGGTTTACAAAGATGAAAATGCTGTTGCTGAAATAAGGAAAATTTGGAGAGCAGTTTTAAATGAAAATATTTCACTCGGATGCTATGACAATAAAAATAAACTTGTTGGCCTGACTATTCTTGCTGTTCATGAGAAAAACTTTGAAGAATCTGTAATTGAAGTGAGTAAAATAGTTTGTATAAATTTTAACCCATTTTTAAAGACTTCTTTTTAGTTTGAAACTGACGAAGTAAATGATGTCATCTCAGCACTTTATTTTATTGAAACTCAACATGATATTTTTGCAAAATATAACACTGACAAATATCTTACTGATTATGGAATGGTAACATCTCATAATTATCGTCAAAGAGGTGTAGCAACAGAAATTCTCAAAGCAAGAATTGTGTTGATGAAAAATTTAAATATAAAAGTTACAGCTGGTGCTTTTACTGTAATTGGATCTCAAAGAGCTGCAATAAAAGCAAATTATATTGAAGGATTTTCAATAAAATGGACTGAAGTTGAAAAGAAATTTCCAGCTTTTGATTTTTCAATAGCCAATGTTGATTGCTGCAAAATTATGGAATTTGCTATATGAAGTCAATAAAACCACTGATTGTCAAAATGTTCAAAATATTTCAATTATGCTTATCGATTTTTACTCATAATTTTATAATTTAATCTTATCGCAATAGAATTAGCGTCTCTCTTACATTTTCAAATTTGGTCTTGATAAGAATTTGCTATATAAATAAAATTCAGTTCTTTATACAAACTCGAAGTGAAAAGTCTAGTTTTTTAATAAATTTCACAATGTCCAATTTTACTCGTCCAGTTAATTTAAAGTTTCCACAAATTTATGGTACTTTTAAGGCTTTTAATAAAACTGGTGATGCTGAAATTGAATATCAAATTAGAGACCTTCCCGAGGAACTTTTTGAGAAATCTTTAGAAATTTTAGCAAGTGATTTTGTGCCTGAAGAAACAATTTGTGTTGGACAAAATTTAATGAAAAAGCCAGCAGCACTTAATGAAATTTGTTACATTTGGTATGAGACAATGAAAGACGGGTTGTCACTTGGTTGTTTTGCTAATGATGGTAGTAATGAGCTTGCAGGTGTTGCTGTTATGAAAGTTCTTACTAAAGATAAGGAACCAATTGAAGAATTGCAGGTTTGAAAACTTTATGAATAGGTTTGAATTTTTAAAAAAGTAATAAATTTTTAACCAAATGAACAAACCACAAAAGACATGATAGAACTACTTTATTATGTTCAAAAAACATATAGTGTTTGTGAAAAGTATAATGTTGACAAGTATTTGACAGATTATGCTGTTTGCACGAAAAAAGAATTTAGAAACCGAGGAATTGCAACTGAATTTATCAAAGCACGTACACCAATGATGAAATTGCTCAACATTCAAGTGACATCAACTTCATATACTGTCATTGCAACTCAAAAAGCAGCAGCTAAAGCTGGTCATTATGATGGTTGGAGTATTTCTTATGAAGAATTGCAACAAAAGTTTCCTTCGTTCGATTTCTCTAATAGAAATGTTGATATTTATAAAGTCATGGACTTTAAAATCTAGATAAGAAAAGACTCTTCAAGAACCTTAATTTAAAAACTGTTTGATAAAAGTTAACAATTTTATGACTGCTTTTTAAAACTGCTTTATTAAATGAAATAAATAGCTTTACCTTTTGATTGTTTAATACCATTAAACTAGTTACAAAAAGAAAAATAATGTAATAATTATCAGATAACTAGCATATTCTGCTGATTAAATTTGTTTAAATATTTTTCACTTTGTCTTTTGGTCAGTTATATTTAATAACCTTTACATCTTTTTTATTGTTTAACTTATAATGATTTCTTCATGTCTCTAAGTTGAAAATAATTAATTTTTGATACAATTTTTTTCAAGCATTGCAGTGCACAGTAAAATTGAATAGAATTGCGCTTTGAAATATCATGCAAACTTTTTTCAAAACAAAATTTATCTTTATCAATAAAAGTGTTGTACATTAAAATTTTACATTTGAATAAAAAAATGTTTAATCTATAGTTTAGTTCATTACATTACTATTACGATGTCAAAATTCACTCGTCCAGCTTATTTAAAATTTCCACAAATTTACAGCACTTTCAAAGCTTTAAATAAAGCTGGAGATGCTGAAATTGAGTATCAAATTAGAGATTTACCTGAAGATCTCTTTGAAAAAGCAATGGAAATTTTAATGAAAGAATTTGTACCGGAAGAGACAATTTGTGTAGCTTGTGATTTAAAAAATAATAAACCAGCTTGCGATGACAGTTACATGATTTGGTATGAAACATTATTGGAAAGATTTTCAGTTGGTTGTTTTACTAATGATGGTAGTGATGAGCTAGCTGGTGTTACTATAATGACTGTTCCTACTTTAAATTTTGATCCATTTGAAAATATGCAGGTAATTTTATTTTGTTTACAATGATTATATTTTTAAATTTTATTTTTATAGTAGCAATAAATTGTAGAAAAATTTTACAATATGCAAGAAAAAGATTTGAGTAGAAAATAATCAATGTGCTCTGCTGTTATTTATCTCTTTCAGTTTAACGAAAATATCTCGAAAGAAATGTTAAAACTTTTTGATTTTACATTAAATGCTGAAAAAGTTTATGAAAAATACAATGTTGACAAGTATTTGACAGATTATGGCATATGCATCAGAAAAGAATTCAGAAATCGAGGGATTGCACTTGAATTCATCAAATCTCGTACACAAATGATGAAAATGCTCAATATTCAAGTGACATCAACATCATATACAGTCATTGCAACTCAAAAAGCAG
The DNA here is from genome assembly GCA_018290095.1 of Polypedilum vanderplanki. Taxonomy (NCBI): domain Eukaryota; kingdom Metazoa; phylum Arthropoda; class Insecta; order Diptera; family Chironomidae; genus Polypedilum; species Polypedilum vanderplanki. The sequence goes on from CM031379.1 coordinate 31,617,783, forward strand.
CAATTAAAGCTGGTCATTTTGAAAGCTACAGCATTTTGTATAAAGAACTACAGCAGAAATTTCCATCGTTCGATTTTTCTAAAAGTAATGCTGATATGTACAAAGTCATGGATTTTAAAATCTAGATAAACAAGAGTGAAAAATTCTCTGATTATATAATCGAAATCTTATCAATTTTACACTCTCTCCTATGGCAATAATAGACATGTTTGATAAAAAAATGATATAAAATCACTAAAATAAATCAAAAAAATTTACAGTTTCTTACTTCATTTCAAAGTGAAAAGTTCTTTTATTTCTTTAAACCATGTCAAAATTTCAGCGTCCAGCAAGTCTTGCCACTGGCACAGTCTACCATACATTCCAAGCTAAAAATAAAGCTGGCGATGCAATGATTGAGTACCAAATTAAAGATCTACCAGAAGAACTTTATGAAAAAGCATTAGAAATTTTAACTGCTGATTTTGCTACTGAAGAAACTTTATGTGTTGCCAAAAATATCACTGCAAATGCTGCTGCCATGAATGAAGTTTGTTATTTCTGGCATCAAACAATGAAAGAGAAATTCTCTGTTGGTTGCTTTGCAAATGATGGCAGTAATGAGCTCGCAGGTGTCGCAGTTATGACAGTTTGGACAAAGGGTGAAAATCGCAGTGAAAGTTTAAAGGTAATTTTATTTCGTTTCCAAAATATTTATTTTTAATATTTTTTTGTCATGACAGCCAAATCAAACTGACACAAAAGAACTTTTGGATCTTTTGAAATGGGTGTTGAATCAGCATGATGTGTTTACAAAGTACGGCGTTGACACTTACCTTACAGAATATGCAATGTGTACACGTAAAGAATTCCGTAATCGCGGTCTTGCCACTGAATTTATTCGTTCACGTACACAACAAATGAAACTGCTAAATGTTCCAGTCACTTCTAGTGCTTTCACTGTAATTGGAACACAAAAGGCTGCTGCAAAAGTTAACCATCATGATGGTTGGAAAATTTCATATGATGAACTACAAAAGAAATATCCAACTTTTGACTTCTCAAAGCGCAATGTTGACGAATTGAAAATTATGGACTTTAAACCTTAATTTTTTTGTATAAATAATGATGATTAAAAAGAAGAAAATGCAACTTTTTCTAATCTTATCATTTGTGATTTAATAAATTTATCCGCACAAGCGTGTACTTATCAATTACTTAATGAAAAACTGATTATTTTTGTGTGTAAACACAAACAAAAGTATAATGATTCATTTTTTTCTATTTATATGTTGCCGGTTGGATTTTAGGTTTTTGAAAACAAAAATCAAGGCAAGATTTCATTATTTATTTTTTTTATTAAATCTATTATTTCTAATATGTTTATACAAATCTACAATAAAGAAATAAATTTAAAACAACAGTTCAATAAATCACTATTTTAAAAAGCTTTTATGATTTGAAATAAAACTTTAAAGTTTTAAAAGCTAAAAAAAGTTCATTTAAAAAAGCGTTTTGATTTCTTATCAAGAAAGCTTCAAAATATCTCATTGTTTTCTTTTGTTTGCATTTGTAGTGTAAAACATTAATTATTTTTATGATGATGGAGTAAATACAAAGTAATTTCTAATTTTCCAGTTGATTACTTTCATGAATATCTACATTGTTTTGTAATTAAAACTTTTTCTTCCCATTACAAATGCTCGCAGTAAAATTATGAAAGTTTAATCAATATTTTATGCAAATTAATTCATTATATTACAAGAACGGAAGATTTTATATAAATTCATTCCCCGTGACTCTCATCATTCAATAAATTCATCAGCGTCATCATTGACCATGTGGTTAAGTGCTTTTAAAATATTTTTTGGCCACTGCAGCTAATATTATCTCATCGTTAAAATCTCCATTCACTTTGCATGATACGCGAAAGGCTATAAAATGTGCATGAATGCCATTGTAGTAACTTTTAATGAGTATAAATCCATTAACTAATGCAAGTTTCATTCTGTTCGCACATTGTTGACAATGAAAGTGATAAAATAAAGTAATTAACCAAAGCAGAGAAGCATCAGCAATTGAACTGACATTTTGAGTTGTAAATCAGCTTATTTAGTCTAAAAAGTGAATGAAACCATCTCTTTTGGATTCGTTTCAACATCACATACTGCCGGTATTCACACACAAAATCAAAGCTTCATATATGATATAATATTGATGTTAGAGTTTTTGATGTCATTTAGTTTTTGGTTATCGTGCTGTTCAAACCTCTTCATTTTTTGTCTATCGTATTTGAGTTAATTTTTCGTGTGAAAAAAACAACAAATAAAAAAATGCGACCAGTGATCTCAATTTGTGCTATTGCATTTGTCATCGTCATCACGTGCTGCTCATCAGCAGATGCACATCGTAAGAGGATTTAAAGTTGAGATTTATTTGAATGGGTTTTAATGAATTTTTCATCCTGTTTTCTAGCATTCATTAATTTGTTCAATGTAGCAATAAAAACTGATTTTACAGAAGACGGAAACATTGGTAAGTTGCAAATTGATTGCAAGAAGAACTTTTACATATCTCATGGGTGCACTTAAAAGTTTTTAGTGTTTTGAGCATTTATTTTTATTTATTTATGTGGACAAAGTTTTGAGTGTACTTTTTAATAGATCTTGAGAAATATTTTATAAATTTATTGTTTATTTTATACTTGAAAAAGTTTATACATAAATATTTCTGAATATTTCAAAAGCTTGTCAATTCAATTAAGCAAAAAAAAAACTTAAGCAACTTTCAAAAGAGGTAGATTATATAGAAATGTCTAAGTCAAATGAAATTAAATTGGACTTAAGATATTTCTATTTAATCTGCCTTAAATGACATTTAAAAATGCTTAAAATTTTTTTTGCCCTGCATTTGACTTTTAAATAAATTAAGATAAATTTAAGTTCATAATTAAAAACTTTAATTTACTTTAAATATTCAAAAACTTTTTATTTCTAGTTTCATTCGTTTATCCTAAGAACAAATATCAAGTCTCTGTGAAGTTCAATTCAGAAACTGTCAATGAGCATTCTTTTAATCTTGGTGGACTAATTAAATCAATCACTCGTCACTTTAGTAAGCGAATTGGTTCATTAAATCCTTTCAAATTCTTTGCACCAACAACAACAACTGAAGCACCATTGGATTTGAGTGATGATGAACATGAAGGTGATTCAGTGTCATCTAATGGTGGATATTCATATTCATCAAATAATGGTGTTCTTGATGATGATGTGAAGGATAAAGAAAGTGAATTAAATGATACAATCGAAGCTGCAAAAGATGATGAAGTGTCAAAAGGTGATACAAATGGTGGTGTTTTGTCAAATGGTTATGAATATCCAGATCAAGGTACATTAGTAACAATAGAAAGTGCAGCAGTCAGTTATTTACCACCTAGCACACCCAGAAGCTTATACTTGCCCGCAAATTAAACAATATATCGCAGCACGATGTGATCTCACCTTGACACAATTTCGCACTCTTCTTTCTTTTTAATATTCGCTCCATGCATATTTCATTTGATCATCTTCGTATATTTTTTTTGTTTTGTTATGGATTTGACTGCCTTTTTTACATCGTCAAAATAAAAGTGTTTTGAAAACTTGAATGAGTTTTTTATTTGCTTCATCTGATTATCGACGACTGTTTCATATTGATGCTTTTCTTAATTATGAGATTCAACACACTTTCGCTTTCTTGTCACTGAAATCGTCGCACATTAGCCATAGATTAAAGATTAAGCAAGTTGTTTTTGTGAAAGAAATGTGTAAATTTTTTGAGATTATGAGATTTCAATAGCAAAAATAATTTTTGTAAATTAATTCAGAGTTGTAAATTCGAAATCCGACTTATTCGCTATAACTTTTTTGAACAAAAATATTTTGTCAAAATTCTTTTTGTAATTCATAGTACAGATAAATAACTTGAAAACAAGTTATTATTGATGAAATTTGGCTGAGCCAATGCAAAGTTATGGACAATTTAAGAGTCGGAATCTTTTTCGAATTTTTTAAAAGTCTTCTGTCTGTACTATGAATTACAAAAAAATTATGACAAAATATTTTTGTTTAAAAAATTTATTGTCAATAGTCGGCAAAAAGTCGAATTTCGACTTTACAACTCTGTATTAAATTTTAATTAATGCATTAACTATTTTTTGAAGATTAACAAATTATTAACACATTTAATTGTTAATTATTAAATTGAAAATAATAAAATAAAGTATTGCAGATTCTTGTTTCATAATATTTTTCTAGAAACCTAATTATGTAAGGATTTAAAGTTCATCTTAAATTTATATGAAGCGCTGCAAGTAGAAATGAACTAACTCAACTTTAAAATTAAAATGCTTTTTTCTTGATGATTTTTGGTAAAAATATGACATAATTTATACGGTAAGAAAGGAGTTTTAATGGTTTTTGATTCTATTATGTTGTTTGTATTACTGTCAATAAGAAATGGAGAGGAAAATTCACAAATTTCTGCATGTATTTTAATAGATTTCATAAATGTAAAAATTAGAAATTTTTTAATTCTTTTTCATTTTATAAAATTTATTTTTATTATTCTTAGAGTTTCTCGAAAATTGCACAAATTTTTAGTCTTATTGTCTAAATGGAAAACCGAAATTTAATGGAATGTTTCCGATTGCAGCACCATTTGGAATTGATCCTGATGCACTAAAACTTTTGCTTTCAGCTACACTAAATTGAAATCCACCAGGATGTCCAAATGAACCCGTCGAAGAACCTGCATGAGATTGTGCTCCACTACCACCAAATCCTCCCCAATTACCTCCGAAACTTCCAGCACCAGCATTTGAAAAGGAACCACTTCCATGACTTCCTGATGAACTTCCTGCTGAAGACGATGTGCCTGAGTTGCCATGACCACCTAATCAAAATATTTGAATTATTTACTTTTCATTTCATGTTTCTTATAAATTTCTATTGTTTTAATCAAGATGTGCGAACTCTTTGCTTCGAATATGATTTTAATTTTTTAACGCGGATCAAAGAGTTCTTAGACCTTGGTTTTTATTTTTTACCTTGATTGAAACTACTTGATTGTGCTGAGCTTCCTGTACCTTGAATGCCTCCTGGACCTGTCCATTGATGAGTGCCAGCATTTGCATTCGAGTTTGATGCACTACCATCAGCACCAATATGAGATGCCTGACCTTGACTGGTCGATTGCGATCCTTGTACACCACCTTCATTGAATTGCACAGTGTTTGTGTTTGCTCCAGCATTTGATGTTCCATACTGATTTTTATTGTGTGCTGATGATGAGCCCATTGCCTCAACACGCTCTCGGTCTTTTTCTTTTATGGTATTTACATTTGTACCAGCATTTGAAAGTTGTAAATTGCCTTGATTGTCGAAATTAGCCGATTGACTTTGAGCAGAATTTTTATCATTGTAGCCATCAGCAGTATGTTGACTCGATTGTTGAGTATTTGCTGCACTTAATTGACCTGATGAGCCATCCTGTGCTAAATTTGATGAAATACTTGAACCACCTGTATTTTGGAATGATCCATGTTCATTTTGAAGGTTTGATGAATGAGTATTGGCACCAGCATTTTGTTCAAAACCGGCACCAACATTTTGTGCTTGTCCTTGTGCATTTGTCATACTTCCACTAGCTCCTGGCTGTTGTCCTGGATAATTAACTGGCTGACCTCCTTGATAGGGTGGTGGTCTATGCGGAGGTCTTTGCGGTCTTCCTGGAGGCGGTCTTAAATGAGCTGGAACATATTCAGGTTCACTTGTTGGGAAGAAAAATCCTGCTGCCATATTGACTCCTTGTTTAACTGCATTTATTCCATGACCAACAATTCTTTTACCGATTGGTCCTAAAAATCTGTTATCTAATTCAACTCCTTCTGCTGCTGTTCCTTCACCTTCAGTTTTTTCTTCTTCTTTTTCTTCTTTTGTATCACGTTTTGCTCTTCCAGTTTTTCCATCTTCCATTCGAACATCGAAATCATAATCGTAGCCTGTATCTGATTTTGGTGATGTTGGCTTGTTATTATCTAAAATATTTAATAAATCTTCTAGATCGTCACCACCGGAATTTGTATTTGTAGGAGGAGGTGGATTTATAACTGGAGGAATTGGTCTGTTACTATGATCGGGTGGTGGTTTATAATTGTCATTATTATTGTTATTAGTAATTGGAGGATTCGGAGTATTTCCTGTTGGTGGTGGCAAATTAATTTCGGGTGGGCCAATTGCAGGTGGTGTTACGGCTCCATTATTAATTGGGGGATTCACAGGTTTGTTATTATTTATAGGCGGATTAATTGGTACATTATTTATTGGAGGAATATTTTGTCCATTATTAACTGGAGGATTGACTGGTACATTATTATTTGGTCCAACTATTGGGAATTGTCCTTGTCCTTGACCTTGACCACCATGGTGATGATGATGATGATGAGGCGGTCTGCCATAATTTGGTCCTGGATATGGCTGTTGATAACCTGAATAATAAGGCACTTGACCTGGTCTAAAAACTTGACCTAAGACATTATTTGCAATTCCATTCACAAAGTTTGTTCCCTGCTGAAGTAAACTTGCTCCTTGCTGCAATAAATTTCCATATTGTTGGGCATATTGTTGAGCTAATTGTTGTTGCATATAAGGATTTACCCCAATTAAGCCATTTAAGTTGAATCCAGGTTGACCAAAGCCTTGATTAGAAAAGCTTTGACTTCCTGCATTAGCATAGGCAGCACCATTTGCCCCTGTTCCTGCTGATGCCGAGCCAGCTGATGCTGAAGCTCCTGAAAGTTTAGAAGGTTTAAAATAGATGTTTTAAAAAAAATGAGAGAAAACTCACCACTTCCAGCACCAATTGGTTGCATTTGAAATCCACGACGTCCATATTGTGGAACTAAAAAATTAAGAAAATGATAAGAATTTTTTAGGTCAATGTAATTGATCATGAGCCAAAAATAAAATGTAACCTCAACCGGTATTCAATGTGAAAAAGTCTTTTTTTAATATAAACAAAGAATTTACATGCGACTAGGGTCAACGAAAAGTTATCATTATAATGACAGAGCGATGATGTTTTTGCTGTTTTGCTTGTTTGTTATTCTTGGTCAGTTACTAAGAATTTTTTTTACATTTTGTTCTACCTAAAGTTATTTTTAAATTAGAAACTAGAATATTTACAAAGAATTATGGCCGTATTTTTTTAATCATCGACGAGACACGAAACAGCACTCATTAACGCTTGAATGCTTCTTCTCATTCGAATGTCTTCATTGAAACCAGTTTCAAGGTTACTAAAGTTCATCGATTGTATAAAGCACAAAAGAATTGACACATTTTGGTAAATTTTTAAAAGTGCGAGATTTAAAATTTACCTGATGCAACTAAAGATGATAAAAATGCAACGAGTATTAAATTTTTCATCATTTTAAAACTATTAGCACATTTTATAAAGCGTAACAACTTGTAAAATAGTTTTTGACGTCTTTTTGTCTATTACTGATAAATTGAATCAATTTCTTATTTCACAGAAATTTTTGTGTACTTTTCACGATGATTTTTCAACAACGACTAAACACAATTTACATATGAGCGCTATTCTATAAAGATGATTCTTTTGATTTTATTCCACAATCAGAGATGGTTCTTTGCTTGTATTGCTTATAAACTTCGCACATTCAATGTTACTCTACGACTAATATTGTATGGCGTGTGTTTCTTCTTTTTTTATTTTACATGCTTTACAACAACAACTTCGATTTGTCCTCAAGACATGTGAGCCTCTTCTTTTATGGTATTTATTAATTTTTTTAATCATCAATATGAATTTTTACTGAGAGTGTTTTTGTATGTATTGAAAATTGAGAGAAATTTAAAAATTTTGATAAGAATTTTGTTGGGAATTACCAAACATTTTTTTAATCTTCTTTTTTAAAGCTATAAATTTGATTTACTAATTTTTTTAATCATTCAAATTATAAATAAATAGAGCAAGAGTTCTATGATTCTATGATGACATTCTTTGAACTTTTCTATCATTAAGTTTAATCAGATTGTAATCAACAAGTCATATATGAAAATGAGTCATTTAACTATAATTTACATTTTAACATTTGTATATTGTCGTCAGTTGTTAACAAAAATGTTTAATATGCAAAAAAATTTTAATTCATGCAATTTTTAAGAAAACCAGTTGTCAACCACTACGAAATTCTTCTTAGAAAACTTTTTCACACACAAATAATATTTTTCTTACCATCTGTTACCAATCATCATATAAATGTCTTTACAATCACCCTATACCATAAAATAGACTCAAGAGCAACCACAAATGGTGATGATAATAATGATGATCACGTCATATGGGTATTCCCATCAGCGATCGAACACATAAACATATTTTGTTGACACACTCACGTATGCATATTTAACTCTCTACTTATATTCATAGTGCCTTTGTGTGCTATAAATCATATATATATATAAGGAAGTATATGAGACGATTATTTTTAGTATATTTTGATAATTAAATTAGAACAGATATAAAAATTAATTCTCAAGGATTTTAAAAATTCTCAATTTTTCATAAACATTTTTATTTTAAACACTTCTACATTATTGCAATGACACAATTGTTATTTACGAAACTAACTTGCATTTGTAGAAATGAGTATAATATCCTTTCTATTTTTATAACTTAACACTTGGCAGTTACCCAGGAAATTTTCTCATTATAAAGTATAAAATTAATGTCATTTACAAGCAACAGCAGTTCTAGAAATACTTGTAGAATATAATTTTTAAAAATAGAGTAAGAGTAAGATAAGTAGGTCATTATTGGCAAAGTATAAATTTAGCATTAATATTACACCAAACTAAAAAAGGAGCAGCATGTTATGATATTGTTAAATATGAGTTTCTTGGAAGTATGCCATTTGTAGAAATAAAAGAGAGTAAAATATGAGTATAAAACGACAAATTTATTCAAAGCTTTTTCTCTTAACTATCACAAAATATTTTTTTTCTGCGTAAATATTTGCATAAAATCCATATGAAGATTTTTGTTATAAACTTTATAATGATTTTAGAGCATTAAAAATCTTTTCTATTCAATTAATTAGTTTGAAATGTTGAGAGAAATTTGGTTATAAACAGTTATAAATTGAATTTTAAAATTAATTTACATTTTGAATGATTTTGAAAATTTCATCAATTATTTTTAATTAATTATCCAAGAGAAGAAGTCAAAATAAACATGAATAAAAGAAGACATTTGTGACAAATTTCGACATTATTAAGCAAAATAGAAAATTTAGAAATTTAAAACTAACTTATACGTTAAAAATAAAATTTCCACAACTTTTCATTTATTTATAAAAAGTTAAGAATATTGTTCAATTCATGTTTCACGCATTGCACCTCTTACATAATTATTATAATAATGGAATCTTCTTTCTCCCTTTTTCCCTGCACCATTCAAGATTTCTTTTATCATCATTTCTAATTTCATACTCATACATGCGGCATATCATGTAAAAAGCATGTGTGTGTGAATAGAATGATAATTTTTTCTTAGCTGCTTGTTGTTACTGGCATTCTCCTTACGCTCTTGCTCTTGTGAATAAAATTATTAATTTTATCTTTCCGTTTAATAAATGTCACGTTTAATGACGCTAGTAATTGAAAATTATTTAAATTACGCTGAGATTGCTACTTTCTTTCTCTCTAGAATAAGGAAAATTGTATGTTGCATGTCTTGTGTCTCGCATTATCTTTCAAAAAAGGAGGAAGAAAAAAAATTGAAAGCACTTTTATGCCATGAGCTTTCTTTGATAATAAAAAAAGAAAAATGCATTCGAATTGTGAATATTTTCATAAAAAGAAATTATGATTCGCGAAAAAAAATGAATAGCATAATTCTTTATTTTTTTAAAAACACAAATGCTTATGAAAATCATATTCAAGAAATAGCTTTATTATGCATGAAAGCAGCAATATAAACAGCAAAGCTTGTTTTATGCAAACTATTTTAACTCATTCACATATACAGAATTTTTTTCCCATTTTTGTTATGAATTATGTTTATGGAAGTGTGCATAAGCTTTATTAAATTCATGTCCATCAGGAAGAAAATTTTTTTTTGTGTTTCAACAACTTTTTATGCTTTTAAGCTGCTCATAAACTATAAAAAAAATTTTACTCTTTTTAAAATGCAAGTATTTCTATGTGTTTAAAATTTTAAGGGCTTTTTACTTCTGACACTTTCAATCAGAAATATTTTGTTTATAAAGTCAAGCTTTTTCACTTTCAATCAGTTTTTAGTGTTTGTCATAAAAAACTTCATTTTGGATATTTTGAATTTCACCTGACTCATGTGTTATATTTCACGCAACTAAATTTCCTTTTGAATCATCATAAAAAAGTTTTACATGACATTTTCTAAAACTAGTTCATTTTATGATTTTTCATGAATCATTTTTTTAAGCAAAATGAGTCAAATTTACTTTTTGTTTAAAAATTTTCATTAATAATAAATTACTAAAAATGAGAAATAGAGGATAAAATTTGTAGATCAACAAGTGAATTCTTTTGAAATAATAAAGCTTCATAAATAATTTAATTACATGATAAAAAAAGTTTAATATTTCAAATGTTTTTATGCTGGACTAAAATACACTTATATGACCACATTCATAAGGGTAAAAGTAGAAGTAGTTTTTCATAGCCAAAGTTTTTATCAAAAATTACTTCTTTGTGGATTTGAGAAAATTTTCCATGTAATGAAATTTACATTTTTAACAATGAAGGTTGGAAAATAATGAAATAAAATTGTGACCAGTTTTTCATTTGAAAATTTTCATTATAAAATTAACTCAAAGGCAGAAAATATGTATGTTATAAATCCACAAAACAAAGTTGTTAATAATTAATTAGAATTAGGAGCAAAAAGATGAAAATTAAATTTATTAATTCAGTATTTATTTACTACCATAATATAAAGGTTTAATATTTGTTTTTTGAAACTAATGAAAATTCCAAGAATTTTCTTACCTAAAAGTATTTTAATAGCAACATATACACACACAAAGGAAGAAATTGAGATAAGAAGCAAAATGTAATAAAATGATGTAACAATTTAATTAAAATTTATGGTCTCTCATATATTTATAGCTATCTTTTCAGTCACAAAGGAGAAGATGAGGAGAAATGTTTTTTCTTCTTCTGTATGTATTCATCACTGTAAAAGAGAGCAGAAAATTTTTAATTATTTTTATACATTTTCTTTTTTGTGCACTTAAAGCTCTTACTTTTCTGCTACAATATCATATTTTTTTATCTGTATGTACTTTGTGATAAATTTATGCTTTCAATTAACATTCTCTTATTCACATATATACTTACACATACATTGTAGTAGGAAAGGGAAGATATATAGATGAAGACTCAAGTTTAATATAATTTTATTAGATTTTTTACTCTCTTTATAGATTCTCTCTCGATAGAAGGTAAAGGTGGATGATAAGGCTATTGTCATGGCGTAGATAATAAATTTTTCCGCAATTTTTATTAGAAGAGTTTTTTCATTCAATTCGTAATGGCTTTAGGATATTATATTACAAGTGACTATCGTTAAGGTAACTTTTCATTCATTCATCAAATAGCGAACTACTCGAGTGAATTTGATGGCGTACAAACATTTTGTGGAATGTGAATTACTTCGAAAAACGAGAGCAGTTTCATTTTTGCTTTTGAAGTTGTAGAAAAACTCACTTGAAAAAGGACTTATTTATTTAATTGAGTGAGCTAATTGAAGTGTGTTTAACTAATTACACTTTATTTAATGAATGAAATTAAATAAACCCATTGAAATAATTTTAAAAAATTGCTACAAACTCAATTGATGGTTTAAGATTTGAGTGTTGAAAATAATTCAATTGAAATTTAATGTCATTATGGTTTGAGGTAAAGAAAGTTTAAAATATAAAAAATTATTAATTAAAAATGATGTTATCATTTTGATGAAAAATAAACCGACATTTTGAGCTATAAAAATAACACAAAATATTAAAAATGTATCTGGCACATTAAAAGAAATAAAATTGACACACAGAATTCATTTATATTAGCTTGGTTTTAATGATCTTCTTTTCCCAGTGAGTATTCTTCAAAATTTGACAACTTTTTAAAATTTATTAGATTGGTTTTTAGTACATTTTGTTATATTGAGTTTCTAATCCTAAATTATTCCAGTTTTGTGACAAAAAAATTGTGTCTTCTAAAAAGTCTGCAAATGTTTTTATATAATCATATTTCAGTGTCAAAATGAGCCATCATCGCTATCATTTCATTTCCATACTTGGACAATCAAGAATAGAAAGAGAGAAAAATGAATAGTTGGATGCTCATTCTTTTTCGTCCTTTTGTTGTTTTGCTTTAGTTTTAATTAGAAATGCAAATTTATTTCAAACAGAATTAAAGCGATTATGTTAGTTTCTTCTTTTCTCTTCTCTCTCTAGTTCACTGCTAAGATAAAAAGAAAAGAAGTCATAATTTGCATAAATTAGCGATGAGGATTAATGACGACTGCTCATAATCTTAAAATTAAAAAAAGAGAGAGAGTGAAGCGATGGCTACAACATGAACATGAAAAAAGCAAATGAGTTCAAAAAAGAGAAATTAACATATTTCGCAAATGTATAAACCTTGTTGTGGCATCAACTTGCCATATATGGTTAGAGTAACTTCGACACTTTATGCATAAATTTCACATTACTGTGTGTTGCCTACACTACACAAAATTGCAATATTTTTCCCGTCTTTTGAAATATGAACATTCTCGCTCTTAATTAATCATATTCGTAAGTGTATGTATATATATGATCAGTCATTGAGTTGATTAATAAAATTGACTGTTATATTCGCTTCCTCTTTCTCTTGCTCTAACTGACAAGTTCAAATATAATTGAGTCGTTTGACGAGTTTTTTTTTCTGTGTTGTAATAATAAATCAAACGGCAGTTTCATTCTACTACTAGTGATCATCAACAGACAAGAAAAGGAGTCAATGAATTGCAGTTAGAAACGGATGAGTATTTTTATAGTCTCGTGCAATTTGTTTGCTTTTTCAATCACTATACTCACTCATAAATTATTTTAAAGACTATAACCGAGTCAATATCAATTTGTGCAGATAAATAAGCTACTTTATTGTGCTTATTAGCTCTTTAAGACTTGTTTCTAATTGGATTAATTTCATGTGCAGTTTTTATTACTGATTAAGCGATGAAATTATCTTGTAATTTATTTCCTGAAAACTATATAAAATCTAAATTAATTCTATTGTTTATACATACTGAAATTCCACATTAATCATCTTTTGTCAGTCCATAATTGATTTAATAATTCTTCCATTTTCGCTAATTTTTGTTAAAAGAACAATTCTTTTATTTTATACATGAGATTTGATTAATTATGCGCTAAAAAAGTTCAGTTTAATGTGAAATTAATGTAGATTTTATATTTTTTTTCCATTTGATATTTGATTAAAGGAAGGGCGCGCGAGCAAAGATTTACAAATTTCCTCGTCTTGCTTGCCATTGTGATTTCATTTTTATTAAATCAGCAAATGATTAATGATGAATGTTGGAGCAGAAGGAGGAGATTGAGGATTTTTTCCTATGTTGTCGCTGATGTCGCACAATTATTCAACAAATGTAAATTTTTGTGTAAAAATTAGACAACAAGAGGGAGAGCACACGCATAAGGAAATGTATCGAAAATAATTAAATTAGTCAAAGTTGATTGCACAGAAAGAAAGTCTAATTAATTGCATACACAATAAAATGGACAAGACAATGGATGTAAGTCCATAATATGCACACAATATAAAATAAATTGAAAACAATTGACTCGCAAAACGATGTTTTAGTATTCGTTGTCTTTTTTTGCAAGAAATGAGAGGGAAAGGTAAACACCATCATGCTTCACGAACCGCGAAATTGCTTGTTAAATGTTAAACGCATGATGTGATTCCACATGCCTTGGGAAACTTTGAAATAAGAGAGAGAGAGAAAGAACAGCAAAGAAGAAACCGTTCTGCGTTCTTGGTCAACTCAAACTGCTTGAGACAATGAACGAAAGTCGAAGTAATTAAAAAATCTTTTTTCCATCTCAAAAAATATCGACAACGCAGAAAAAAACGTTTAAATTGAATTGAGCTCTACAATTAAGGTGTCAAATTGAATAAAGAAATGACCAAAGAGGGGAAAAAGAATTGCGTACACAAAAGAAATCAATAATTGCGAAACCGACGACTTTAAAGATATATTTTAAACGGAACTGAAATAATTTTTTTGCGAGAATGTAAAGAGAACAAGAGAGAGAAGGTATAATTAATGGTTTCATTGATGGATGACACACGAGCATGCAAGGTAGCAACTGTGTTTTTGGAAGAAGGTTTGGTTCTAATAATTTTTTAAAAATTCCTACCTAATGATTCCATGTCAGCCTTTTTTTTGTAATTCTCACATTGTGACAACAAAATCCGCGATCATGTGTGCTGATAATAAATTTTTTTGCACTGGTTCACAACAACGCACCAAACTGACAATCATGTTCTGAGTCAAGGTTTCTTTTTGCAGTGAGATAATTCTTGTATGAATGTGGTGTGAAGGAATTAAAAATTGATAAATTCTTCTCTTTGTAGTTACAAACGCATAACATCATCTTATAATATGTAGTTATTACGTGAAGACGGATGATGATAAAAACTAGCTAGGAAAAATTATTTTTAAGGCTTTGTCACTCGTTTTGGATTTAAATTTTTTGTTTTAGAAATTCAGTTATTGTTCATAAAATTTTAAATAAAATTTAAAAATTCCATAAAAATCGCTGACAGACGTTGGTTGTTATTAGAAAGACTTTGCAAATTTTTATGCATTTTTTTCAAGTTCTTATAATTTTTTCAATATTTTTAAATTTTTTTAAAAACATTAACTTAGAATTTTGAATTGAAATCTTTAGAGAAACTTTATTATATTATAAAAAGAGAGTCTAACAATAAAAAACTTGCGTAGATCTTTTCAGCAGAAACTTGTTAAAACAAAAGGAATCTCTATGTACGCAAAGAAATAATTTTGCTTTACAACTTTACTTAAATGTAATTACGAGTGAAATTATAGGAAATTATACAGAAGCAGTAGCAAATAGGAGAATGCTCTATTTGTAGAGTAAGATAGCAAGAAGAGAGAGAAAATGTGACTGTTACTGCATATCGAGTTCTCGAAAGTTCTCACACAGCAGTGGAATGAAATAATAAAAATTATATTGAAAGAGTGAAACTAGATCGTCGAGTTGCACAAATTATGAAGAGAATCATTATAATGTTGCATGACTCTGTTATGACGATGGTAATGATGCAAGAAGTATAATGATTAAAAGGAAGCGTCATGTTAGATTTTAATTAAATGTAGAAGCTCTGTAGAGCAAAACCTAGAAGTAAATGGAAGGTGATGCACTTTCATTTGATGGATTTATGAGAGAGCATAGAAAATTGAAAAGCAGATCGTAAAAATTAAATTATAGTCTTTTAGTTGGCAGTTATTGAGCTTATTAGGTGAGAAGCATTTGATGGAGATGGCACTTGTTAGTTTTATTAAAAAGATATAATATCTCGTCTATCTACTTTTCTATTTAACAAGACAGAACTACAGACACTATTGAAACATAAAGTATTGTTTGTCCTTTTAAAAAATCATTTTTTTTTACCTCCAATGAAGAATATAATTTGATTAATGAACTTTTTGTTTCAACTAATTACATTATTTATATTTTATGAATAACAAAATCTAAAATTAAAAAGTCATTAAAAAAATTTTGATTTTAAATTAATTTTTGCAACAATCTGCTTTGCTTTAAAAAAACACGCAAACAAAAGTGATTGCAAAGAAACAAAAAAGAGCGAAAATTGCACCTGGCATCGAGGAATGCTGATTTCTTTTCTGATTTTGACTTTTCTTCATTCTCTTCCAATTATATTAAGTATCGTTTGCGTGGAGGTTTTTAATTTCGAAGGCTACAGCTTGCAGCTTGCAATCAGTGCATAAGTAGAAGTAAATGATGATGATGAAGTTTACGCACCTTTAAAGAATAATTTCACTTTTTCTGAACATTCAGGTTTTTATGAATGATGTGTCTTTTAAGCAATTTTGACATGTTAGTAAAATTTAAATCTTTACTTATAACACGATTACTAAAGATGCAATGTATAAAATTATTCATCCATCTCTATAATCTCGATAATAAATCATATTAAATGATCATCCTGAATAATAATCTCTTTACATACACGATAATTTTCATTTTATTTTGTCATTCTCATGACATTTTTATGCTTTTACCTTTTTGATGTTCATACAGTACATTATAATTTATTTATGATAATTATTGATACTTCATGCATTGCTGTTAATGATTGATATTCAATACTTTTTGCATCAAAAAGTGTCAAAATAATTTTTACCATTCATAAATTATTTTTTTAAAAAAATTTGTGCCAGTCAACTAGTTAGCAATTATTTCTTGATATGAGGCGTCAAATGCTTGTAAAATTATTCATTCGAGGTCTGAAAATGCTTGTTATTAATGGATCATATTTTTGCTTGCAACTTAGTTTTAATGAAGACATCAGATGCATGACAGAACTTTTAATTTCCTTGCGATTCACTTTGTATAGTAATTAAAAATCATAATATTTTTTTATTTATTTTACGCATCATGCTGGTCATAAATTCGTCATTATTCTGATTCAGAATGCAAACCATAATTAATTTAATTATTAGTTCTTGTTTTTTCATTAACTTCAAATTGCATTTTATGTCAAATTAGTTATTTCCATTAAAAGCAAATTTCTTTATACAAGAAATTTTAAAAAGTATTTTATGGAAATTTTTTTGCGATAAGAAAATTTTTATAGACAGTAAAACCGGCTACTGATTGAAGAAATGCTGGAAGCTGTTTCTTTGTTTTTAATTCCCATATTCTACAAAAAATTGATTGAATTTATGACTGCTTATCAATATTTTGATTTTTAATTTTAGAATTTATGAAGAACAAGGTTTGAAAATTTCTCTCGACAGCATACTGAAATAAAATTAAAATTTCTTCAATCATCATGATTTGATCATATAAATTCCATTTCTAAAAAAATCTAATTTGAAAAGTCAATAAATTTTTATGTCGAGACAGTCAACATTAGCAGCTCCTATACCTTTATTGCATCACTAAAAATCGTTTGAAATAGCTTTCAGAAATTAAAAGACAATAAAATTTCAATCGATTGTTTCAACAATAGATTAAAAAAGAATCTATTAAGAATTAAATTGTGAATAAAGAAAAAAGTCTTTGAATCAAGCACTCATAAGTTTTAGAAAATAATTTTAATGGTCAAACACATCACATTTGCGTGAGAACATTTCACTCATTCACTTTAAGTTTTTTATCACGATTTGGCTTAATGTTGTGCTATTAATTTTATATTTATGTCAGGTAATAATAATAACATTACAAACATATATGTGTGTGAAGATTTGTTTACATTATTATTGCACTTAATGTAAAATTGCAATTAAAAATTTATTTATGAGTAATAAAAAAGTTTATGTGAAAGGGCTGTTTTTAGAAAATTATGATGAATTGCTTTCTTGGTTTGAATCAGATTTCTTAAATTTCTTTTAAAATTTCTATTCAATATTCTTCAATCTTTTGCATGCAAAAGCAATCCATTGAAATTAAATTAAATTTCATGATGTAACTAATGAAAGACCTTTCTGTAATTCAATTCTGTTCAATGCTTTTCTTCCTTTATTCTTTACATAAGCATAAAAGACATGACAAAATGCAAAATTGACGATTTCCTTGCTTACTTACTTGTATAACAGAAGAAAGAATGTGTTTCGCTCTTACATAAAGAATGAATGAATGAATGATGGAATGTGCAGTAGTAGCAATGTGATGTAGTTCTTATTACATTTTTCTCTCTTCACATATTTGTATGCTTTTTTTCTCTCTTTGATAAATAAACATGCTTAAGGTTGGTTAGTGGGTTGTTTTTATCAATAGATGGTTGGAAAATATGTGTTGCTATGTCATATAAGAATTTGCTCTAAAAAATAAGAAATATTAAAAAATTTCATTTTTATAAAAACAAATTTAAAATTTAACGATTTTTGAAATTTAAATTTTGCAATTTTAAATATTTTATTTAACAAGTGGAAATTTAAAACATTTGCCTATTAATAGGCACAATTCATATTAACTTCATTCTACTTTAACTTAAAATTTTAAATTTTTTAAACTAACGGTATTGAAAAGTTTTTAAGAGTTTAAAAAAATTTTTAATTTTCACCTTTAAAAATTTTATTTTGTATCAACAAAAAAAAATTTTTACAAGTTTTTTATCCTTGGAAATAAAAAATCAAGACAGGTATACATATCAAAGATAGATAAAAAGTGTGATCGGTATGCAAACAACAAGCATGAAAAGAACGAATATGTGTATTCACTTCTCCTTTTTTTCATTTAGAAAGGAATGAATGAATGAGTGAAAGAAATTGAGTATTTTGCATCTAAAAAAAGCACTGAAAGAAAGAAGTGAACGCAAAAGAACCTCGTCATCGTCATCTTAAAGTGTGCAGTATTTATAACATCCGGATTTTTTCACTCTTGTTTGTTTAAAGTACAGAGAATGGCGCGATGTGAGAGTAATTTATGAGCAAAAGGTAAATATTTTTCTTGGCTCATTTCATTCAATATTATGCACATATTTTTTATGTGCACATTCGAGGAATTTTTATAGTTAAAAGCAAAAGGAAAAGAAAATCAATAAAGGGCTGCAATATTTTCAATTTTGACTCCTCACTTGTAAAGGGAAAAATAAAGAAAGAAATGTTATTCAGTCAAAATAACATGCAATCATTCAGCAACTTCTGCTGTTATGTGCTTTTTTTTGAAGTATTTATGTTAGCAACAAGTTTAAATGTTATTCCCTTTGTAGTACTTACATATATACACAAACACTATTTCAATCAATCATGTTTTATTTTACTTATTTCAAAATAAGCATGAACATCTCTTCCCTTGTGTATATTGCAAATAAAATTTATGCCTTTTTACATTTTTGCCAGAAAAAAAAGTTTAAATGAAATATTTTTTTGCTTGTTTCCTTTTACCATTTTGAAAATCGATTCAATTACTTCCTGTTGAAAATTTCAATTTTGACTGTCATAGATTGATAGGAGGATGTGTATCTAGATGGATTAATGTTTGATAAACATAACATTTATGTTTAAACAATGACAAGCAACAGCAAAATTATTTGAGTAAATAAGAAAAAGAATTTGGGGAAAATTAAATTTATTTTAAATGATTGACATGATATTTGTAAGCTCTCTTAATAAAATCTATAAATTTAAATTTTTTGAAAGTTAATTTATCTTTTTTAAGGGAAATAGTGCATAATTGTTTACTGAATAAAATTATTCTAAAGCAAAATAACAACTAGCAGGTAAACTTTTTTAAAAAAAAATGTTGTTTGTTCTTTTATTACTGTTTGGTTGAACAGATCAAAACCAAACAATTAGAAAATTCGTCTACAGTTTATGGAAAAGCATAAAATTTGGTGTTCAGAGAGTTAGTCATGCAGATGGGTCAAGTTTTTTAGAGATTAAACTTTAACGAAATATTTTTACTTTTTTAAAAGCAAACAGTTACAACAAAGCTTTTTTAATTCTTCATTCGTATGAAAACAATTTGAATTTATAACAGAAAAGTATTTAAATATAAAAGAATCATTTTGACATATATTTAACACATTCATTCAAAGATGCTATGTTTGTAAAATGCATTGAAAGATATGAAAAATGCTTTTATTGTCTTTATGGTGAAAAAAGAATTAAATGCTTTATAAAATATTATTGTTGTATGAAAAATAATGTCATATCTGTTGATGTATCATATCGTATAAAAACTTTTAAATTTAGCATGAATAAGATTCATGTCAAAATGAAAGAGAAAAAAATTTAAAAAAAGCTTCTATGTATCAGCAAGAGAGAAAAAAATGTAGAAAAGAAAGAAGAAATGTGAGTCTTTAGAGATCATTAAATCATATACACGAACGTATACACATAAATGAAACTTATGAGCATGAAGCTCAGTGTGAAAGGTAGAAAAAAAGTAAGAAAGAAAATTGAAGGTGCACGGTGGGTAAAAAAGAAATGTAGTAGAAAAATATAATTGGTTCCCTCGCGATTCAGCTGCTGTTGCTTGCTTTAATATATAATATGCGAGTGCACTAGAGCAGCAACTCTATATTACACTCGGGTGTACGATGAAGAATCACTTCATGTGTAACATATCAAATGGAATTTTTTACTCTCATTCTACATATCATATATATATGCTATATATGCCTCCCTTTGAACAAAAAAAATAAAAGTGTAATATCATAAAAGCATACTTTGTGGTTTTAGTAAAGAAAGGAAAACTTTCTTTTATGCAGCAATGAATGTTGCGAAAGAGAAAAACACTTGAGACAGGCAGAAGCTAACAAAGTTGCTGCTTTCCCATCACTCAAATTGATTATGACAGTATCGGGGTGAAAATTGAAACGCGAATGCATGCAATTTCAGCAATTTTGTGTGTATATGAATTTCATGTGAATTTATGAAAAGAAGCAGCTCATGAGAATAAAATGAAAATTAATAAATCTTCAACATAAATGTGATTTCATGCGACTTTATTGCGCAAATTTTTTATTTTATTGTTTTTTATGGCACCTAGGAAGATTTGGTCGTTTATTGAAATTTATTTTACCGCGACTAATAGCAAATTCTCTTTTAGCAAGCATCATGTGTTATTACATTTCCGACATCCTCACTGTATGCTCATCAAAATTTGATTCCAATGAAGTGTTATTAATTTTGCACGCCAACGCATGCCATACCGTACACACAGGCAACGTATCGTATATGATGAGGATTGTACACAGGAAATATCGTGTTATCGAAAATTCATTACATTAAGCAATAATTGGATGCTAGGCTTCATTTGTGTCATCAACATCTCATTGCACTGAATGAATTTCGGGGTTCAATGCATTTTCATGCTAATTAATTAGAAAATGTGACTCATTAAAGCTCACTTGCTGTTTTTCCATATGCAAATAAATATTTTTTAATTGACATGTGTCGCTGTGGCACATTATTCTTATTCCACCCTTTATATCTTGCATGTCATATGCACTTTATGCACAGCATGAAACTCTCTTACCTCTTCACCCCAGTCAGTCGCTCACTTATGAGTTTATGTTTTTTCCAAGACTTTTTTTTCATTAAAATGAAAATTTCCGTGTACGTGTTCAAGTCGTGCAAAAGTGATTTTTTTCAACTCCTTCATCTTTCTCTTTCTCTTCTTCGCCCATTTTCATCATCATCGTCATGCTTCGTATATATGGAGAGTAAATAGCTTCTTTAAAATTTCCACAATTCGCTGCACATTGCATAAACTAAAACTTCTTTCTTTAGTATGTATTAGTGCAATCAAGAAGTTAAGGAAATTTTGTGGGATAAAAATTGAAATTTTTTTAAAGTTTAAAAATATGCAATAACAAGAAATATTTTTTTTCAAACTATAGTCTAAAATAATATGTTAATAACATAAAAGCCTAAAGATTTATCAAACTCGTCTAAAAACCGATTTGAGTTAAACTAAATCTAAGATTTAATAAATTTGTATAAAAAATTAAGTTTAGAGTAAATTTAATTCGTAGTGATTTACTTAATTTATTAAATTTAATCTAAGATTTAGTAAATCTTTTGAAATAAAATCCGAGTTAAATTTAAAGCAGAACGATTTCTTAAATATTCAATAAAAAATCTGTTAGAAATACTGTTCAGATTTTACCTTCTGGAAGTTATAAAATTTCAATAAACTTATTGAAATCAAAACATTAAATTTGCAAAATTTAATAAGATTGATAACAAATATGCAAAAAATGCATTTATTTCATAGATTTTTTTTAAAATCTATCCCATTTCATGAGAATTCATTTAAAATAATGGTAAATTTACATTTGAAGAGATATACAGATGAAGAAAGGAGTAAAAAATTAAAATTTGATCAATTATTTCATACACAGTCGTGCAATATTAAATTCATTCTATCTTTTCTCTCAAAGGTATATATTCATCTTGGTAGTGCAGAAAAGTCTAAACAGCCATGAGATTGCAAATAAAATTTTATAAAGTATGAATGTCGAGTGAGCGAGTAGAAAAAGATGAAAGTAAACTTGAGATTTTAAGTAGTTTAATAAAGTCAAGTGACACACAACAGCAGTTGCTGCAGCAATAGCTGTCCTCTTATTCATTCCTTTCTTTCCTGATTCTTTCATACCTTGCTTTGATGATGATTCTATTTATCTTGATGCTATTAAAATATTATATATAAATTTGCTACTCCTGTTGTTGATAGTTTGCTTCTTTTTATATTCATAAATTTCCTCAATTTATAATGATGATGATTTAAAATGTAGTGAAGCTACTTAAGCATCCTGCTTTCATTTTATAAATTGTGAATAAAGCTCATTTTAAGCATTTTGCAATTAATTTTATCTCATAATCTTATTTTAATACACGAGCAAGAAAAACTACTGAAATTGACCCGATGCTTGCTAATGATAGTCAATCTTGTTGCTCCTTTTGAACTTTTTTACTGAAACAACATTTGGGCCAATTTTTTCAAGTTGTCAAACTCAAAAGACATGTGACATGCTTTTAAAAATATGAATAATTTATCATAAAACATATTTAGACCTTTTTTAGCTTTGTATTTTAGTTGATATATTTTTAGAATATTGTAATTAAAAAAAGGATCCTTGAAGTTAATTTAGATAAAAATTTTAAATATTTTTTTTTAAAATAGGAACTTTATTAAAATTGAAAAGTTAAGTTTACTAAGAATCTTAAAAGAATAAGCAAACAAATTAGAAAGAAGAAAAAAATTAGCATAATAATAATAATCATGAAAAGCAATAATAATAAATGTCTACAAAAGAAATTAAATGTTCTTCTGGAGAAAAAGAAGGGAATAATGAGTTGTAAAATAATTAATGCTTAGAGAATACCGCAACAGCAACAACATCAGCAGCAGGCATAGAAAGCGAATCATAAAAAAGCAAAGTCTCATAATTTTCGCATGACTATTGCAATTATGTCGTTATGTAGTTGATTTATGTGAGCAATTTTTCTTTATTCAAATGAGAAGTCAAAGATTTATTAGTCAATAAAGTGACATTTGTGCCCCTTTTTTTACATTCACCTCTCATTTTCATTTGTGTTTTCTTGCGGCCCATTGCAACATGTGAAGGCAATTTTCAATTTTTTTTTTCTTTTCAAAGCTTTTATAAATGGTCAACAGTGGTCTTTGAGGATTTGAGGAAAAGCTGAGTGATGGATTAGGTTGGCGAAAGAAAAAAGAAATTTTTCCTGTTCATAAGAAATTCAACGAGGCTTTTAAACTTGTTGTTGAATGAAGTACTTACTTGGAAATATTCAGAACAATTCTTTTATTTTTAAAAATATTTCTGTGAATGAAAGAATTGTCCTTGATCGATGAGTACATAAATATATGAATTATTTTATTTTTGAAATGTTTTTCTCAGAATTTTGTCTGACACAATGATTTAGGATATTTAAACCAAGGTATGGACACGAACGCAATTGGACTAATAAACTCTAAAAATCGCTTAAATCGCTTCGTTTTCATACTTTTATAAAAACAAATATTTTCATTAACGATTTTTCAGTATTTAAATTTCACTTTTTTCAAATTTTTCAAATGTCAATATTTTTTTTATTAATTTTAAAATTGAGATACTAATTTAATCACATTTATAACATTTTTGGTCAAAATATTCTTTAATTTCCAAAGTTTAACTTTACAAACTTAAAGTATTTAATTTTTTTAAAAATAATTTTTCAAACTTTAACGGAATATTAAGATTTTCATTTTCAAAGAATTCCGTAGATTTTCGTCATATCGTTTTGAAGATTTAGCTAATTCAAGTACTCGATTTTGAATTTTAGAACTTAAAGGCCAAATAATCGCAAAAATTGCAAAAAAATTAAGAATCAATGATTAACTGGAAGGTTAATTTATTATTTTTATAATTATTGATTTTTTAAGTTCAATATTTTTCATTTACTAAACACAAAAGATAACGAACTTTTTTATTTTGAATTAAGAAATTATTTAAAATTTTTAAATATTCATTTAAATTTTTATTTCATTTACACAATAAGAAAAATATCATCCTTAGAAATATGCTTAAAAAGTAATTGAATTATACTTTAAAACAACGAAGAAAAGTCTACAAAAAGAAAGAGGAAGAAAGATAAAGAAATTTTATATCCCTTAATTTGATTGTTTACAAAAGAGCAAAAAGAGAGAAAAAATCATAATCTTTTTTAAAAATCTCGTGTAACCTTTTTATGTAATAAATAAGAAATTTCTTTACTCTTTTTTTCAGCCTACATCAATGTAAAATTGAATGAGCATGATGATGGGAAAGGAAGGATGAGAGAGAGAGAAAAAAAATGAAGAAAGTTCAAAAGTGATTTTCAGAAAAAATAAATATGTAAACACTTTCTATCTCATATGCATGCGTGAGTGTGTGTATATTGGTAAAAAGAGTCATCCACAAGTTATGATCGAATTATCTCAAGAAAATTTCACATTGAAGTGTTGTTGACATAATTTTCAATCTGTTCCAACATATACAGAGAAAAAAAGAAGGAAATTATAGAAGAGCACACTCAAATATGTCACACGTCTTTGTCTTATCAATGAAATTTATTTCTCCATATAGCGAACACAATTGATATGCATAAAATGACTTTACATCATTGTTATCATCGAACAAGAATGGCAGAACAAATTCAATTTTTTTTCATCTTCTTTTAACATGCATTACAGTCAATATAAAGTTTCATTTTATGTTGTCACTCATGTCCTAACATGTAATTGTAAATGGAAATTTGAGATTTTTTTCATCCCCACCATTTTATGTTCACTTATATAACTCTGAGAGATTGAAAATTGCGCTCATAAATTATGTAGCCCCTGACTTTTATTCCCTTCTTTTGTTCAGCTCCTTCTACTGGGATCGATGGGTTCAATGACATAAGTAACTTCTTGTGTCTATGTTTATATAAAAGATTTTTTTTACTTCTAAATGTCACTGAACATTTTTAAAAGAAATTTTTCAACCCTCGATTAAGTAAGCAATCACTGCTGTGCCGTTTTTCTCTTCTTACATACTTGTTAAGATATCAATAATAATGATGTAAGAAAATCTCTCACATGTGTACATGTTCATGTTTTTTGTTGCTCATCACTGCACGATAAACAGTTTCTTCCTTAAATGTCTTGCGACCCCTCTGTGCGATGCTGCAATACAACGGAAATAATTTTTATGGATTTCCATAGTAAAACGTAAATAAACGGCATAGCATCTTTATCTCTGTATCGTCATGCATTCACTCTTGATTGTTGTGGGTTCAAATTTTAGTGTGTGTTCTAGAATTTTTTCATCATTTCAGATGATTAATTTTTATTATTCGTGATTTGTCAGCAAAATGGGAAAGTAGGGAAATAAAAGTGCATGCGTTGAAAGATCATCAATATTGAATTTATTTTTAAAAAAGTAAATTGAGTTAATTTTTGCTATATAAGAGTGAGGGTGATGATTTTTACTTTTTAAATAAATTCAATATTTTAATCACGAGGAATTTAAATTTTTTGTTTTATTTAAGAAGTTTTTATTGCAAACATTTTTTTTTTTGTAAATTAGTATTTTTACAATATAAAACTGATTAAGAACAGAACAATTTGAATAAACTGTAAGTTATCAAAAATTAAAGTTAAGATTTTCAATGGATTTAATAAATTTGTTTCGTTAAATTTAATTAAAGATAAGATTTAAAGGTTGGTTAATTTAATCTGAGCGAAAAATTTCGGTCAAAATATTTTTGATGAAAAATTAAATCTGTAGCAATAAATTCTACTCTTTTCAAAATCTTTCTTAAATCCACAGAAAAAATTTAAGCAAGACAACAATTGTATAATAATATTTTTTTAAAAATATTATATTATTGTGAATAAACAAAAACCTTTCAATAAAAATTCAGCATAATAGAATTAAAATTGCAAGAAAATATTTTATCACAAAAAGAACATTTTAAATCTTATTATGTCAAAATTAAAAATTCTTTCACCCTCACAAGTTGTTCTTTTTCATTTTTTGTATTTTTCTGTTGTTTATTGCGAAACATGAAGATGAAGAAATTTATTTTATTAAAGTAGATTCAGTCTTATTTTTTATGCCACATGAGAAGTGAATAAATGTAATTTTTAAAGACAAAATAAACAACAAGAGCAACAACAATACCTACCAGAATGAAAAGAATTTCTTGATATTATTTAATATTTATGAAGTGTTTTTTATTGTTACAGATAACTTACGCAATTAAGCGTTTACATGAAAGTACAGAAAGCATAAGAAAAGTTTTTTGTAATTCCGACAGCAAAATAATAATGCTAAAAAATAAAAAAGAAGAGAAAAGTTTGTGATAAAATAAAAGAAAAATTCTCAGTGACTTCTCAAATGAAAGCGAACAGTAGAGTCTTTAAAAACAAGAAACTTGCTCCAATTTTTGTTTTCTTTCTCTCTTTTGATGCTACTTGTTCTTTTATTTTGATATTTTTGGATAAAATTGGTAATAAGAATTTAAATTATTTCAATTCTTCTTATTTTCAATAGCATAACGAGAGAAAAGAATTTTTCCCATAAAAGAAAATTTAGGGCAGTGGTGTATATTGTATATTGAAAATCGAAACAAGAAATTCAAACAAATCCAAATATGAAGCTCGCTCTTTCGAACATCGCCTTTAAGGCACATTAATAATTTTATAAATTTAATTTTCAGTATTTGAGCAAGCGAATGCGAGAAAAAAACTTGTTTACGTGCATTTTGCATGAGCAACAACCATTTTCAGTGATTCATAAACAACTTTTTTCTCTCCTCCTTTTTTCACTGAATATGCCTTACTGTGTTTTTCAACTGATGGAAAAAATAGTGAGTAAATTTATTATGAATCACTAGAAATGCAACGAAAAGCAGCAGGAAAGGAAAGAAAATTATAAAAAAATAAAATTCTATGTGCAGTGAGTTAAGAAAAATACTCAAAGAAACATTTCAAAAAGTGAATTTCTACTTTGACTTCAATAACTGTTTGCGATATAAATGAATGATAAAACAGTTCTGAAGTGAAAATTGTTTCTCTATAAATATAACATCAAAAAGTTTCGCTCACGTTTCCTGACGACTTTGCATTTTGTGCTTCGTGAAAGATTTTTAATTGAAATCATCAACTTGATAGTTTTGTGGACAGTTTTGTTGTTAATTAAATTTGTTTTCATTTAATGTTTCTGTTTATAATTTTAAAGTTTTTTTATACATTTTTAAAAATCAATATTTATTGACATTATCTGCTTTAAATTATTCATATCATAATTAATAAGATAAAATAACTCTATATTAAAGATTATTGTGGTTAAATGATTTTCTATAGATTACTTTCAAAATTAAAATCTTTGTGTGTGTTAGTAAAATTTAAAATTTTTTTGACCGTTAAAAAATCCGTTAGAAAATATTTGAAAAAAAAAATTGAAGAATTATGTCAAAAATTCTCTAAATTCCATTAAAAAAACTTAAAGAGAAAATGACTAGAAACACACTTCCCACAATAATGCTCACACATATTTTAAAATCATAACAATAGAATTGAATGGAAAGTGCCCCATCTTTTCTTCCTATGTATAACGCATCACTTTCTGACTTAGAAATACATACAAAAAAACTTTTCCATGTTAACAAAATAATCAGAGTACAACATTTATTTAAATGATGTGAAATTTTCATTTTCATTCAAGAATAGAATTTCTTCAATTCAATTTTGTATGTGTGTCTATGTGTGATGATTGTTCTTCATTTATGGCTGGTTTTTTTGGGTTCTCTTTTAATACTTAATTACGGTTTGATGTTACAAAATTTTCTTTTATAGTTTTTGTGTATAGAAGCAAAATTTTTTGATTAAAACATATTTTCAAGAAATAATTTGACATAAAAGGATCAAAATTGATAAATTTTTTAAGAAAATGATTAAAAATGTAAAAATTCTTAAATTCTCTCGCTCTCTTTTTTCTCATTTTGAGTTTTTTACATGATTGTAAGAAACGTGCTATCAAAATAATAACAATCTTTACACAACATCTTCGTTGTGTTTGTTACGCGATGTGACACGCGTCGCTTCGGGTTTCATTCGGTTCTTTCTTACTCTCATTCTCTTTTACCGCTCTCGCTCTCTCAAAATTAGTCTTTTGCCTTCTATGCCATGAAAAATTTAACAAGGAAAAAAATTGTTTGGGACATATTATTCAGTCGTACTTTTACAGTCGTAACGTGATCATATTGACGAATTTTTCGTGTTTTTTGAATTAAATTTTGATTATTGGAATAAAAATTGTGTAAAAAGGAAATGTTTGTGAATTAAATAAAAAATTGAAAGTGTTAAAAGATAAAAACTTGAAATTTGTGACAAAATTTTGAATTAAAAAAGAAAATTTTGCGTAAGTGTGAAAAATCCGAAATAAAAATTTTTTGTGCTCTTTAAATTCTTTAAAAATAACTAAAAAGAGAGAAAAACAGATAAAGGAAGCAAAAATAATAAAAATCGATTAACACAATATACAAGGATTTTTGGCTAAAAGAAAAGAAATAAAATACAAAACAAGAGGAGGAAAAAAGAAGGAAAATTGTTTCCGCTCTCTGTACAGAGGAAAAAAGTATAAAAAATAAAAGTAAGGAAGAAGAAGGAAAAGCAGAAAATTTTTCCCTCTCGCTTCATGTATCTGTGTTAGTGGAGAAAAACATTAAAGTTTTTCCTGCATTTTCTGGCTTGCTCACAACAAAAAATTTGAGCATAAAAAAAAGTTTATGAAAATTTTCAGTGCATACATGTGAGAAAGGTAAACATCAAAGTATAACAATAAAAAATTCTGCAGAACAAAAATATTCGAAACGATTTAATTAAAGCTCAAAAAATTCTCACAGGAAAATTAATTGCAAGAAAAAGATAAAGTTTTTATCATTGTACTTGGAATGCTTTGTTATAAGAAGAAAAGACATTAAAGAAGGTGCGAGAAGAGAACTAAATTTTCTTAAATAAAAAAAAATTTTCTTTCGGGTCAAAAACAAAAATACACGCTTTGAGGATTTAATGAATTAATTATGTAGAAATTGTGCTGTATCTTCTGCTGTTGTATGTTTGTAATATCAATTTAATCAAGACGAAGAAACAGAAAAAAATTAGTGAGAGAAAAAATTTGTTGTCATTACTCACACCCTCAAAATATACAAAAATAACTGCCGCTTCTGTTGTGTGTTAACGAAATAAATACATTGTGTATTTTTGTGGATTTCCACAGAGGGGAAGAAAAAGAAGAAAAAATTTTCATATTATCAGGTAAGGTCAAAAATATTGGAAAAATAAAATTTTCACCCTCAAGATTTACATTGACATTAAAGTTGCCTCTCTATTAACCTTTCAATAGCATCAATTTATCTCTTTCATCCTTAAGGTGCAGATTGATATTTTGCTTATTAAATATTTGCAAGAATGAAATCATGTGGTTTCATGAAAATTCAAGTCAAGTTTCTTCACTTTATGGTTGCCATTTTAACTACATTAATAACCATAAATTACAATTCAGAACTTTCTTTTCTTTTTTACCCTATTCGAAAGACATAAATAATTGATGAACTTCGATACAATTTGCTACATAAAACACCTTAATTTATCACTTCTCATCCTCAATGTCCATTCTCCAATTACTTTAAGGTGCGAGCGAGTCAAGAATTATTTATTCTAATTTTCCTTTTACAAAGTTTTAGCAATTTCATGAAAAACATACAATTTGAGCGCCTCGTAAGGAAAATTTGTTTATTTTGCAAGATATAAAATAAAATACAGCCAAACACATTGAAAAAAGCGAGCGAAGTGAAAAAGGAAATTTTATCTGTTCAGATTAAGTCAAATGGAAACGGCAAAAGAAGGAGAGAAAGACAGAAAAAAAGAGAATTTATGAAGCACTAAATGAAAAAGAATTGTAAAAAGAAAGGTGAAACTCACATTTTTTATTAAAACTGAAGCCTTATCGATGAAATTTGTGGAAATTTTAGAATGTATGCCTCGTGAGTAAATGAGCTGCTGATTAAAAAGTTTCATTGTTTTCTTTATAACTTTTTTATACTTTGTTTGAGTTTCATAATTAGCAAGAATTTTCTTTACATAAAATGTTCTCTGAAATAGACGCTTGCTTGTCGTCGTTGTTTTCTTCTTTTATACATTGTCTAATTTTCAAAAACACATAAAGGTCAAATCCTTTTAGTGAACTTGAAGTAATAAATAAAATATTGACCTTTAAGTAATAGCAAGGCGTAGGTTGTAATTCTTTTATTTATTCGTTTCTGTCACTGTTTTCCTATTTTTTGATGTTACAATCAATGTAGAAATACCATGAAATAAATAAGATTTTAGGCTAAAAATAAAATAATACTTTCAAAAAACAAATTTTTCATCAAAAAACTAAAAATAACGTATTTGAAAGATTTAAAAAATACGTTATTTCCAAAAATATAAAAAATAAATTGTACATAAATTTCAATAGAATTATATGGATTTAGGAATAATTATATGCTTAATTCAATTTTGATCCCCAAAGTACGATTAAAAGAATATTTCTAGGAAAAATTTCATTATATGTTGAACATAAAAAGGTTATTGTAACTGTTTGATTTACAACAATAATATTATGAGCAATGGGAAGAATATAATCACGTTAAATTGATTTCTAATACTTTTCCATCAAAATCAACGGTAAAATCCTGCCTCAAGACACAAGACAGAAACGCAGAAAAAATGTCAAGATTGAAATTGTTGCTGTAAGGAGACAAAATTGTGTAGGTAGAAAAGAAAATGAGGTGTTTGTTGGGGAGGTTAAAATCGTCATCGATGTATGTGCAGCGAGTTATAGAAAGATTGTGTTTAATAAAAAGAAGTATGAAAAGCCCTCGAATCTGTCAATCAATGAAGAATTTTCCTTCCTTTCAACCCCTTTCGTTCTTATATTCTTCTTTACTCTTTGCATGGCAGGCATTCTCTTATCATGCACATTTTATTTTCAATTTCACTTCTATCAATCAATATAATCGATTAATTCTAATATTCTCTTGCCATTTTGCTCTATTCTTTTTTCCGCTCTTTTATTATAATAATATGTACTGTACACATAAGTATACATATGTTGGAATGAACATTTTATTATTATCTTTCTTTCCATAGAGCAGCACATCCTCGTTTTGAACCTTTTCTATCTATCTCTCATTCTAATTCACTCATTTCTGATATATGACTTATATGAGGTTGAAGGAAATATTACACGATTTAATATTCTCAACATGTTCACAAGGCGAGAAAAATTTGTTACATGAGTATGTGTGTCTATAGAGAATAGAGAATATCATAAAGATAGACATTGAATATTATGCTATGTGTAGGATAATACAAACATTCATTGAGGAAATATTGTTGTTGTTTTTTGTTGAAACTTTTATACCAACCAACTTTGGCACAAATTATGGCACATACAACATTGCACTCATCCATAACTCATTACATCATTATGAGCTTATTTCAATTTATTTATTTACTTTACTTTACTTTACGATTAGGGGATGTTTTAATAAGATTTCTTGCCTCAGGGATGCGTAATATAATTAAATAATTAGAACAAATGTTTTATATGAATGAATTAATTGTTTTACTTTTCACATGAAAGAGAGTTTTCTAATTCAAAGAGAAGACAATCTAGTGAATCAGCAATTTATAATTAATTCAAAAGGTTATTGTAATTTTTACGATTAATTGAAAATTTTCCAAATTTTGTAGCATTAAACATCTCAAAAGAAGGTAACAAGTTTTGAAAGATTGTTGTGCCTAGTTTAAAGCTTTCCTTGCATTATACCAATTCTGAATTGTATGAAAAAGCAATAACAAATTGCATTAAATCTATCCAACAGTAAAGTGTACAAACCTTGACTATTCTAAAATAAAACATCAAAATGTCTTCGCCTTGGAACAATCAAACAAAAAAATTTCATTTTCTTCATCAAATGCAGCAGAAAAATAGTTAAAGAGGGTAGAAAAATTTAAATATTTTTATAATATCATAAAATTGAATTCTTTCAACTTGAAGAAGTCATCAAATTTTTCCACTGAATTATCACTGCATAATAAATGAAGTTCTGCAAATAGTTTTCACCCTATTCAAGTTAAATCAAATAAATTTCTTCAATTTCGAATGCAAAAGAATTTTTTCATTTTTCTCGTTCTTTTATTTAAATTGTAAAATTGATGATTACTTTTCTATGCTGTCATCAAATTCCATCTAATGTATTTAAATTTAAAATTTTCTATTGAAAAATTTTGTCACATTTCAAGATATACAGAGAAGCATACTGTATGTCATCCAGATTATACGATATGAAAATTTTTCCTTTCCGTGTCACAAATGTGTATGTGTACGCGAGGGGAGAGAAATGAAAAGAGAAAAAAAGAAGAAGGGAAATTTTTTAGGAACAACGCAATGACATGAAAATTCCTTCATGTATGACTCATAATAATAATATGTACAGCAGCATATTCTAAAAAAGGATGTCTAGCTGAAATACTTTCAGCAACTTTCAAGCTTTTATGAATAATTCAAGCGTTAATAAAATTGAATAATTCCTCTTGGCTTGGATTAAAAAAAACTCAAAAAAGCGGCAAAGTCATTGAGAGTAAAAATCGCTTAAAGGGTTTTTTTCTTTCTTCACCCATTGTTGAGTCAGCGATGATGATGATGATGCTGAACTTAGTGAAGAAAGAAAAAAGTTTCATTTTTTATTGATAAATTTAAGAATCTTTAATAAAATAAGTAAGTTAGCGAAATGAAGACAATTTCAGTTGAGTTATGTTGAATAATTTAAGGACTAAGGATGAATGTTAAAATGATCCTATGAGATACACACAATGAATAACTCATTACCCTTAAGAGGGTGAAAATAAAACAGTAAGCTAGAAATAGAAAATTTGTGGGAGTCAAAAGATGTTTGGGTGTAAATTTTGTTGACTGTTGAAGGGTTATCTATAAAGTGACAATAACTTGAATATAATTCTCTCTTTTGCTGTCTCAGATTTACATGGAAATAAAAAGTGTTTTATGTAGGCGTTGAGTTAAGAATTTCTAATTAGTTCCAAGACTATTGTACTAAAAACTTTTTCTCATTATGTAAAATTAAATTAAAAGAAAGAAAAAATAATTTATAGATGCAATAAAAATTGAATGACAATGAAAATTTGCTGTATGTGAATAGAAAATAAAAAATTCCCATCAATTTGACGGAAGAGTGAAATTTAATCTCTATGCAGATTGTTTGTCTATTGATGTAAAATTACTAAGTAGAATTCTATGAGGCCATTGAAAGTGCGTTTTGTATTTAATAGCTATCATCATCATAATAATTGTCGCGCTCCGCTTTCATGCTTAACGATTTCTATTGAGGCTAACTTTTCTAAACAATTGAAAAGAAAAAAAAAACTTTTTCTTCACATGACAAACGGTGCAAAAACATGAAAAAATAAAACGACCTCTGTTTTTTTCTTTCATTATCTAAATTGCTCTACTGCACGATTAGCAAAACGACATGACCAAAAAAAAAAATACTCAAATTATGACTCGACTGTGCACATGATTAGCAAGACAAGTCTTTGACAAATGAGATGGACGGCATCATTAAAAGTCGAAGCAATTTTGTGAAGATGAAAATTGTTTGTCGTGGCAATTAATTTATTAGTCCAATTCACATCGATTAACTAATTGAAAAATCATCTCTCGACAGAAACACATGGAGTGTTTTAATGAGAGTTCTTGCATGCTTAGAAAAAGAAATCAAAAGAGTCACCCAGCGGGTAATCAATTGATTGTTTTTTTTTGCTAGAGTCATTAACTTCGATAATGATTTCTCATATTTCTTAACGATAATTTGAATTTTTGATTTTTGTTTTATGTGATGTGTTGAGAGGAAATTTGAGAATTTTTTTCATAGCATGTGTCGTGAGAGACCTTGAAAGCATTTCATACCTGCCGTGTTCAATGCAATCCATTATTTAAAGTATGTGTAAGGTGCACGCACTAGGCATCTTCATCATTAACTTGATTTCATCACTTTAAAAATAACGGTTATTTAAAATTTAAATAGTTAATTTAAAAAGTTCGTTATTTTCATAAACATGCAAATTACAAAAATAAACAAAACGTCAATAACTCATTAACGCCACTCCAAAAAGATCTATGACTTCTATTTGTTCCCAAAAAAATTTGTTTCATCTGAAAGACAATAGAGAGACAAGTATGTGAGGAATGTTCAAATTGAACAGTTTGTTCCGTTCATTGAGTAGCTTATAAAATGCTTCAATGGTTTTAAAGAGTATATCTATAAGAGATACACATGCATGCATCGAATAGATCGATTGTTTACTTAAAAATTTAAAAAGATTGTTGTTATACAAAGAGAGCAATCTTATATCATTTTAAAAAGAAAAGAAAGATGAAGATGAAGCAGTTAGCAATGAAAACAACGGAAAGATTTGAAAGGCAATCAATTATCGAACATTCGATAATCAGAGAAAAAAAATAATCAGATTCACATGCACAATATGATAAATTTATTTCTTTAGCTCTATTTAATAGTTTCAAACTATTAACAATTTTCAAGATCAAATTTTGATAGTAAATTGAAATAGATTGAAGAGTAGAATAATAGATGAGTTGATGCCATTTAGGGAAGGAAATTAAATAAACTGAATCGTTCTCCCTTGAAATTTTGCGGACTTGCTTCTGTAAAATTCTTAAGTGAATGATGATGATGATGAAGAAGCATCAATGTCTTTTCTTTTATTCTGCTACTACTATTTTGTGTGAAGGAAGCAAGCTACCAAATTATCGATTTCTAAATTTGGAGATAATTGTGAGTGAATCTTGAGCAAATAAATGCCACAAAAGGGGGAAATCGATTTTTGTTGATTTGACTCAAGAAGCGGAAAATTGTATGCTCTATAAATAGAAGCAAAATTCTTACTCTTCAAAAATTTAATCTCAATATCAATTCTTTGCTGACTCATATACATAGAATTTATCTTTTTGATATATAAAATTAAGACATCAGTGAGAAGAAAAAAAGAAAAGAAAATTGAAATCATTATAATCACCATCGTCGCTTGCTCTTTCGACTCACAAATGAAATGAAATTGTTGCCTGCGCAATGAATATTATTTATCTAGATTAATATTCGAAGAACAAGAAGGCAAGACAAAGAGAGCGAACCGGAGACATGGCAAAATTGAGACATAGCAATGACTATATCAAAATATAATCTTTTCCGTCTCCACTAGCTGCGTGTTGTTTCACATTAGTAAGTACTTCATCGGTATAAGATTTCAATTCTTCGCTTATTTTTGAATAGGAGAAAAGAATTTGAATCTTGAAAGGGAGAAAAAAAATTATAATCACATTAATTTTAACGAAGTCAGAACAGAAATGAAAGAGAAGAGAGAAAAATTGTAGACTTTTTTCTTTATTCATGATATGCCAGATATAGCGACATGTACATGCTGAAATGAGCGAAAAACGACATAAATTTGTTTAAGAAGCTTTTGTGTTATTGAGTTTCTTTCTTTCTTTACTTCTGTCATTGTTTCTAACACCCCATAATGCCCTTTTCAAGGCGTTTCACAAAAACTCTTTGCTGTATAATAATAAATTTGACGTGATTCAATTATAAAAATTTGTCACACGTCAGAGTTGCTAATTTGTTACTCACATTGTAATTTTCACGACTTTTTATTCTGAGTATGCGGTGCGGTGTGCTTAACGGTATGAGATGAGAATAAAATTCTTCTTTTCTTTTCTTTCTCTTACTTTATTTAATTTTTCTTCTTTTTTCTGCGTCATGAAATGGAAACAAAAAAGTTTGCTGTTGGTTTTTTATCCTTTCAAGGTGAATAAATGAGCAGCATTTTGACTTTTTTGTTTTGATGACAAATTGCTTGGTTTATCATACCATCTAACCTTGGTGATTTATTAAAATAACGCAAGAAAGCATAAGCAAAAATTAATATTATTTTTTTAACTTCTATGACCAACTTGAAGTCTAATTTCAATTTAGAATTAAAAGATTATTCAAATTTTTAATGAGAATTGACGACGACCATACTTGAGTATCATTTTCAGATTTTAATTTGAAATTTTCAAACCAAGCCAAACTAAGAAATGAACAGAGTATGAGTAGACAATGAGAAGCCAATTTAGAGCTTTGTACTTAAGAAACTAAGATAAAGACAATGAATATAATTAAAATATAATTAAACTTTTTTCCTGCTCTTTCTTTTTCTATTCTCATTTTCGGTTTTTTTAATTTGATTCATTTGCAACATCAGTGGCATCACACAGATACAAATACAAAAAAAGTAGAAAGAGAAAATTAATTAAAATATTCTAACAAATGAAATAATTCTTTCAATTGAAATAACAAACGAAAAATGCCGACAAAAACGACGAGTAGTGAGTGAGAGAGAAAAAAGAAGGGAAAAAATGCTTTCAGTTTGCAAGATTTATGGACTAGCTAGTTCTATCTCAATTAGTGCTAATTATTAACGCCTAAATCTACCGAAATTTGCGTGAAAAATTGAAATAAAAGGCGGAATATTGTGTTAAATCTTCTTATTCCTCTGATGAAATTCCTTCTTTTTCATTTTCTTAATTTGCTTACTGTTTAAGAGATAAATGAAAATGTAAATAAATCATTTAAATATACAATGCCAATAAAACGATAAGCGGCAATTATCGTTGACATACTTTGAGGTTTTTTTCTTTTGGCAAAAATAAATATTAAAGTTCATCAGTCTGTGGTTTATTGATTTTTTTAACGTATTGATTTTTAGGTAGTACTGGAAATTGAGCACTTCATAAATGATTATGCATTAAGTGAATACAATAACATTGGCAATTTGTTGAGACGACAGTGAAGAATTGAAATATTATTTTCAATCAATTATTTATCGCTTATTCAAATGAGCCTCAATAAATGCACAAATGCAAAAATGTTGTGAATTGAAAAATGAAGCGAGCGAATGAATGAGTATAAAAAAATTATTTTATGACGGTGATAAATGGATGTGTATGTGTATATATATGATGTGAGAGAGAGGGTGGTATGCATACAAGAGAAGAGAAAAAAAAATTAATTCAATTTATGCACTGCATTGACGTCTATATATATGAACATAATCTCCATCCCTCTCTTGACTCGACTTTATTTATTTATATGTATATATTTTTTTTTTCAATATTATTATTTATTTGTTTATGATGACAGCATCATCATCATCATCACCAGTGCACAGTGCAAAAAATTGATGAACGAGTGAGAGAGCAGACAAGGAAAAACATTTTTTATGGTTGGATTGACGTTCATTTTTTATTTATCTGACCTGAATAGCATACGAAGCCTCTTTTATTAATTCGAGTGCAATTTTTAAGCTCAATTCGCATTTAAATATTTTATAAATCAAAAATAATTAATTTAATTGCATACGCTCAGTGAAAAGGTTCTATAAGTTAAATCAGCATCGATGGTGGCTTCTGAAATGCACAATTAATCATTTTTTAAAGAAACAATTCTATCTCTTCCTTTTTGATTGTGATTGAACTCATAAAAATATAATTGCTTTGATTTGCTTATAGTTATTGCTTAACCAACTGCCGGCATGAAGTCAAAACAAAGAAAAAGAGCGTCAATCAATAAAAAAATATGAAATGTTATCACACAGCGAACGAGTGAGTTCCTTTTGATCAAGTTATGAGTCCTAGTGCTCAGCATGAAAAAATTGAGGTTTCTCTATAAATAAACAGCAGCGGCGACTAGAGGAAAGAAAGATTTTTTACCTTATAGTAGGTATAACATACACACGAGAAACTTCTTCATCTTTATTCGAAATATTGATTTCACATTTTATTTATGTATTTTTCAAATATATATGTATCTTGGTTGGATATATAATAATAATAAAATAAAATTTCTTGAATCACTTTCAGTCCTTCTCTACTCTCTTTTTCTGATCACTTCTGCTGCTACTCTATAGAGCGGCATATTGATGATAACTTTTTCCATAATTTATAAATAAATCTCGTGAGGGATGGAAGAACTTGCTATGAAGTAAACATCCTACTTTCTTTCTTTCTCTCCCATTCATGCCACAGCCTTTTTATCGCGTTTATTAAGAATTCATTTTTCATGTTTTTCTCTTGCTCTCCTTTCATCAAACAACTGCTGTTTTGATGAAGGATACTTCTTTCATATTGAACAGTGAATTACTTTAAATAACAACATGCTGAGCATTTAAACGACTTGGTTTACTTTAGATCAATAAAATGAAAGAATATTTTGGTTGAAAATATCAAAGAATCATGAATTTTAAAGATATGTAGATTATTATTAGAAATTTCTGCACTAATAAATTTTAATATCAAGTAAAATGTTATGATAAAGCAGAGTAAAATGTTTGTATATATTAAGACCATTAAGCCAAAAATATCGATGAAATTTTATGATGTTAGAAATAACGTAATTTTGCAAGTTGAATGAAAACAATGAAAAATGTAAACAACAAGGAAAGATACTTCGCATCGATGTACATAATATGTTATACTTATACACATACCGTTGTAAGCATCATGAAGGCACTTTTTTTAACATTCAATCTACATCATAATTTTTGTTTACTTTCTTCCTCTTCACTTTTTCCGCTTATGACGACAAATGCGGTAAAGATAAAATATTTTGATGAGTCACTTTAGTGGCGGCGAACGAACCCTCGTTTCATTCAGATTAAATATTTCTCAAAAAGTTATTGTTCATAAACTTGCTTACTGTCTGATTCTCTCTATTTTTGATTACTTCATTAATTGGAAATTGAATAAAGGCAGAAGAATCTTCAAGTATTTATGAAGATGATAATGGTAAGAATTAATGATACAAAGAGCAAAAAAGAGATAGAATTTTTTGTTTATTGACATAGCAGCAAAATCATCTATTCATCAATGTTATTACAGAAATTTCATTGTTATTGTTGACATAATCTTCTTGAATTCAATATCAAGTTAATCCTAGCACCATCATTGGCCAACCATCTTATATAAACAAATAAAGATTTTAATTAAATTTCTCTGTTGTTGGTAATGTTAAAAAAATGAAATTTTTTCATTCATCATCTCATTATAATAATGATTTTTATATCAATCAGCAATTGCTCATGATGATAAGTTGTAAGTCATCACCGAAACTCATTAAAGTTCATCAGAAAGGGAAAAAATATTAATTTTAAACAATTGAATGAGGCGTCTAAAAGTTTCTCTCTTTTGGCTGGCTGTTCAATGATGATGATGTTGTTGAAAGTATTCCTTTAAACACCTTAACAATTCATATCTTTATTAAAAGCATGAAATATGTATAAATTCAAATTTCTGACTCTTACGATCAAAATAATAAGAACAGTTCTCAACTTTAAAATAATAATTAATTATTCGATCAAGACTCACAGTGAGTAAGTGAATGAGTGAAGGGCAAAAAAAGGAAGCCGAAGAAGTAAATAAACGAAATTTCTTTGCTTGATCTGACCTCATCGTAATGACTCGACATATTTAATGCTTTCTTTATTCATCATCATCATCATCATGTCGATTGAAAAACATAAAAAGATACTTTAAATTTTTTATTCTACTCAGTCAAAAGAGAAAGAGCGAAATAGGAGTGAAGTCATCCATAAAATTAATAACTCATTTGCACCACAACGCTTCATTAAATTTTCACTCTCTATTTCTCGTTCTTTTGCCTATTCGAAAAGCATATTTTTCATGAATTGCTCTCATATGCCTATCATCATTGTTATTGTTATTCACATTTCACAAACAATAATTGCTAACGCTTTAAAATTTCATTTGCATTTTTGTCCTATTGCTATTTCTACTGCTGCCACATAGACGAACGAAGCAATGAAAATCAATTATAATTTTCGAGTGAGTCATTTGAACCCTATGCCGATTTACCCAAAAATGTTGAATGTCGCACATCATATTTCGAATACATTTCCTATGAAATAAAAATAAGCTTTGGCTATTATGTCAATTAGAATTTTGTAAATGCAATATGTATAAATGTTTGTCTGTATTTGTACCCTTGAAGCATGGGTAATTTTTGACATGAATATGCATTTTGAGGATAATTATGAGGTTCCTTTTATGGGTTGAAATTTTAATTTTTAAAAATACCATGAGGTGTTACTCGGTTATTGAGAATGTTAATTGAATTTCCTATTGTGTGTATCTTTTCAGATTTCAAATTATTAAGCATTATTGTTGTTGCTACTGGGCGTGAAATCTTTTGGTGAGTAAAAGACCTTTGATTTATTCTTAAATTTCAAGTAATAAAGTTTATATCAAATTTCAATTGATTTACCCTAAAAATATCGATTGCATTCAGTAAACTACCAAAAATAAACATTCTGAATTTTTTGACATATTTAATTTACATGTCTGACTGACATACTAATAATTATCCATCAAACAACAATTTACCAAAAATAAAACAAAATTTTGTGTATAAAAAGACTAAATTGAGTGCAATAAGAAGAGGATGGTCATTAGATTGAATGTATAAAGATAAATGTGACTCATGCCTATGTTTACCACACTTCCATAGCGCCCGAATGTGTGCGCAATTGTGTACATGGTTGTTACATGGCTTCAAACAATAGCAAAACACATTGAGAGAGAGAACATTTTTTCCTGCCTCATCGCGCGCCGTTTCGACAACATTGATTGACAATTGAATGGAAGACACTTTGTTGGATGTTTTTACTTCAAATTTTAACGACCCATCAAAGAGCACTGTGGCTCTTTCATTGTTTATTACAAAATTGATGTGCAGAAAAAAAGAATGCCCGAAAACCGATTTATTTGTGAATGACGTATCATGTTTATAAATATCAGAAAATTTAATGATGATTTTACTATAGTTGCATTGTGAATACTTGACAAATTATTGATATTTTTCGTATTTTCTGTCTTACATACACGTCAACAATGCGTTAAAGAGTATTACTGACAAGTGAGAAAAATTGCATGCTGTTGAGGTGCAAATTGGACACAATAACAAGGTCTGAGTGTTCAAATAATAATATGCAAGTATAAACTGACCGTTATTTAACATTTCAACTCGTCACACACCTTGTCATAAGTCAATAACAATATTTTTGTGAAGTCGTCATTTAGTCGCATGCAAATCGGCTCATAAAATACTAATCAGATATTCCTTCTGTAGACCACCCATCATTTCGGACTCTCTTTGATACAATATGCGATATATTTGCGTCGAAGTGTCCAATTTCATTTTCATATATTGCAGTTATATAACTTAAAATGAAAAGACTGTTCATCAGTCGTTTGCCGACACCAACACTCGATGATTTTAGATGATGTATTAATTTCCACACATCTTCAACTGCCTTTTAAAATGCAATCAAAATTGGAATTTAAAATCTTTTGAAGATCAAATTTCGTTCTGCTCTCAAGTTTGAAAGTTTCCATAAAGCAAAATAGTTTGACCTTCATGAAATCTACTCAATTACTCGATAAAGTTTAATGGCGAGATCTAATTAGGAACTCCGGAAAGTAGCGCTAAACTCATTTCACACTAATTCCAATCTAATGCTAACTATAGCATGTTAGAAAAAAAAGAAAGAGCTTAACACCAAAAGTCCCGAAAAAAAATAAAACAACAGAGTAAGAAAAGCAAAAGAAACTTTTTAATTTACGCCTGCAAAGAAATTTACTCTTATCACATTGGCATCAAGGGTATGTAGTATGTAATTGGCTTCATAAGAACGAAGAAAAAAAGCTTCTATCCTGGTCTGTAATTATGTTTTGTGTTTTGCTTTTAAAAGGAATGAAAACTTGTTTTTGAAAACTTACTTTAATGAGTTATAGAACAAGACTTGTAGTCTTTGAAGATTTTTTCCTTTGATTTTTTATTGTAATAAACTTTGAAATGAATGAAAATTTAAATTCTTTGATTACAAAATATTTTTTTTTGTTTTATGCAATATTTGCTATACCTAACATTTCAAGAGTTTCTATCCCTTAGACATTTCTTTTTTAAAAATTAACATCTACACACTCATGCATACTCATAAACAGAAAGAATTAAACTTTTTCTTTTCCTCGCAACAAACAAACAAGCAGCAAAAAAAAATTCAATCAGATAGACGAAAGAGCGAGAGAGCGCAAAAAGTTATAAATTTTAACATAATATTTAAAAAAATCCAAAAAGACGCCCACACACATGTTATACTGCTGAAATATTCGTGGCGTGCTTGCCAAGGTGAGCTAAAATGTTGTTTTGTGTCTGTGTACATTTGTTGAGTGGCGCAAAATGCGGTTGCTGCTGCTGTCTCATAATTCGAAGGCATTCATATGTCAATAATTGTCTGCTATGGCGACTGATTTGCGCCTCAAGCGATGCAAAGTAAAAAAATCATACAAAATTATTAAGTTTCTCTTTTTTCGTGCCTCTCTTGCTTTTGAATAAATTAAATCCACTATTCGATGAATACATGTGTCGTTTAATATAAAATGCATATATTTACTCACCAAGAGACTCTTTAGCATGCTTTAAAATAAACACTCACAAAGCGGCGCTAGTTTAAAGCTAAACAGGTTCATTTGCAACTATTTTTTGCCATTTGGCGCCATATACATTTATAGATTCAATTTTAGATGGATTTGATGAGATTTCATAATAAATTATTGTGCTGAAGTTAATTATTGAGTGAGAAAAGGAGATAAGCACTTTAAGTCGATGGTTTTATGAACTTAATCTTAAGATTACCATCCTTCCAAACGGCTTAAAAAATATTGATTGTAGGAGCAGCATTGTACTCAACTTCATTTATTTTAAAAGAGACAACATGAAAAATTCCATAAATGGAACATATCTGTTAATGTCATTTGTGATGAGTATAAGGTCATCAATGTTATAGTGAATGAGTGTGAATGAATTGATAATGAGGTTGTCTTATGAACACTAAGATAATCTTTATGTGTACTCTAGTAAAAAAAGAATTGAATTGATTCAGTATATCAAAAAAGGTTCAAGTAAACTATTCTTAAATAACTCTTTTTTGACCCAAATGTGAATGGATATTTTTTTGGTACATTTTATTTTCTTTATTTGCATTACAATTGTATCTTTTATTTCGGTATATTTGTCAAAAGAAAGAGGAATTTTGATTGTTTGACCCCATATGGAAGATTCATAGCAATTATTTATATACATGATGCATA
This sequence comes from Polypedilum vanderplanki, assembly GCA_018290095.1. Taxonomy (NCBI): domain Eukaryota; kingdom Metazoa; phylum Arthropoda; class Insecta; order Diptera; family Chironomidae; genus Polypedilum; species Polypedilum vanderplanki. The sequence goes on from CM031379.1 coordinate 31,661,477, forward strand.
TCTAGAAGAAATAATAAGTAGAAATCTGTCAAAATAAAAAAAATACTCACAAATGTGCTTGCTTTTGTTGTATTCTCATTCGCAGAAAAAAGGGTCATTTTATGGCCAAAGATAAACTATAATTTTCATACAATCTGACAATCATCATTGAATGTTCAACGACTTGAGGCATTTTTTTCAGCAGAAAGCTGCAGAAACAAAATAGTGAAGAGTTATTGAAAAGATAGACACACAAACCCATAGTTTTTAAGTGCCTTTTTACTTTGATAATGGGTTACTGTTCCTCCTCTATCTCTCTTTCCATCATACATTTATTTTCACTCTCTTTGAGAGGCGCGCAAATGATTAATAAACACCTATATTTAGTCCACGCTCATCATGAATGAAAAAGAAGGTTACAAAAAAGCGAAATTCTTTCAAAAGATATCTCTCTCGACACCTCCCTTTTGTTGACGTCTCTTCATCCATTCATTCTAGCAAACATCAAACAACAACAGCAAAGACGATCATGGTTCGTCATCTGATAGACGCACAACAATGAATAGGGCGGATGGATGAATATAAGAGCACGCTAATTAATTACTCATCTCAATGAGTTATCATCTAAAAGGCAAAAGAGTGTCGAGCACCGAATGTGGCTATTCTTCATTCTCTTGTGATAAATTGGTTACGCTTCAATACGATAATGGACCAGTTTGGTACTGTTTCGACTCGTTATATTATTAATTGTTGCCATTGTGCGTTACGCGAGCTATGAACTAATTGAATATTTTTTCACCGCCTGACATAAAAAGTAGAAAAAAGATTTTTCGCTATTTTCTATGTCTTATGATTAATATTCAAAAAAGTACTAAAAGTATAGCAGGGCTATATTTTGAAGGGAAAAATAAAAGAATTATTAAATTGACCGCATGTGCGAAGCGAGTGATTGTTATCAATTGTTAGTGCTACATTCATATGTAGAGTAAACTTTTGTATCAACTAATGTTTTCTATTGTTCAAAATAACAGGTTATGATTTCAATTGTGAGGCAAAATCTAGGAAATTCAATTTGTAAATGAAGGCTTTCGATGGTTATCAGATTTTTGAGAACTAAAATTCCTTTATTATAGAAATATGTAGAATTGCCTAATTTAAATTTTTGATAATAGCAAATGAAATTTTATGCTTTGAACAATTGAAATCAACTCATTATGCATGACACAAATAGATAAATTAGTAACTGGATCGTACAATAAAGATAATAGTTATTGTTTAAAATTGAAATTAAACAAAATTGATATTAATAAAATTTCATCATAAACAAAGGCTTGCCATCGATTTTGTGTGCACAATAAATTGAGAATTTCATTAAACAATTGCAATTATTTAACCTGTCGCATCATAATGTCAATCGACTGTCATAAATTGAAATTGATAACATTAGAAGGTGGGCAAAAGAGAAGCAAGCAATAACAAAATTTATTGTCAAATATTTTTTAATAAATTTCTGAGTCTCATTAATTATTTAAATGACTTAATGGAAAATCAATAAATTCTACCACCCATTGACAACACACATACATTAAAGTATTATATGTGAGCTCATTTCTCTCAGTTTTGTGTCGTCAATAATATTTTAATAATCGAGTAGCTTTATGGAAGCATTTTTATAATGGAATTATTTTATGTTTGTAGGGATTAGTGCGTATTTAGCCAAAATTATATTAAAATGAAAATTATTTCATTTCACCAAATGCGACAGCGGTGAAATTATGAGATTTAACCAAAAATGATTAATTGAACATCAAATGCAAATTTAATTATAAAACGATCTAAAAAAGTTTATTTTCTGTATTGTGGGTTCAAATTGTTTCTAAAATTAATGAGTTTTAACATTTTAAATCTTGACAAACATAAAAGTTTAAGCTTTATCAACAAATTAACTCAAAATTTGCATAATTATTTGCTAAAAACATCAATTAATCAAACAAAAACAGTCGCAATGAAATCTGATACTCAAAATTAATCGTATTCTTCAGCAACTTGTCGTCACATTGTACATTTTTTCAATTCCAATCTTTTCAATCAATTCTGAGATATCAAAAAGATAAAAATTTATCTCGAAATAAAAAAATCCCTCGAATGAGATGAAACAAAAGAGCGAAATGACAAATTGCCAGTCGTAGTTGCCGCTTAGAGGCAAATTTTTCTTTTGATTAATTCATAATCGCATTGAATTATAACCACGGTTAGTTCATCTTCATGGCTATAAATTATTGATGTGAAGAGCAGAAATAAGCAGGAGAGAGAAAATTTACATTCACTAATTAATCAATGAACATGTGTTCATCTGCATATAGTAGACTGAATTGTGGTTAATTTTGTAAGTGTGTATGTATTTGTAAAACACCACATTATAAGCGTTCGAGCATGATTTTTCTGAATTAATGCCACTTGATTTACAACGTGCTATTGAAGAGCGATTTTTAAATAAAATTAATGTAGGCATAACAGCAACAGCAGCAACAATCGTATTTTCGATTCATTAAAGGTACGATTTCATCTTTTTTGCCACTTTAGCGGCTCTCACACTTCTTGTCTTGTGCTCGAGCGTGCGTTCATAATTGTAAATAATGAAAAAAATCCACCTCAAGGTCTTCTTTTGCAATAATCGACTGATAATATTGAAATTTTTTTCTTTCTCTCTTTTGGCATAAAAAGCTCTTAAAAATTCGTTTTTAATTAATTCACGTTAATTAAATTCTAGTAGTAGAAGTAGGAAGATAGAAGGAAGAAAGCAAAAGTGTCACATCCCTAATTTAATTTGCTTTCCTTGCTGCTGAGATTATATAGAGTCTATATCTAAAATATTCATCGAATGACGCCATGAATCAATTTCACTTTCGTCTAAAGCAAGCTAAAAATTTAATTAATAGACAACTAAAAGGAAGCAGAAAAAGGAAAATGGATAAAACAACTTCATGCTTTGTTTACAGCAAAATTTAACTTGAATGTTTGTGCTTTTTCAACATTCATCTCTACAACAAAAAGGCGTCATTGGTGCTTAAAAGGAAATTTTTTGTGTGTGCTGAGCGAGAAAGGAAAAAACTTGAAAAATAAACAAATCCATTATCCTGATGGAGGAACGAGCGAGAGTGTTTTTATGTATGTACAAAAAGGCACAGCAACAGCAGCAGCATAATGAAATAAATCATCATCATTGTCTTTAATTAACAGACAAGATAAAATCGCCTTTCTCCATCTTTTTGTTGACGCGATTTAATTTCTTTCTCTCTCTTGCTTGCTTGTTGTCGAGCTTCCGATTAGCGATTATGTACATTCTTTTTTTAGTTGTATTATTTTTTTGTTCAAGTGAGATTTCTTCTTGTTGCTTGCTTCCATTGTGTAAGCAGCAGTAGCAACCGGCTCGATTACACTGCTCGAAGGCTTTTCGATGTTTCTCTGATAAGGCAGCAACTCACAAAGTTTGTCGATTGCTGCTGCTCTATTGTACGCTCTCGATATTTTTCATTAACGACAAAAGAAACTATCAGTGATGCTGTGAGCTAAATTAAAACTTTTTGTACATCAAAATTAAAAAAAACTTTTTTTGTTTGCCTTGAGCTAGTTTAATTCACTCGCAAAAATTAATTCTGTATATATCGGTACACATTTATCTATGTCTCAAAAGTTTTAGTGAAAATATCTTTTGGTAAATTTTCAAAATAATTTTCGATAAGTGAAACTTTTCATTTAAATGCTTAAACATTGATTGAGTTCTATTAAAATTGATTAGTTTTGAAAACAAAATTTATCTAAAATTGTTTTACTTGCTAATTCATCACTTAATAAAGTCAAGAGATTATAAATTATTTAACTTCCTATAAAAATCTGCAAATTCAGCAATATCTTGGGATTTGTTATCTTTTTCCACTCAACAAAATTTACAATCAACATCATAGAAAATTTCGACTCAATAAAGGACATTTTCTGTTGATCCTTTAACTTTATTTACAGCCTTCAATAATATAAATTGATAAGCAAATAGCCGAAAAAAGGAAATTTATTTTCAATACCATAAATGCGTTAAAATTTTCCCCTTTTATGATTTCTCCAAAATATCATCAGACTTAATTTGACATAGTATAAGAACCAACGTGGATGAATCAAAAGGAGTAAAAAAAGAAATTCCTTTTTTTTGCAAAAGTGAAAAAGAGATAAGATAAAAGAATGAGAAAGCACATCCTAATAAAAATATCGTAAAATTTCACAAAACAGCAAATTTGCTTATTCAAACAAATCGATAAGGCATTTTCCAGAGTGAGAATTTTTTATGTCCATAGCAATGAGAAATTCTTTCTCTTTTACTAAAAAGAAGTCAGTAAAACTCGCGCAAGCAAGCGAAAAAGAGAGTGAGAGTAACGACGTGAAAGTGAAGTAAAAAGAAAGGCACACAATAATTTATCATTTGATAAGCATGATTGCTGACCATGATAGGCAATGACAGGGCGCTATATAAAAAGTTCTCTTTCAAGTTGCCTTTGCATATACAATGTTGTCGCTGTTTAGTAGCTTGTTGTTGTTGTTTAGCACAAGGAAGATTAATTTATGCTTTTCACTTTACGGTTGTTTGGAGGAAAAATTCTGATTAGACACGCTAAATATTTGGCCTAATCACGAAGCGAAATAAATTTTTTTCGTCTCTTTTGCATGCACATGAAATATAGAAATAGAAGATGCGCAATCAACAGTGTGCGATCAGTTTTCCGTTTTTACAACACTCGCTTTAATTTTATGGCTGTATATGAAAGGGAAATGAAAAGATTATTATCTATAATTTCACCTTCCATGGTCAAGTTCAATATATTGAAAATGTTGTAATTTGAAAATTTTCCATATTCTCGAATGTAAAGTAATTTATCAAAAAGACTAAGACATTTTGACCATAAAAAATGTATGTGACTGAAATACAAGAAAAATATCACCCAGTGTGACATCCAAGCACGCCTTTATTGTCATTCTCAGAATTGCCTCTATTGAACGATTTTTTTTGCCATTGCTTTGTGCTGCTATTGCCATTGCCTGCCTCTTATTGTGTGTTGTGTGCTTTTAACTTGGCTTAGTCGGACATTCATTATTAAATTTTATGTTTGTTTGTTTTCTCTCATGGCTGTGTGTGTTTTTATTTTTTTAAACGAGCTAGTCAAGCGATGGACATCGATTGAAAAATAAATCTGAATAAATAAGCAAAACATTTAAAATTTAACCAACTCTTGATGTTGAATAAAAACTAGTGTCATTGAGGAAAGAAATCGCCAAAAAACACACAATAAATTTCAACTCTTTTGCTCTTCTCAGTTCCACACTCGCTTACTATACCAACATTCCAAATGAATGCTATTATTTTAAATATTTCAACTTTATCGATGTCGCGTATCTATTTTGTTGAAATAGAGAAAAGAGAAATAAATAGAAACAGAGAGAAGCACAAACGAAATAAATGGAGATAAAAATAAATAAATAAAGCGCCAAAAAATATTCAAAATAGCGTTTGCTGGGTAGAAGGAGAGTGTTATCTGGACATGATTTTGTCGTTATTTATTTCAACCGTTTTTAGATAGTTTTGTCTAAGAACAAAAGCAAATTGTCGTAAAAGAATACGATATGTGTATTTTAGGAATATTCATGGATAGTTTCGAACCATTTTAGCGCGCACTGCTTATCTTTTATTTTCGATCGCAATAAAAAAACAAGAAACACCGCAAAAGAATGACAATCAGTTTAAAAAATAGCTTAATTTATCGTTAAAGTTCATGATGATTGAGCATCGCTTGGTGCTTGGTGATGCTGTCAGCATAGTTGTTATATCTAAAGAGAGCAATGAAAAGAGATTTTGCAACAAAGTTCTTGCTTAATCATTATCTTATTTAAGATCTCAAGAGTTCTTTTTCACTTTGAAGTTGAAAGAAGTGATATTTTATTAGTAAATATCGTTGACAACACAAATTATCAATGTAGATCAGGAATTTGTGATATACTTTCACTGTTTAGAGAGCATAATATGTTAATTTTCAAAATAGAGAAAATGTAAAAGAGTAAGACATAAAATTGAGATTATGATGACTACTTATAACAATATCAATATATTGATCGCATAAAAACTATACATAAGAGAAAATGTGTCAAATTAAGAATTGTCACTTGAAGGTATTGAAATTCAAATGAGTTTGGTTTTATAATAAAGTGATAAAAGAATTGAAAATGAGAGAAATCATTAAATTAATGAAATCAGAAGAGGAAATTTATCGATTTTGGTATGTTTTAAACTTGATTTTCTCAAATAAATAAAAATTTGTTTTATTTAAAATGTAAAGGGAAAAACACGCTAAATATTTTAAAATATTTATATTTCTTATTTACTCATTTTAAAGAGTGTAATCTTAACGATGATTTCGATAGTCATTTCCTTTGCTTTTTCGTAAAAACGAGACGATAAAAATTGTAAAAATGTGAAACTCTGTTTATAAAAAGTCAATTTTTTATGCATAAAAGAATCAAATCATTGGCCAGCCTCTAAACAATAAAACTCCGATCGAGGCGATAAATTTAATATTTATTTAATAAATTTGAATACATGACAAAAGAAGAGACACATTTGAAGTCATGAAAGAAGATAAAAGAGCGAAAAGTCGAGATGATTCAGGGACTGGAATTTAATTTTTCTCTTTCTTTCTTTCACTCTTTGTATTTTTGTCAGTTCAATATCCGGATATACAAAATATATTCGCGCCGCTCTATCTAGCATTAAATCCCATCTCAATGTTTCTGAACAGCATTAGAGAGATAATCAATTAGCGATGAATTCATTTGAGCAATAAATCAAAGCATTAAATCCCTTTATCATTGACCACAAAATCAAAGTTGCTTTCTTTGAATGAATAGAAATATAAACATCATTAATGTTATTTGTTTAACCTTATCATTTTTATTTTTATCAAAATATCTTTTTGTTAAGCAAAATATTGAATAAAATTTTTGAATTTTCTCTACTTCTTTATATGTGAGATACATACTTAATTATCTAATTAAAACCGGAATTTTTCTTCTTCTTCTTTTTTATTCTATTCAAAATAAATAGAAATAGAAAGATTAGTGTTTTATGCTGTGTTTAAAAGACATTTAAAAAAGCGAGATGATGATGATTAAAAATGCGACAACTGTAGCGAATTTTAAATTCAAACGCAAAATCTATACACAATGTGGGTTGTGTTTAAAGAAAACATAATTAAATTTTAAATGAGAAAAAGAGAGATAGGAAGAAATGTGAATTTAAACATGTCTTTTCACTCTAAGATCATAAAAATTTTTGAAGAGACATGTCAAAATTACCTTTATTGACATTCAAAAATCAGTCAATAATCATAAAAGTGGAAACCTTTAAAAAGAATGCCTTCCATCCTCATATCACAAAATAGTCATCTTAAAATCATGTTTTTGATAGAATTAGTGACAGATTAAAGAGCGACATTCACCTTTTTCTTTCTTAAATTCGCATGAAATCAAAGTGTTTGTGTATGTGTCAAAAGAGAGAACGAAGAAGTAAAATTTTATAATATTTAATGATTCGTTCTTAACCATTGTGACAATCAAAATGACTTCATTCGTAATAAAAAGAAACCGCTTTCAACCGCCACTAGCTAATGCCTAATTGATGCTTAAATAGCTATAAAAGTGTTCGTTTTCTTTTTAATCACAGTTTTTAGCACATTTTATGGTTTGGAATTATGCGACATTCAATTTATTTCTACTTATGACTTTTCTTTAATTAAATCAAGTTGCTGCAGTTGATTTTTTAAAGTCAAAAACCTTTAAAGTTAAATCAATAGTTCACAAAACCAGAATATTTTTTATTTATACTGTAATTTGTGGCGAAAGAAGACCCATTAGCGAGAAATAAGTAAGCAAGAAGCTAATTTTATGCAGTTTTAATTAGCAGTAATTAATTTTATTTTCTCTTGGCAAATGTGTGTAAAAAGCACAGTAAAATGTTAGAAAGATCCTTTCAATAGTATTTCTCAACTCTTTTAATTAAATTAACATGATGAAAAAAATATCTCATGTGATGTATGTTATGTGAATTTTATTCAATTCTGAAAAGGCTCACTTTTGTGTTAGACACAACTTCTTTAAGCAGAAGCTTCTCAATTTATATTCACATATAAATAAAGTATGAAGTGAATATGAAGCGAAAACCCCATCACCTAATTAAAACTAATTTAGAAGTCGAGAAGCGAAACCAATCTTGCCACTACAACATATAGCAGCAGCAAAATCAGTAAGCTCTTTCTCTCTCTCACTCTTAGTGAGTTCTTTTTAAGGCGATAGATAAGCCATTAATTCTCTTTCTCTCAACATGTTCTCAATATTCTAATTAAATTAGTAGAGAAAAATAGATTTCTCATTCATTCATTTAGGCTAATGGTACATCCATAGCACAGCAGCGGAAGGTTCTTATCACATATATTCTGTCTTTCTCATTCTGTCATGTATTCATTTTAATTAATTTGTGATATTCTTTCTTCGAATATTGATTACATTTGTCACATGTTGAGATTCATTTCTTTTAATTTAGATATCTTACAGTCGATATTCTAAGTGAAGATCAAAGAATATTTTGCCGTTAATAAAAAAAGAAAGGTTTACATTACCACCTGAGTTACTTCTTTATCATATCAATTTAATTCTTAGAAGGATTCTCACAATTTTATGAACTAAAATATTGCATAGATAAACTTTCTTTTTATTCAATTATATAATTTTTTTATTTTTTCAATTAAATTTACCACATAAAAAGTTACACAAAAATCCCATTATATTAGGTAAATAACTTTGTGCATATTCTCTCCTAATAAAATGTACACACACAAACTTGTAACATTCAATTTAATCTTACTACGACATAAAAGAAGAAGAAAAAAGTTTTTATATTCATGCATGCTCCATAAATGAATTAGATTCACATAGGAAGAAGAGAAAAATATTTTGTGTGTGAGAAATAAAATGCCATCACATATATACAGACTAGACCAATTGAGGGATGAGTTGAGGACAAACTAGTTGTGAGAAGTCCCTTTTTTCTTTTTTTTCCTTTATGCCACCTGTCGCGATCAATATATCAGAAATTCCTTTACGCTTTATTTGTTGATTATGTCGACACATGAGACGCGGGTGGTATGTATTATCTATTTCAAATTAAATCAAATTCTGAATGTGACGACAGTAATAATTTTGAGATGAATATTGTTGATGGATTTTTGAAAATGTCTAAATAATAATTTATTATGACAAAGCGTCTCTAATGCCATCCATAGAAAAGAAGAAAGATTTCTGCACAACAGGAAATTAATTCACATTTAATGTGTTGACTGTTGGATGTCCAAACTAACTTTATTCTTCCCTCAAAAATATCATCAATGAATGCTAATTTAATTTATATTAATTTGCTCTATATATCAGTCACATGTGTTTTATTCTCATAAATCTATCTTTATAATACCTATATAAATATAGAATAGGAAAGAAAAGTTTATTTCGTTAATTAAAAAGACATGTTATGGCTTAAGTTTAATAAGATAAAACTAATAATGAGAGAGAGAGAGACAGATAGAAGCACACACACAGTGAGAGGAAGTTGTGCTAGAATTGATTTATATTCAAATTGAATTTTAATTTAGCAAAAAGGTTTTGTTAGTTTCTCACAGTTGATTTAAGAAATTAACGAGAATTTGATAGTATAAATTAAATTCTACTAATTTAAATGCAAATCCTTTTCGTTCTATCGAAGTTTCTAAATTCTATCGAAGTCAACAAAAAAGATCTAAAACTCAATGATTTTCCCATTTTGATGCTATATGTGTGACTATAAAAGTAATACAAGTGTGCAACATGTGCATATCCTCAACTTGACCACCAGCATCAAATCCTATCATCAACACTATTGTCATTTTATTTTATTATTTTCTCTCTTCTTTCTTCTATCTTTTCTCGCAGTCATATATACACACAAAACTGATAAAAAGGGGCCACTCATGTCCTCGGAAATCGAGTTAAGTTTTTGTTTGCTGAACACAAGTAAGAGAAAGAGAAGTTTGACTAGGTGTTAAATCTACCTGTTGATAGTTGTAATGTCTTTTTTATTCAGTTTCTAATTTACTTCATTCTTTTTCTATCTGCACAGCTGCGATTTTGTCTATATTAGAAAATTGATGTTATGCCATTAATTGAGGTGACTAAAGGAGGAATTATATTTAGGATAAATTCTCTCCTATGGTGCTCTCTCAAAAATTTCCCATGCTGAAAAAATGCAAACAAAACAGAATAAAAAGTGATGATTAAGATTAATGATAACAATTAACAAATGCTTGCGCATAAAAATTATTTCCAATTTTATAAAACACGTTTTTAATTAATTTTTTCTTTTGTTTGACTGCTGATGCTGACTGAGTGAAAAATATATATAAATATGACACATAATTCATATTGCCCTCCAAGAGCAATCAAGTCAAGTGTTTGTGACTATAAAGTGTAATATGATATTAGCTTGTCATCATATTCATCAATATAAAAGAGAGAAAAATATATTTTTTGATATTTTTCAAAAAATGCGCAATTTAGACTTAATCCGTCTCTTATCTTTTAATTTATTATGCAGCTACTGGTTCAAACTTTTTGAATAAACACGAGCGAAAGATAAAAAAGATGCATTTGAATAAAAGACTCTGATCTTTACTCAATTTTAATTTCTTAATTGATTGCAGTCTATTTTTAACTATCAAATTTCAATCAATTAATTTTACTTCTTTCATCATTTGCTTTATAGCAAAGAAATTTCATTACCTTAATGGATCCATTTTTAAAATTAGAAAAAAATTTACAAATGAAGAAGAAATAAAAATTTGAATAAAGGTATTTACAAAAGGTAGTGGTGGTGATGGTAGCAAAAAAATTTAGTATTTACTCAAAAAAGGTCAATGAGCACATTAAAGAAGAAAACAAAAAGGCTGAATTTGTTTTATTGATTTTTAACTTGTTCTTAGAAAGAATTCAAAGAATGAAGGGAGTAACACCTATAGATTTTTAATTTTTACCGATCAAAAGGTCAAAAATGTAATCAATAAAACTTTTTTTCTCTTACTTGTCTTGTTAACATATTTAAGCTTTAAGGAGTTGGCAAAATTTAATAAATTTGATTTTTCATGACACAATACATTCACTAATCCCCGATTTATAATAATTTTTAAAATTTATCTAATTTGTTGCTTATCCTAAAATATTTTAATCAGTGAGCGCCTTCATTAGGTCAAATTGGATTACAATTTAATTTGCCTAAAAAATAAAATTCTACATTTTATCGTCGTTGAACTTTATTCATAAGCTAAAGACAAGCGAATAATTATGCAAATTCTACCCTGAAAAGAATGAGAAAAACAGAATGCATAAAGATAAGACGACGGCAAGCGAAAGAGAAGCAAATTGATTTCCTTGCGACAAAAAAGTTTTTTAAGTGAGCTTAACAAAATAAATGTTGCATTTACAGGAACAGAAGCGGAACGGAGAAAACCTGTTAAAGTTTATTTAATCAGTTGCTAAAATTCTCAAAAGTTTTAATCATTTTCCGTCTTTTATCGCAAATTAGTCGTTTTCTCTCGTTTACCTCCTCTTGTCTCTTGGTATGCAAATAAGCATGACACCCATTTTAAAACACAAAAAAACTTTTTTGTTTGTCGCAAGAGAAAAAGAACCTTTTTAGCCTCATCGCCCATTGAAAATGAAATTTGAATTTCTTTTCTCGCTCGCTGTCTTAAATTGTATAAATGTTGAGCAATCAAAATTAATTTGCATAATTTAACAAAGCAAAAGAGTTTCCTTTATTTCCTTTCATTGCAGCTTCTGTGCGCGTATCTAATTTCTTACTCATCACTAGCAGCGGCCTTTTTTGAAAGGAAAGAATTCAAAAGTTAAAAGGAAATTGCAGTATTTTAACGCATTTATCTTTAAATTTCAAGACAGACAGACAAATAAAATTTTATTCAAAAAAGAAGCTAACAAATAATGTTAAGAAATTAAAGCTTCATTGTCGATTGAGGCAAGTCATTTGTATTCACGAGTCGCGCGTGAACTTCTTTTTATTTCTCGGAAGCAAGCAACTTGGATGGATGCCTGTATAAGGTCGTGAAAGGATTAAGAACAAATTTTCTTCTTCTTTTCAATTATTTTCACTATAATACCATGACAGCGACTTGAAGAAAACTCAATTTCCATTGAGAATTTAGTTAACACCAACATGCTGGCCATAATGTCTTGACACTTTGCGTTCTGTAATCAACAGCACATTGAATTGAGAGGGAGTCAAGGAAAACTTTCTCGACACAAAATTCACATTTTGGTATGAAGGTGCCACAAGAGGAAGTAAAATTTCAAAAAAGGAAAGTAATTAAAAAACTGTTTCATGAGAGAGGTTACTTAATTTTCAAAAAGAAAAACCGAAAAAGTTTTTACTTCTTCAAAAGCATGAAATGAAATCGTAATTAAAACTCCATAAATTTCATCTTTCACCTTAAAAGGATCAAGAAGAAGCAAGTAAAAAAAAAAATTTAAAAAAGTCAGAACAAACAGAAAAAAAATTAATTAAAAGTCGATAAGTTCAAGCAAATATACGGCAAGTTTATTGGCAGTTTACTGAAATAAAGGAGGAGAATCGTCCAGTTTCTGATATGAGAAGTAGTTGATTTTAATGAGCTGTTCATGACGGCGCGTTGCTTGCGTATATTTTTTTATATGAATTTGATTTCTTCTTTCGCACTGCTGAATCGCAGTTTAAAGATATAATTTAGCAAATAAAAAGAGAATTCAGGATGTGTATAATGAGATTGTTTTCTTTCTTTTACAGATCGTAATCAATAGTCAGCCAGTGAGAGCAAGTGAATAACTTCTTCATTGACCAGCGTGTAGAACAAAAGAACGTCTTATTTTTCGAAGGCGACGTATGCTGATACGATCAAGGTAAATATGCAAATCACCTTCCACCAAAAAATACTTTCGAGAAAACTCACCAAAAAAACATACAAACAAGCAAGATCGAGAATATTTTGGTGATGAGAATGTTGTTTTTATTGAATGTTATCCCTTTGGCTCTTACAATGGCAAGAAAAGAACAATTCAGTAGTAGATGCCGCGCTACTGATGTACACATTTTGAGACTCATTGATTGGGAAATGACTTTTGATTTCTCCTCGTATTTAATTGAGTTGTTTGAATAAGGAATCTTTATTTGACTTTTCAATGTGATCAATGTTGATTAATGTTTGAGTTTAGGCATCAATAGACGTACTCTTTTAAATAATTACTCATGGTTTACGATGAAATAACATGGCGTCATTGATGTCACCATTGACTTTGATTTTTCCTTGAGAAATTTCATCAGCAACTGTTAGTTTACCAACTTCCATCAACAGCATATCACTGTCACTAAAAATCCAATTTCATTCTGTAATCTGAAATCCATCTTCTTATAACTTCATATTTCTCATTAGTATTTGAATATTTATGTAGTGAATTTTCTGGATTAATTTTTGCTAATTTTTTGAACATTCATTGATAAGAATATAAGCTTTTATTTCGTTTTAAAATTGAATGAGTCAAAAGCAGAAGCTAAATGCAATTTTTATCTGATTTCTATCTTACTATATAACTTCCTCAACAAATCTTTTCTTTTCTTTATATTGACATACTCTTTTTTAATACAATTTAAAGTTTGAACTGACAATAAGTGAAATGACACACATGAGAATGATAATGTGCATGACAAGTAAGTTAAAACAATTTTCTGTTGCATTTTCTCTCTCTCCCGAGTACTGTTTAAATCCCACCATGGAAATTAACATGTCCATCATTTTACTTGCCATCGTCAATTGATCGATCAGTTGGACAAAAGCGAAAGGAGAAGAGCAGAGACAGACGCATATACACAATACCAACTTAAATTATCATGCGAATCGAATCGATAATAAAAAAATACTGCAAAAATACTCGACAATGATTGCATATAATTTTATGATGATGACGAGAGCAAGTAATGTAAAAAAATTCTGTGAAATGTAGCAGCAAAAAAAGGGCTTCCTTTATGCAATGAAGCCAATAACGAAAAAAAGAGTGAACCTGATTATTACCCACAGAAAAAAAACTGATGCAAGAATTTCATCAAGCCACAATGCATATCTTACAGATTTGGTCTGGTTTCTTATTCTTTATTGAAATTTAATAAGTTTTTAGAAAAGAAGTTCAATGATGTGAAGATAAAATTACTGCTAAAGTGTAGCAAACTTGTTGACTATAAAATCTTTTAGAGCACAATATGATGCTTCAAACTATACTGAATTGAAAACTTTTAAAATCATCAATTTATTTTTCTCAGCTCAGCACTTGCCTCTTGAATCGATGAAAGATTTATTGCCCACCCAAGCGAGAAAGAAATGCATTAATGAAATATTTATGAGATGAATTAGTAAACATTTGAATGTTATGTAACAGTAATTAATGAAACTATGTAGATCAAAAAATAATTTTTTGTCGGCAACATTTATTCTTCCTTTATGTTATTTAAAAACTATTGATCAATCAAGTATCGTCTAATTAATCAACGTACACAAAGAAATCCTTTAAAAATTTTCTCGCTTACTTGTGTCTCACGATGAAATTTAATTAATGATCATCATCATCCTCAATAAAAATGAATGTCTATTGATTCCCTGGGTCGCAATGTTTTATGATACGTCATAAGTCTTCTCTTTATATTGCTTCTCTTTTTCGTCAATTTTCTTTACTTTAAATTTCAAAGAGCAGTCAAGAGGAATTGACCGCGTCAGAGTTGAAAAATGCTTAAAAATTTACTCATTATTACTCGAGTCAAAATGTTTCATTTCCAAACTCTGATGAAAAATAATATTGAATTTTCTTGTTTCACGTCCGAATGAACCGCAGTTGTATCATTTTGATCATTAAGATGCATGTGTATGATGTTTATATTTGGGGAGAGTAAAAAAAGTACTTAAATTTCCTTCTCTTAACCACTTATTCTATGCAAGTTAAAAAGAAACTGGTTTCACGCACACAGAATTTTTAATGTTGAAAACAACATCAAAAGACATTAACGTCCTCTTCTTTTATTATTTTTCTTCTCCTTTTTACCTTTTGCTACAACGACAAAAATATAATAAAAATCAAGACTCAATAGAGTCAGTAAATTGAGGTTAAAAAGAGAAAACGCAGCAGCACTTGATCCTTGCTGCGCTGTGATTGGTCAAAAAGTGCAGGTGGTCACACGCTTCGCGCTCAAAATCACCGTTTCACGATTCTTGATGTCGATGCCTTTTTGCACTGCATCATTGCTGCTCAATGTTAACGAGGGTCGGCGACTGACTCAATTACTTGCACAAAAGTGTCGCAACCTTCTGGTAATTTTTATTCTTTTTTCTTTTGCGTCGTAGTGCATGAATAACGAAAGTAAGAGATAAGTACGTTTAAATGTTAATTGCTCAGTGGAATTACAATCTTCCATTATCATCATTTCTCTGCTGCGTACTCATATAATATATACTGATTTTTCTTTATAAGATGCTGAGCTCAACATAGTTTAATATGGCAGCTGTTATTGTATGGGCAGATTTTTTCGTTACATAATTTTTTTTTTTTTGCTCTTTTCAGAAAAAAATCAATTTTTGAGGTCAATCTGAAATTATTTTTTATTCAAACGTTTCTCTTTCATGCTTATTTGTTTTTATTTTTTCATTTGTAAAAACAGAGAGCGGATTTAGTGGAATTCATTTCAATTTAATCCTTAAATGGAAGCATTTTCCTCTCATCATACTATACATATAGTGTGTAAAACATGCAAAAAATTCATTTTCTGGGAGGCTTTTTTAGTGCAAGCGCTTGAAAAAATCCTTTTAATGGAAATGAGTCTTTAGATAGCTTAAATATACACATAGTGTCGTTCTCACTTTAATACGACAGAATTAGAGCATATATACATTCGAAACATAGAGAGAGAGAAAAGATGGCACAGGTTGCAATATATTTTATTCCATTTGATTTATTGAGGGCATTTTTCTCACACTAAATTTAGTTTCACACTTGTGTTGCAGCTAATCTTTAACTAAACAAAGTTCTGTTTTCATTCTAAAATGCAATAATAATAATTCTCATTATTTCCACCAATAAAATGAATTTGGATGAAGAAAATTTAATCTCCAGATATGAAAAATATTAAAAAATTAGGTCATCCAAAAATATGTTCTGTTTCTGACATAAGCAATTGAATAAGAATGAACTAACATTGTATAAAGTGAAATTCAACTCTAGATACTCTTGTAGCAGCAGCAGTAATATTATTTGTGAAACATGTAGCTAGTTAAGAAGAAAACAGACACCTTCATTACATTACTTTTATAATGAAGAAATAAGGAAGATATTTCTATGCAGATGAAGATGTCAACTTAAGGTGTGCATGTATGGTGGTTTTCTTAATGACATCTCAAAACTCGAATGTGTACATATATTCGTTGTCATCTTCTGCTTGTGGTTTTAATTTTCAGTTTAATTCCATTCTATTTCATCTTTTAATAGTCATAGAAACCTTCGAGGCACAATTGGTCTCTATTATTGCAAGCATTTGTGCATAATATTGAGGTTTCTTGCGTCATATATGTGGTATTGCACTTTGTCTTGATATTAAATTTTTAAGATGAGATTTTAATTAAGAGAAATTTCTTAAAATATTAATGATAACTTACAAATATAACGGTTATTATAAATTTGAATTTTTTTAAAAAATATTTCGTTAAAAATAAAATTTTTTATTTTACAAAAACATTAATTTAATCTGAGCGATAAATATTATTAACTGAAAAATTTTCCAATATTAATATTTTACCTCTAGGTATTTTATTGTAAAATTGATTTTGTCTGTGATTCATACAATGTAGCAAAAATTGTTATGACTCTGTGATTCTGACATTTAAAACTCAACTTCCATAAAACCGCAATCGTCAGACAGTCGACATTTTACACAATAGTCACAAAGAGAATCTATAAATGGAAATTTGTGTTCTTACACTTCTCTATAAAACCAATTATGATGTTACTTGCAATCAGT
Organism: Polypedilum vanderplanki; assembly: GCA_018290095.1. Lineage (NCBI taxonomy): Eukaryota > Metazoa > Arthropoda > Insecta > Diptera > Chironomidae > Polypedilum > Polypedilum vanderplanki. Next base: position 31,678,671 of record CM031379.1, read on the forward strand.
TGCAACAGCCAGAGGGAATGATATTATGAAACTAAACACACTTATTCTGTAGTTCTAAAAGAAACTCATCATGTCATGCTTTTCTGTCTCTCTCTCTCTCTTAACCATTAATTTTCTTCTTCTTTGCTGTAGCATCAATAAGTTAATATGCGACATAATATCACATTCCTTTTTGCCGTTACACCGATGCTACTACTACAACTCACTTGCCTTTCTACATCTACATACATATTTATGAGAAAATGTTAAAGAGATTCTTCTTTCTTTCCCTATTTGTTAGTGCTGCTGCTTCTGCTTTATTTAGATTGCGGTTTTTTTGCCTTTTTGATGATACACTTTGAATGAATATCTTTCTTTCTATACGATGGCATACTTGCACCATATATGTATTAAAGATAGGTTTATTGCATCCTTTTCTAATAAAAATTATGCGACACACAAGAAGAGCTTATCAAAGAGAAATAGAAAAACATGTTTCTATGCAGTTTTGAAATGATTACGCAAATTCTGTCACTTATGAATGTTTTTTAATATAAAGATTTTTCTTTAAATTTCAATTTGTTTCTAAATAAGAGAAGAAGTTTAATTAAAATGAATCAACTTAAAATATTGTTTTTAGACACTTTTGTGCATTAATTGTATCATGATTTAAAAGACTGCAATAGCAATCTTATCTTTTTCATATATATAAGCTTTGGAATATCATCATCCCTTGAGGGGATGCATGTGAATAACTTTAACTTCTTCATTGATCGGAAATTTTTGCTATAAGGGATTTTCTAAAATGGTATAGGTAGGTAGGTAAGCAAGCAAGGAGGGAATTATTATTAAAATGGTATATCTATGGAGCATCAAGCAAGATGTTTGCACTCAAATATGAGGGAGTGAAATATCTCAAATGTAAATATTTTGCGACACACGAGCAATGCTCTGTATACATTGCACATAATATTTGTGTTCTCTTGTACACTTCCTATACACATACAAATTATTGATTTGCCTTCGACAACTTCTTTCCTTCTTATGCATATCAACAAAATGTTCTGTATAATGGCAGTTCATGCATATGATCTACATAATATTCCAATCTCTTTCTTGCAAGCTATAGCTATATATGATATAAATAATAAATACAAGAAAGAAGATTTTTACTGTGAACATTTCGATTTCGATGGAAATTAGCATGAGAATATAATATAATATATAATACATCATCATTTCGGGTTATAAGTATAATATGTAAATGTGCGCGCATCATCATCATCATCATCATTATAATATGTAAAAGATGATCTTGTGTGGCGACATTAAATCAAAGACAACTCTTAACCTTAAACCAAATAAACACAACAACAATAATACAAAAGTTATGTTGATGATCAGCCGAATGTATAACAAAGAGTGCGCAGTGGCAGTGACTTGACATAAAAGAGGAGGAGAGACATAGACATTTATTGATGAATTATAAGCTTCTTCCTTCCCTTTCATCAATTTATTTATTTATTTGTTTCTTATTATTTGAGCAACTCAGTTAAAGCCTTAGAAATGTCATGTCGACATGCATGCATGAGCTCTCGTTTGTTTCACTTGCAGAAAACTATGATTTATCATAAGCTGATTATGAGTGAATGGAAGATAAAAAAAAATATATTTTTTGGTCATTTTGTTGAAATAGGAATAATTTAATAATTTGTTATTTAAAATTAATAATAATTTTGCAAAAAAGATGTTTGATAATCAATAATCATACAAACAGCGTCCCTTACGAACAATTTTTTTTTTGCGATTGCCCAAATAAATTATTTTCATAGAGGTTTGCAAAATTTCTTTTAATATAAAAATATTTTTGTCATATTTTAAAGAATTTTCTTCAAAAATAATTGAAGACATATCTTTAGTTGTTTTACAACAAACCCCAAGTAAAATAAAATATACCTATGAAGTCATACAAACGAAAATTCTTTAAATATCTTCACACAGCGTCTTCACATTTTTCTCTCCTCAAATATTCAAATAATAAAAAAAAGCAGTTGTCTCATCCGAATCGACCATTTGTATTCAAAAAAGTAAGAAAAAAATTTAATATTCACACACACCTTAACCTCAATATCTTATTATTCTATGTTTGTTTGGTGGCATTAAGAAAGATTATTATGATCACCATCATCATCATAAATTGTTTATTTCAACTTCATGCCATTCTTTCGCTCCTTCGATTCTCATTGTATTTGAGAGAAGGAAAAAACTTAAAATGTCATTCACATAATAATTTACACACGAAATTGATCGTAAAAATTTGGCTCTTGGAAACTGCAGCAATTTCCTAAAACGTTTCAATTTGTAGTTTGTAAGAGCGGAAAAGAGAAAAACTAATATTTGCCATTCGTAGGCATTTAAATAAATTATTATTGTCCATGTCTTCCAATCATCATCATCATGTGAGAGCTCGTGAATTATTTTTTATGATGATTTTTAATAAATTTTGAAGAAAAAATCAGAATCACGATCATGATCAATTTTTTTTGTCATTACATGCAACTCAACTTGATCAAAACAAATCAGATACATGAAAAAATCATTGATTGATTACAAAAAGGTTATTTTTCCTTTGTTGTGCCTCACTTGTGTCGTTCTCGCTCGATGACAATCGACAAAATGTTCTCATCGTGAAGTAAATTTTTCATGCCAATCAATTCTTTGCTCATGTTCTGCGTTCACTTTATGTCGCTGCCACAATAAGACAAGAGAATGTATATAAATTTAATACATCGTGAAGGGGTCCAGTTAATTGCCCGAGCATAAAACGTTATTAAAAAATTTATTAATTTCCTGCGTCATTCACATCATCCAATTCATAGTCATCATTTCATTCTTTATTTTTCTCTCTTTTGTATTATTCGCTTGCTTTACATACAAATGTTTTATTTGCGATCATAAATACATACATAGACATAAATATATATCAAGTTTATTTATAAATTGTTGTTGTTAAGAATTATAAGCATCTGCGAATGGATGAATGAATAAAAACTGGTATAGTCTCTTTGCATTATATTTCACTACAATTAATAAAAGACCTCTAGATATGATGAATGTTTTTTTATGTTCATTTATGTGAAAGGTTTTAAAAAATTTATTATTTATATAAAAACTAAGATTTGAAGCAAAAAAGTTTTAAATGATGATAAATGTTTTGTTAAACTTAAGATTTGAATCTTCAATTTAAAATCATAATCAAATAATTATCTTCAATTTTTAGTTACCAACAACTAAAATTCATTTGAATGAAAATTAATGTTTTAACTCAACCAAAAATTAATTTCATTCACACACATACAGAAGTCACATCAATGTGTGGCATCATCTGTTAGTCTTTTTGATGTTGTCATTAATTCAACCCCAAAAAAAGCGAGGAAAAAAATTATCCAACAGTCAGGAAGAAGAGTGAAGGCGACGAATGATGATGTAAATGAGTGAAGGAGAAAAATTAACACAATCTATGAACATTATTTCATGTGAATATTTTTAATGTTTACTTTCTTCCCCTATGTTGTGTTTTAGTAGTGTTTATTTTGTTGTGTCTCTCTTTTTTTTTTTTAAAAAAAAAATTGTAATTCTCTGAATAAGACCTTATGGCGTTGTCTCTCGTTCTCCTTCCTAATGTGTCTGCACTCATGCTCGCAGGCAGTAATTCTTCATGAAGATCGCAAAAAAGTTTGTATGGCTCTGGTGGACAGTTCACTCTTTAATTTAATTTTCGCTTCTTTTTTGCTAAAACAAGCAAGCGATGAAGGCGTTGATAGTCAATTACTAGTTTGTTACAATTTTTTTGCTTCTTTGTACTCTTACACACACACGAATGAATTTTTATAGCAAATTATCATGCAAATTGTCGCTCCTTTCAATTTCCAACAAGTTTTTTTATTGTCATCGGTGTTGTTATTGTCAAACAAGTAGCGGCAAGCAAAGAGGAATTGAAGAAAAGAAATTTATGACAATTCATAGCGCAATGCTGCCATCAAAAAGGCATTTTATCTAAATTCTCATAAATTTAATTTGAATTGCTACTGCCATGCAGAACATGACCATGGAAAGAATCAATTGCTTCTAAATTAGCTTGAAATATACTTTTATTACCATCAGAGGACTTCATTAAATTAAACGACTATTTGTCAATTCTAGAGTTGAATAATTAATTGACATTTGATGACAATCGCGATGATTTTCTTCCTTCCAAATCATTTGACAATTGTGCGTAGGAAAATATGAAAAATTGTTGCTTTTAAATCGCTCGTCGATTTAGATCCGATAAAAGGGCCTCGTAGCAAGTCAACCGTAAGTAGAACGAAAGGAAATTGACAATCAGATTGCTTTAATTCGCTTTCTGCATGAATTTCTCTATTAGGCAAGCGAAATTAAGTCATTTGATTGTGAGACGTTAAAAATTATTCTAATGTGTAGCATGCAAAATTAATAAAGCGGCATTAAGCCATTTTGGCTGAATTTGAAGTGATTCGAAGTGAAAAAAAGGTTTTCGTGAGCACTTGTGCCACAAATAATGAAATTCTTAAAAAATTATTCTTTTCGAGCGCAAAATTCTTTAGTACAAACATTCCTAACGGTTGTTTAATTTGTACTGAAAGGGCAAGGTCTTTTGTTTTTATCTTAAATTTAAGTTTATCTGAAGATTTTTTTTATATTTGACTATTATGCAGTAGATGCATGTTTTATAAAAAAATATTTTAGCAAAATAAAGAAAATTTTCATACTCTGTCACAAATCATTTCTTAATATTACTTTAATTTTTTACCAAAATAAATTTTTTCAACCCTTTCAGTAAAAGACAATTATGAAATTTGTAAACAAGAAATTCTTCAAAAACATTCTCTTCATTGCCACTTTACAAAAATGTTAATTTTTCTTCAACTAACAAAAGAAAAAAAAGAATTTCATCTTGCATTTTTTTCTTATTTAATGACGCGCGTATTCTACTTATAGTGACAAAAGGACAATGACATTAAGCGGCATGATGATGATGAAATGTAAGAGAAAAACGATGATGATAGCGAAAAGATGATATGCAAGTGCAATACAGACGCATTATGGGTGTTGAAGAGTTGGTAGTTGAAAACTGATAATAATTATGTTGTGTGTGCACACACATGTGGTTAAATTCAAGTTTCTGTTTTCATCATTATTAACAACATCAACATTTGTGTGTGCTTGGATGCTTTGCAATTAAGTCTTCATCTCTTTCTCCTTTTCCATCACTTTTTATCATTCCATCACACACAATGCAGTCTCTCTTGATAATAACACAAATGTTTATGCTTCTACTTTAGTAACAGAGAAATCATGATTTTTTTTCGTTGATTTGATCGACGTCTCGTAATCATTATGAAGTGAATATTGAATCAGCACGAAAAAGAAGTTAACAATCCGTGATGCCTATTAAAATTATTATAGACAAGATTTTTAATGATTTTTTTTAGTAGCGAAAAAATGTTGACGAGCGTTACTAACAGTTTAATTTGACAAATTTTTCTCTCTTTCTTTTTCTTTTTTCGTTTCTGTTTTTTCATTAATTTTAATATGAGTGAGAAAAATCTTCTTCATTTTTGAACAAAATTGAATAAATAATTGAATTGACATTCTCTTGGGCTTGTAAAAGGTTCACTCTATGCGTTTAACTTCTCATTTCATTTTCATATTTTCGAGTTATAAAAAGCGATGGGAATTATATTTCTTTTCATTCTTCTTTGACATTCTTTACTGTTTGCTTTAAACTTACCACAATTTGTCATCTTTTTTGTTTGATAAAATTATTATAATTCTATATGCATTTATAACTTTTCTAATATACATATCTTTTGAATACTTTTTTTTAAAAATTAGATTAAATTAATTTTATTCATAATATCATGTTATATTCTATAGAAATTATTTTATTTTTTTCTCTTTTAAATGGCAAAGATTTAAATTAAATTATTACTTAATGATCATAGGGAAATATTTTTAACAAAGTTCAAACTTTATAATTAAAGGCTTTAAAATATTTTTTATGAAAACTTTTATGACAGTTATAAAAATATTTATAACACTTATAAATTTTATTTTTAAGGCTAATAAATTTGACTTTATAGGGACAAATCTAAAAAACTTTATGCCAGTTATAAAATATTTTTTTCTGTATATTCTACATTTTTTGCTAAATTAAAAATAATTTTGTTATTTATAATATTTTTTTAATCTCTCTTTAATTTATTGTCACAAAATTAACCTCATTATTATCATACCAAAAAATGATGACTTCATTCAAAAAATTGCTCATAAAATTGTCATCTGGTAAGAAACAAAAATAAACACATTTTTATCAACTCTCAAAAATGTGAAAGATAATTTGAAAATATATAAAATGAAGAAACAAACAAAAATTTCAATATCAACATCGAAGAAAAAAGAAAAAGAATTTTTTTCCCACTTAATTTGCGTAATGGCATATTGTCGTTCACATATATACAAAAACACACACAATCATTGGCTTCTTCCCACCCGCAATGAAAGAGACTCTTCTGGTTCTTATTTTATTTTATATGCCATACGCTCAATTCATTCATGAAAAAAAGGAGAGAAGAAAAAGAATTTTTGTTTCTACACAAACAATAGCAGCAGTGTGGCATTTATGCTTCTCTGCACTTTTCAAGTACAGAAGATAGAGAGAAGGAGAGTCAGAAAAAGAATATGTGTTTATTTGAATTAAAATTGAAGAACAATAACCAATTCTCTGTTTTGCTGTTGCTACTGCTGTTAAACTCATGTTAAAACGGGCGACGAAGAAGAGAGAAAATAAGAAACAGCAATTCGAAAAAAAAAATACAGAAAAAGAACACAAATTGAACGATTGTAGCAACACTAGTTGTCAATGGCAAAAGAAAGACGACATTGATGCACATTTTGAAGTCAAGCAAACACTAAACACTTGTGCAGTAGCACAAAAGTAAAGTGAGAAATAACAAGTGTTTCAATTACTTCAGCATCATAAACACGTAGCAAAAGTGAAGACAAATTTTATTTGTAGAAATTTGCTTAGAGCTATTGACTTGTTGTTGTTGAATTGTACATGGTAGCAACAGCAACCGTCACATGTCAGTCTAAAATAATTAGGGGTATAGTGATGAATAAATTATTTACAACTTTGCAAGAAAGATAAACTTTTACAACTTATTTTCTTATGAATAATAATGAGATCGTCATTACCTAGTCATAATGATATCATAATATTCCAAATGGGGACACTCTAATATTGTTGAAAAGTTCAATTATATAAAAATTAAGAATTTCTATCCACTTTGCAGTCATAATCTTTACTGAGTAAAGAAAAAAGAAGGAGTAATTGCCCTAAAGTAACAACAGCAGCAGCAAGACAATAAAAATGCAAAATGTCGTTATTAGTCGAGAGCGATAACGATTGCATTACATACGTGTGGCTCATGAACTCAACATTTCTTCTGCTCTGTTGCTCTCCCATAAAGTATAATGCAAAAGAAAGAAGAAAGGAGAAAAAGTTTTATAAAGTCAGAAACCGCACAGCGCGAAACAAGCTTCTGCGATTTCTTTTAAATAATAAAGTAAAATTTTCAATAACAATTAAGATATCATTTGGTTAAAGTAAAATGAATTTGTTCATTTTCATATCAACTTTAATCTACATTATTTTAATTTCAGATAATAAAAAGATGTGAAAAATGTGCTTACCAAAATACTAAATGATTCTCACTCACATTCTTAAAAAGAAGAAGATATTTTAATTTATGGGCATTTTATGTCTTTCTTTGTGTTTGTTTATAAAAATTATTTATTCAGACAAATGAAATTGAATGCATTTATACATACACACATGAATTTATATGAAATTGCTATGTTGAAGTATCAAAGAGTAAAAGATATATAATTTAAATGAAGGAGGCATAAGAACGAGCAAGTAAACAAATGATTTCAGCATTGACAAATTAATTTCATTGAATGCAAGTCAAAGCCTGCGGTTGTAGTAGCTTTAAAAATTCTCTCTTTTAAATTGAATTTTTCACATAGACAAAAATTCAGAATATAAGGCATTTAAAAATCTGCTCACATTTAGCTCCTCTTTCAATTCAATTTCTATTCCAATTCATTTCTATCCTCAATACATCCTCTTCATTCTTTTCGAATTTATCGATAAATATATACAGCAACTCATGTTATTGTTGTATAGTGAGTGAACATTGGAAGTCTTCTTCTGTTATATCATTTCCACCCGAAACAGAAGAGTAATGAATCTCTCTCGCAATGTATTTTATTTTGCAGTTTCCACTCGAAAAGAGAACGAAAAAGCCACGCGAATGTAAAAAAAGTTGCTGTTCATCATCTGCGTGCCTCTGGTGCTACTGAATTTTTTTATTTCACTTCTTGCTTGCTTATTCACGCCATGGAAACAAAAATTTATGATTATATCATGCGTACGACTCTGTTTAGGACGAGATGAGAGAGAAACAATTCAATAAAAAATTTAATTAACAACTTTTGTTTGCTTTATAATCAATTGTCTCCAAGCGAACGAGAATTGAATTCTCTTTTTACTTTTTGTTTGTTTTTTAGAAATTATATTTTACGTATCATATCATTCATATCACATCTGTGTGTACTCAAAAAAAGAAGAACCATTTTTCCTTTTAGCATGGTCCACATGCGATTTTTTTGCGAATGGGAAAATAACTGTGCAACAAATGTAAAGCATAAAAAATTGTTATTTCAATTTATTATTTCATATCTCAGTGAGTAAGAGAAAGAGCAAGAATTGGGTCAATTGCCCACGCCATAAATGAGCAGAACGGGTAAAGGGAAAAAAGAAGGGAACAGAGCAAAATGTGTCCAAATTTCATAACAAGTTTATAATAAATGATTATGGCATGAAGGAACAGACACAGCGAGAATGCGAAAATGATTTTTGTAATTTTATTCTGTCAAATGAAACATTTGTGTTACATTTTAAATGATTTTTTGTATGAGTGAGCAAATTAAACAGTTAATTTCTTAACAAGAAAGTTGAAATGTGCAAGAAGTTATAGAATTTTACAATTCAACCGTTATAATTCAAAATTTGTTTACAAACATTTTTTTGTTTATAAACAAAGAATGAAAAATCTTTTTTTTCTGTTGAAAAAATAAAATCATTAAATTAGACCTTTTAAAATCAATATTTGTCACTAATAACATCAAAAATAAATTAACTAAAATAGAATATATTATTATTTCCTAGTTAAAAATTATGTTTTTTGTTAAAAGCAATTCAATACCTTCAATTTATCAAAAACAAAGGCAAATCACAAAAAGCTGTCATCCTTAATAAGTCTATTAAGCCGCACACACTTAAAATGCAAATAGGTAAACAAATATTCTCTCATGTATGAAGCATCGCTTTAATTAAGCAATTTATAACAGAAAAAAATGCTTTTAGTGCGAGGAAAATGACAGCGAACGATAAAGCAGCAAATTTATGTGACAAGTGAATGGCAATGTCCGAAAACAATATGAATGGATGAAAAGAAAACGAGTCTGCTCTCGTAGCAAGCAACCAAGTGAGAGACATAATATCAATACAATCACTATAAACTTTTATTCTTATTTACGCCCGGTAGACTCTATTTTTTTATTATTATTTTATAAATTGACATTATAACGAGAACAAGTCAGAATCAGAGACAGAAAGTGAGACTGCCATGCAAATACAAATGACATTTACCCCACATTTCTTATTCGCTCATTATCCAATTGTAGGAAGAACATGAAAGGCATTTAATATGGATAAAATGTCATCTCATTGTCAATCAGCTATACATAAACAGTAGTCAGTCGTAGAGTTGTGACAGCCAGCAGTCACTGTATAAATGTGAAAGACAATAATTGTCGAGTGACATGACACAGAAGTACAACTAACAGTAGGGTTGAGCAACTATAAACATTTTTTTCTTTCTCTCTTCCTCGAGACAGGAAATTCCAAATTTTTCAAAAAATATTCTTGTCCTCTCACTACTCAAACTATTTATCATTTCAATTTAACTCTTCTTCTTTTTTGGTTGTCTTTTTCCGTTCATAATACACATATACATATATATGCATAAAAGAATGGAAAAATCTCGTTAGTCTCTTTGCGCATCAGTATTTTTTCCCTCCAGCATAGACTAGAATAAGTGTAGCATGTGTATATGCTGCATATTGTAGGCATGTCACTCAGCATTATTTTCCATGAAAACAATTGACATATGTACGTTCCTGTTCCTGTTGTCTTTAATTCTCTTCTTTTTTCACTCAAATATAACGAACACACACACTTTTCTTATTTGGTTATGATGTAGATTATAATACGACTACGTATGATAATTTGATTTTTATCTTCTACATTCGAATTTGTTACTAAGGAAAAGAAGAAGAGTAATTTTTATTTTGGGGATGAAATTTTGATTTACGTTGTTTTTTGTAAAGAGCAGAGTTGGCAAGCTGTTTTTAACTGATGACATTCTGTAGATACTAGCAGATATTGTCTGGTTGTCATCAGTATTAAAAATTTTAGAAATTTCTTAAATTTAAATCATTAATTTAAAAATTTCCTTTCTTCTTTTTTATTTGCAGTTCATGTTAACAATTTTTATAACAAAAACACGAAACTAAAAATTCAACTAAAGGTGAGTAAATTAATTTCAAACATGCAGTCAATTTCATTTTTTATGTAATGTTCAGAATTTTAATTATAATTTACATTTATTTTATTGTTAGAAATGAATGGTTAGCACAAAATTATTTTTTCCATTTCTATTTTTAAATGTTACATGAAATTCGACAACTTCAAACAATGAGTCGTTTCGTGTTAGCAAAAAAAATGTACAACGAGAAATTCATTTTTAGTGACAATCCTTCTGAGAAAAAGTCTATACTTCTTTCGCCCACACACATACGATCATTTATTTTCATGAACAGCACTTTTTTCCTCGAGCACAAAGTCATTAAATTAAAAACATTTTTACAAGAAAATAAAAAAGTTCCAAACACTCATCGATTTTTCTTTCTTTTCTCTTATTTATCCATGTTAGATGAAAATATTGAGTTTGTCCTCCTACTAAAATCTTGTATTAAAGCTTTCGCATGAAATCAGTTCAATTTCCTTTGAGGCATTTTCAATTTTCATTTTTTTAAGCTGGGCATTTTTGTTCCAAATTGATGTTAATAGAAAATACATGAGGGATTTTACCATGAATTGAAAGCATATGAAGGCCAAGGAGGCAAGTAATAAAAATTCAAACTGCTTTCGACGCTTCATGCCGGCAATTCCCTGAAAGTTGTCAGTAATCTGATGATGATGGAAGAGAGAGAAAAAAGAAGAAAAGTTTTAATGCTCATGCTGGGAATAGAAATGGTGATTAAATCAAGCATTTGACATATCTGTGGTCTAATCCAAAAAGGTGTGCGAGACCTTTTGTTTCAAATTAATGAAAATTGGAGAAGAAAACCACGAAAATGACAAGGTCCCTTTTCAAACATACTCACTGAGAGGCAGCAAAATGACATTGACCATATCCACATATAAAAAAGTGTGAAACATCGCAAAGCTTTTAGAAGAGCCATTTTTACCAACTTTAATTAACTTGACCTAAAAAAGTTTGTTTTTGTTTCTTTGTGTTCCTCTTTTTATACCTTCCAACTGCCACCGCTAACAAAATACGAAAAGTGAATTAACTCAAATGAATATTAAATGAACTTTACTGATTTGTGTCATGAAATATTCATTTCGTTATTAATTTTCTTTGTTTTTGTTGGTTTTTATTTTGAATCTAAATCAAATTAGATGCGGACATAAAAATCTATATTGCAAAGTTTGCAGTGCAAACACGAAAGCATGGCAATGTTTTTTTTATTTCATGATTAGATGATGAGATTTTTATTGTGAAAATTTATCAAATTTAATAAAAATATTTCAAAATAACGATTTTTTTAAATTTAAAAAAAAATTTTGTTTACATTTTAAAAATGTAACGAATTCTAAAATTTTTTATTTTTACAATGATTGATTTTCAATATTTAATTTATTGGTTAGGGTAACGGAACCTAACTTTGACCTATTTCATAAAATTCTTCAAAACAAACTTTAATAACTATATTATTATTTCACTAAACACTTCCACTTTCTCACTAAAAGGTTACTCTTTTGCATTATAAAATCAGTTTTGCCAAAAATGAATATACAATTCTCTTTCCTTCTAATTTGTTATAAATTCAAAAGCACTTCCAAATTATTTTTAAATTATATTTCTTTTAATACTCGACGCGATTAATTTCAATAAGATTTAAGGAGAAATTTGTATAAATTGCTTGATTTTGTTTACAATTTAACACCAAACCTTTCAATCAACTTAGAGTCGTGCTTTTTAGATTGATTGAATTAGGTGCTTATCAATTATTTAAGTAAAAAAAGTTTAGCACTTACACATCAAAGTGCTTCAATTCTCTGTGCATATTATAAAGTTAAAACTTAAATAACTTTAGTGATTTTAATAAGAATACATGTTTTGTGGCATTTTTACAACAATAAATAAATTCAATGACGCGAACTTGATTCAATTTAACACCAAACCTTTCAATCAACTTAGAGTCGAGACTTATCGTAAAAAAAGTTTAGCACTTGAGTGCACTTAAATAACTTTCATGTTTTGTGGCATTTTTACAACAATAAAGTGCACTAGATTTTCATTTTTTCTTCTTTTTTTCGTGTGCTTAATCAAAATCCATCAAAAAAGAACACGGCATGAAGGGAAAAAAACATAAAAATTGCGTGATTCACTCATTGAATGCACTTTCAGATAGATAGAGTTGAAGCTTTTCATGAACTTTTTACTCCTATAGCGCTTCCTACTTGAAAATTTAATAATGCAGAATGATGAGAACTCTCGATATAAAAGAGCTCAAAATTTTTGATTGGATTGCACTCACAATGAAATAACCGAGTCAATAGCAGACAAAGTTCCTCATAGCGATAATTTGATTCAAGAGAATTTGAAATTCAATTTTGACGGTTATGAAAGATTCAAAAAATAAATTTTCATTTTTTTACTTGCTATTGTGTGGAAAATGCGAATGAGAAGGGAGAAAAATAAATTTTATAGTATAAATTGATAATAAATTTAGTTGACATCTCAATTATCCGCATACTGAAGCTCGCTCATATGTGTGCCATTTGCGATTGTAGATATTCATTGCAATATGCATAAGCGAAATTGCAAAACTATTAAAAGTCAGCCATACGACTCTCGAGATCATAATAAACTCATGAAAACTATTAATAAAACTTTATTTGTTGCTGCTATTTTCCATATGCGTGCTGAAAATTAACTCTCATACATACATATTAGGTTGTAGCTTATCATTTATGATTAATCTTGTTGTTGATTGGCAAAATCTAATTAATTAATTTTGACAAATTATAGTCACAGCATGAGACAAATGTGCCAACGATCGGCAGCTAATTAATTACACTAAAATATGGAAAGAAAAATTTGCTTCATATTTTTCTGATAAAATCTCAACTTTAATTATAATTTTATATATTTAATTAATCGAAAAAATCTGTATTTGGAAGGTAATAATAAAATCCAAATCATAATTTGAATTTTTTTCTAAATCAAACAATTTTTCCCACGCAAAAGCGATTGATCAAAAAATAAAAACTTTTTAATGTCCAGAGAAAAAGTTTCTTTCAACAAATTGACGATTACAAGTAATTAACTGAGAAAACAGCAATAAAAAATTTCTTTATTAAACAATCCCCAAAAATAAAAAAAAGTATTTAAATTACCGACACACCTCTTAAGTTTATTATGAATATATAATGTAAAAAACCTTTTCTCTCTTCTCACTTCCCGGTAATAATTCATATTGTACCATACCGTCGTTCCCATCACCTCACCTAATAATCCTCACATTCTACTTTTAAAAGAAGAAGCATTATTAAGAAAGTGAAAGAAGAGAAGGAAAATGACAGATTCAAAATGGTTATTATATATATTTCGCGTAGTAAGCCCTTTTCATAAGTAAAAAGGGAGAAAAAAGGTATACAACATCCTGTACTTGAATAACTGTTAATGTTGTTCACATTAAAAAATTATTTTTGGGTTAGTCCAGTTTTTAAAGAAAAATTTTTCTTATGAAATTTGAAGACATTTTTGTGTCTTGTTTCAATTTAAAGAAACAAATTTTAATTGAGAATCTAAATAATTTTCAAAAGTATTTTTAGAAATTCAAAAAACCGTTAAATTTTAAATTTTGACAGAATTAAAATTTTTTATCAAAAACGACATTTCCAAATTAGAATTATTCCTATTTCTACCAAAATTTTTCAAAAATATATTTATGACAAAAAATACAACTGTGACTTAAGTGTAGTGAAAGTAGCAGTAGTAGATAGAACGAAAATATGAAAAGGAAGCAAAGATGTTCCATTTAAAAGTTTTCTTGAATTCATAAAAATAAATTATCAGATTTTTAAACCGTTCATTTACTGATTAGCTTCTTTTATTTATTGCAGAAGTTTCGTTTTACAATACAAGGGCATTCACATAATGAAAACAATATGCAAATTTACTTCTTTTTATAAAAAGTAAAGCATAGCTTATGCATTAATATTCATCGAACTCAATGCTCTGATCTTTTATTCATTTTAATGTGTGTGAAGCGAAAAATTTCCATTTTTTTACCATTATTTATTTACACTGCTTCGCTCTCGTTGTCACACCAACTTTTCATATGTGTGTGTGTATGAAGATTCTTTCTCGTATGTTGTGTGTCATTGTGCGATTTTGTGTGCTTTAACAAGATTTTTGTCTCTTTTTTTTCTCTCGGTTGTTGGTATTTTGTAACACATCAGGCATTCCCAAGCGATTTACATAATAATTTCCATCACAATGTCATGATAATGCTGATGATGATGCTGGTGGCAGCAATAGCAGAAGCATCAACGCGTTGAAGGAGTGGAGACTTTTTGTTTTGGCTTCGGATTTTTCTAATGAACTGCTTGTTGACTTGGGATTACATTGGTTGAATTTTTTTTTGCAGTTTCATCACATCATCATCACATTTCTCCCTTCTTTTCTTCTTCTATGCTCATCTGTTATTTTTCATTTTTTAGGATTAAATTTTTGATTGAAAAAAAAAAATATTTCAATCATACTTTGCATTTTTAAACAGATTGCGTATATAAGAGTCTTAACTAAAAAAAAGAGTTCAAACATCAGTTTCTCATTTTTATTGTTTTTCGCTTAACTGCATCCAATTAATCCTTTCAATTCAACTTTTCAAATATTTACAAAATTTTGCATTTTACAGTTTTATTTTTAGTCAAAATCCACAACAAAATTCCCTCGATATAAAAAATAAATTCATGATCGCATACGATGCATTCATGTGTTGTCAATAAATTTTGATTTTGTTTGTCTTTTTCCATTGTCATCTATTTTACATCATGCTCTCTTGTGCGTTACATATACCGGAACGCATGATGCGACACGAGAGAGTCCCACATCATTGCTATCGATATTTCGATTTTTTTCTCATAAATTTTATAAAAAATGCTGACAGATAAAGAAATTTTTCATCGCTGCATGCACTATAACTGAATTTGGTGTTTGTCCACTATTGAATGAACAAAAAAATATTTTTTAATTTATTACATCGAAGAAGATGAGGTAAGGTGAGGCAATTAGTAAGCAAGCGATTCATAACCGGAATTGATAATGAAATTCAAGAGTAGATGAATCGAAATCATAATTTATAGATACATTTATTTGTTATTCTGAATATTGAAAAAAACATTAGAAAATAAATCATAAAAATCAGGTATGAAATAAATGAGCGCATCTTTTTGGTAATAAATGATTTTATTTATTTTAAAACACATAAATTGTCATTAAAATTGATACATTTCGATGCCTGAAACGAGCAAAAAGTTTTAAAGATAATAAATCATTTTTTACCATCTTCATGGCCATATGTGAATTGATTTTCTTTGGTAGCCGCCCGAAATGGGTTATTCGGCATCACATGTTACACATCATCTGTCAGAAAGTTCTTTTAGGCGCGGTTACAGAAGTGCGAAAATGAATTTTAGTTTTATGAGTTTTAAGAATAAAACGTTTGTCATAAAAAATTGACAAAACGAGTTTTGTTTATTTTTATCATCATCAATCGCTAGTCTATGAGTCAATAACAATATCATGATTTTTCAATCATTTTTGCTTCGTTGATTTTTAAATTAAATCTTTTCAATTTTATTAAAATTACACAGTAGTAAAAATTTTGAATAATTTTCTTAAACCTTTTTCTTCTTTTATGCAAAAAGTAAAATAAAATTAAAGCGCAAAGAAAAAGAGTGAAATAAAACAGATCACAACACACCTGCATAAAAAATTTATTTTTCTTTTCTTTCATTTCCTTCTTCATTCATCTTATTTCTTTTTCATAGCATCCCAAAAGAGTTTGCAATATATAAAATATTTGCTTCTGTTGCTGCCATTTTAACATTCATAGCACAATATTTGATTTTACGACACTAATCTTGTCACAATCATTGACATAAAGTCATAGTGACTATAATAGCAAGCAAAAAAGTAATTCTTTTGACATTCAATAGAAAAAAATTCACTGTGGTCCCTTTTTTTTCAAATATTTGTCGAAAATCTAGAAATTTATGAGCAGGAAATAGAGAATTAGCTATCATACGCACAAATTATCTCATCATCGAAATCTCATAAGAAAAAGATCCTCCCACTTACCACTTATGCTTTATAATCTTCTTAAAACAAACACCGCGACTTTAAAAAATCTTAAAACTAACACGAAAAAGTGTTTTAAAGAAATGCGATTATCAAAAAGAAAAGAACCTCGAAATTTGAGGGATAATTATGTTGTGCGGTTAAAAAAGGATAAAAATTGAGAATTCATCCACGCATGACCTGAACTGAACCTTTGGTCAATTACTGAAGTCATGGGATGAATGCTCATCATCACGATACATTGCGGCATTTCTTCCTTTGTTATGCTTCAGGTAGAAAATAAAACTGTAAGAAAATTGATTTTTTTTTCATGTGACTATTTAACCGCCGAATGAATTTCTCTCAGACAATCGAAAATTGAATTAAAGAAATTTTTCTAATGGATTGTTTAAAAAGGAAGCGAAATTATTTTATAAAGAAGAAAGAAAGAGGAGAGTTGAATGGTTTAAATAGATTATCTAGATAAAGAAGAAATTTTATAATAAGAAAATTCATTCAAGAAATAGAAGAAAGATTAATGAGAATAAATTTTTTTATTTAATAAAAGTATTTAAAAACAGTTAAAGAATTAAATCAAATTTTTATAGGGTTCGGACTTGCATGCATATTTTACTTGATATAATTTTGTCAAGTAATTTTCAAGTTGAATTACTCAAAAAAGTATTTTATTCATTCAAATTTTATTTAATTCATTTGAAATTTAGCACATTTGTATGAAAGTCAATGATTCCATAAATTTACTATGCATTTTAATTGAATTAAATTCAATCTGTATAAATTAAAGATAGTTTTGAATAAGTCAACTTGAAATCAACTTGACAAAATATGCGTATATCAAGTAAAATATGGATGCAAGTTCGAACCCTAAATTTTTATTATTAATTTCAAAAAATTTTTTAAGTTTGGAAATATCTGGTAATTGCAAATTGAAACTGTTACAAAAAATTTATAAGTTACTCACATTTTAAAAAAAAATTATTAAACAACGGACATCATAACCTATTATTCTTTTATTCAATGCAACAGCATCAGTAGTAGACAGATCAAGATTAAAAACAATGAGTTGAAACTTTTTTTCATAAAAGGGTTTAACTTACAATTTCATATTTTTCATTATCCGATGTTGTATTAAAAAGTTAATTTTCAAGAAGGAAAATATTTGAAAGTGTTTTTAATTTTATCATAAGTTCTTCACTTACCTTTTTAATGAAGCAAACCAAGAAAACCTCTAATTTTTGCTTTCATTAAAAAGGGATAGAATAATAGTTTTTACTTGGTAATTAAATTTCATTTAACTCATCTTGAGTAAGATAGATTTGTAAAAATTAAGAAATTTCACATAGCAGCAAAATGTTTCAAAATTTTCTTTCTCAACTAACAGCAAAGAAAAAGAAAATTGAAACTTTTTCATCTTTTAAGTAAAATAAAGTTTTTTGTTAGGGAAAAGAGTGAAAACTTTTACCGCGCTCTTACGCAAATTAATTTATTAAAAAGGTTGGCAAAGAGTGAAAGAAAGATGTTGGGAATCATATGAGATTCTCATTAACCATAACAAACATAATTTATGCCATACATATATTCGACACGTAAATGGCAAAAGAACTTTTCAAGTGTCATAATGAGATTAAAAAAGATTTTTAAGAAGTCATGAAATATTGAAATTTGAGTATTAAGCACAAGGATTGTAATGATTTAATTTCACATTTTGAATAAAACAATAAAAATTTAATATTCAAATGCAATTTACATTGCCAACGGCAGCTTCAACATTTATGCATGTTTAACACACTTCTCTCACTCGCCAAATGAACTTTTGCATGCCATACTCGAAAGAAAGCCATTTACCGGATAAATAACTTCAACAGCTCTTCTACTCGGTTGCATTTTAAAGAGAGTGAGATGGAATTGCAGTAATTTTGTTACTTCTGTATATAAAATGAGGCAACAGACCGACAAAACGTTACTTCGCGCTGAATTAAATATGTAATGTGTATTGCATGAAGCGCAATTGCATAAAAAATCAGTATATGTACGCGTGGTTTGCGTGATGGAATGAAATGCAAGAAAGACGAGTGAAAGAGTCAAAGTTGCATTAAAAAGTGCCAATTGCTTTGAACTTATCGTCATGCTGATTGATGCACCATTCGCACATATGCAAGTCTTGCATGAGACTTAATAACAACCGAAGCAGAGAGTTATTAAATTTAATAATTTTTGCGAGTTGTATTTTGTGCGTTTCTTCAATGCTCCCAAGTGTTTCTCTTCTTTGTTTCCTTCTGCATTACCGCTCAGATTCAATATATATATATACACACATGTGTAGCAACAACAGCAAAACAGAAGAGAAAAATCGTGAGAATTTAAGACAGGTGTATTTTTAGTCAGCAACGGCAGAAGCTAAAAACACATACGGAGCAGCAGAGATAGGATTATAAAGAAGGCATTTATGAATCCAAAATTTATTTTAATTTCCTTCTTCTGTCGCTTTTTTACTTGCTTGCTTCTGCTGTTTTTGTGGTAAAAAGGAATAAAACAAAAAAGTTATACAAGTCCCTGATTAGCACACAATAATAAAAGCTGAGTATCACGAATCTGTATATCGTATGTACGAAAATGCTATTAATATTCAATTAGGGCCTTTAAATATATTTATAAATGAATATTAAAATCCTACCCAAAAACACATACATTTTGTATCAAGAGCGTACATATCTCAGAGATTGAGGCATAAGATGTCACTTTTTGAAAAGTTGGGTTCGTGAGCTGTTTCATTATACTTATGCGAAGAATAAATTTAGCTCAACTTTTTTTAATTGCAAATAAATTGATATGAATTTTAATTAATTGTGTAGATATTCTTGTAAAGAAGATGTTTTTAAAAACATAAATAAAGATAAAGAAAAAAATATAAAATTTTTAAATGGTAGCAAAAAATCTACTAAATTTTCGGTTTACTAAAACATTTGTGAAAGTAGTTCATTCTAGTTCAAAGAAACAAACAAAATAATCAGAAGCAATTTTAATAGCTTAATAGATTCAAAAACAAACAACAAGCATAAACACGAGATGCCAATTAAAGAATTACTAATTCACAAAAGCAATCAATGTCAGTTTACCTCTTTTAATTTAAATTTGAAATCAAGTAAAATCAACATCGACCCTCATTCTCTTTTAATTTTATTTTTTCTCTCATACAAGAACTTAAATTGTCACGATTTGTACATATGTCAAGAAATTGTTTCGAAAGATTCCACAATACCAAATTAATGTGGGTAAAATGTAATAAAAAGAGAGCATTTTTAATGTCCGTTCAACCGCCGAATGCCATACAGCAGTAATAATGATAATAATAATATAATTTGATAATGCCAATTATGAGGCCTTGTAACAATGCCTTGCGAAGAAATATCGCATGAGGAAAAATAAGAAAAAAAGTTGAAAGCAAGTTTGGAAGTAAAAAAAAAAGAAATCTACAGGAAGTGGCTTAAGAACCAGTTCAGTTCTTAAGATAATTCATTCATAAGAAAAAATTAATAAAGAAATTATACTTTCATTTATATAAAGAGCTTCAATCGATATTAGATCTATTAAGAAACAAAAAGGCAATCAATAGTGTGCATTTAAAAACATGTACAAACAATAGATTCAGTCAATATTGTCGACTATCTATATACGCATTTGAACACAATAAGCATCATTTTGCAATTGTTAGGCTTCTGTTCTTTCACCATTATGACATCGATATATTTTTTACTCTGAACCTTTCAATTTCTGCATGTCTATAGACTTTTTATAGTGAGAGAACTTTATGTGCTAATGGAAACTTAATTTTTCAATCTATCACCGACCTCGAGGAAATTCGATATTTTTCAGTCTCTTTTTTTGTATATTGAGCCATTTGAAAGAAAATTCTTTTTCCTTGTTTTGCGACAATTTTTCATGTCTCTCTCTATACATTCATAGACGACAACCCATGATTGTATGAAAAAATAAACTGCAATTTTAAATAGCTCTGGAAGAAAATGAAGAAAATTCTGCGTTCAATCGTGTAGAGTGTCTGTGAAAGTAGTATGCGTCATTGTCTGACTGAAAATGCAATAAGCATTGCCAAAAAAGAAACAAGGAAAATCACTTAAATTTTTTCCGGATGTTTGCAATGAATGTGAAATATTTTTTTATTTCAGGAAATTTTCATTATTTGTTTGAAAATTTCCAGAAAATTTTGATTAATTTTCAATGTTTTTGTAAATTTAAGAAGAAAAATATCATGAGTGAAAATCTGTTCTTATTTAATTTCATTTTCACAACCAGACAGAATTATTGCAGACATGTATGAAATTTATTTTGTATCTAATTTTAGATTTGAACAAGTAGAAGCTTACATATGAAATAAAACAAATGAAATTTGATTAATTGAGAAATAATTCAGCATGAACTTAGGGTTAATAATGAATTTATTGTCATTTGCAGGTCTTTACAGATTTTACAAGATTCTGAGTTTTTCAGAAATTTAAAAATTTTAATGAAATAAAATAAATTGCAACTAAATTACAGAATGATTTCGCAGTCTAAAAATTTTTATTAAAATTTGCCTAATTTAAAATATTCAAAAAATTCAGTGATTAACCACTTAAATTTTTCTCTATTTCCAAGTACATTTAAAGTCATCAACTCTTACTCTTATGTATTTAAATTTCAGTTAATGAGGAAAAGTGCAGTACAAAAATAACAATTAACATCGTAAGCGACACTTGTGTATGTATAGATATATATTCATGCTTTGGTACAACAAAAGAGCCAGACATAATTGCACATATGAATCTATATATATGTGTGTACACAACAATAATATTCATTCCGTTTTCCTTTTGTAGATTTCATTACAATAGTTGTCTCGCCTATACAATACACACGCGCTTGTTCTATGTCTCATTTCTCATACTATATGTCTGCAATTCAGAATTTTCCATACAACTGACTAACTAACTAACTTTATAGCTTATTTTTGCAATTTATTTGCTCACATACAAGTGCAGACGAGAAAAAGAAAGAAAAAAATTCTCGAGAAAAAAATGAAACTTGACATTTAAAATAATTTTTCATCCGCATAAAAATGTGCGAGAGAGAAAAGAGGAGGAAAAATGTCTCAATTTCTATGACATAAAACGAGAAAAGTTTTTTTTTTCTGTTCAGAAGAGGAAATTTTACTAGTAGCAATCATGATGCTGACTGTAAGAAAAGTTGAGGGCTAGGAAAAGTTTTCAATCAGTGCATTTAGCACACAACTTTATTGGACACATTAGTAAGTTATAGTAAAACGAAAGGAAGATGACAGAAAAGAGGAAAAAAAGGTCAAATTGTTATCGCTAGTGGTGGAAGGAAAAACTTTGCCATTGCATTGTGATAAAAATGTCTTTTATTCTTACTCTAACTTAAAATGAAATTGTTGAAGTTGAAATGATGCCAAGGACAACAAAAGGAAGAAATTTATGATTAAAAATAATTTTTGCTGTAGTTGAGGCGATTTGTAAAATGTCAAATGCATGAAGTTTGGGCTATTACTCATTGTTAGTTAGTTTTACGAGATGCTTTCAAGATGATGAAATTAAGGATGAAAATGTAATTTACTTGAGTGCTTTGAAAAATTTCCAGAGACTAGAAAACTATAATTTTTTTCCTAAAACATTTCATTATTGTTTTAACTCTAAATTGCACACAATTTAAAAAGTTGTTTTAATTTTCACTCGAAACTTTTTCTAAATGAAAATATTTTTGTTCTTTTTATGATTGCAGTTTTATTATGAGAGAATTTTTCAACAATTGAGTAAAGGTGAGTTGAAATCAATTTTTAACTTTTATAAAAACATTTGACAATTTTAATTATTGAAACAATCTCCTAATATTAAATAATGTTTATTGATAAAAGAATTGTTACTTTGGTCACTTACATTTACGTGAAAATTTTAGCAGAATTTTTTGCAAAATTTTCTTAAAATTTTGCAGAATTCTGTC
This sequence comes from Polypedilum vanderplanki, assembly GCA_018290095.1. Lineage (NCBI taxonomy): Eukaryota > Metazoa > Arthropoda > Insecta > Diptera > Chironomidae > Polypedilum > Polypedilum vanderplanki. The sequence continues at coordinate 31,701,533 of CM031379.1, forward strand.
AGTGAGTGACCTGCATTCATTGACAAAGTTTATGCCTAAATACAGACCGTAGAAGTCTACGATAACAACACTGGTTTACTGCTAAAGCAAAAATTCCAACAAAATTCAATGACGAAAATGAATGAATGTTTATAGCATAAAGTAAAATTTATTTAATTACAAAAACACGAGAAGTGCAAACATGCATGAAATTTTTCTGCACATGATGGGATATAACGACTCGTGGCTGCCTCATAAATTCTAATAGGTATTTATTAATTTAAGGATTAACTTTTTTTACTCTTTTCTAATATAACGAGTTTATCCTCCCTGTATTTAATGAAATTATTTTTATGTGAATTTCTCAGTTAATATCAAGGGAAAAGAGCAATAGACAGGTGAACAGAACATAAAGTTTACATAACAATGAATTTATAATTGAATTTAATACAGCAAATATTAAACATGTGTATCTATGTTGCAATAACATAAAAGGGGTGAAAAGTCAAAGTATTTTTTTGCTATGCATTTTTTCCTGCGGTTTTCAGGTTGAAATGAGAACAGGAAAAAACACACATTTTTAATATTCTCTGACAGTTCAAAAGAATGAAACTGAGAGTTGACGCTTTAGACAGTTTAATTAATTTTATATTTTTGTGCAGTTTAAACTAACGCTGATGTTGAGTGATCATAACATTTTAAGTATGTCAAGTTTATGAAGAAATCATGTGAAAACTTTCATTTTATGTGGAAATTAAAAACTTAAAGTAGTGAAGAAAATTTAATTAAAATTGTGCAAATGAAATTTATTTTATTGTGAAAATTTTTGCATTCGAGTTGTAAGTTAAAATTACATTTTAATTTAGAAAAGATTTAATTAAAATTAAAATCAGTAACTTTTTTTTAGTTTTCATTTTAAAATTAAAAATTTTTTTAAACAAATTAAAATACCTTTAAAAAATTCAATTAAAAATTTCTCGGAAAGATTAAATAAACTAATTAAATTTCAGAAAATTAAATCTTAACCTTTAAAATTAATCTGTTTTAAAACCTGTAAGCAAATAAGTAATTAGAGAAAAATTCTTAAAATATTCAGTTCATTAACAAGTAAGAAAAACTCTGTCAACATCTTTAAATCAAATTTAAAAAACCATTTAGTCCTCTTTCCCAATCTCATTTAGAAAAGCAGCAGCTCAATTTCTAAATCAATAAATAATGACCTTTAAAAATAGATTGTTTCCATTAATTTTCATTCTCACATTTTTTCTCCGAGAAAAATAAGCAGTTCTCATGCAAAAAGGTCGCGATAAAAAAAATTAATTATCAATTGAACCGCATAGCATCATTACGTAATGTCTCTTACTTTGCACCCTCATTTTCTGTATACATTTTTTTCTTCCTACTTTCATTAAAAATTGAAGAAGTTGAAGTTGCCTTAATTTGGTGAGTAAACACTTGAAAAAGCAAAAATTGTGTTCATAGTAATTGTCGATTGTGCGGTTCAACGATTTCATTTGTATATGACTCAAGGGTGTCATTAAACGAAATAAAAATCTCGTCTTAATTGGATATTATTTAAATCCAAGTATTTTTCCATTTTTCCCATTGAAAATTCATGAAAATTTTGTCTTTAAGCTCACATGCATTCGCATGATTCATAATTTGCCGTATGATGAATAATTTTCAACCCCCACATATAGAAAGAATTCGTAGTAAAGCACTCATGTCTTCGTTATGGTTTGTTGATTTCACAGAAAAAGAATTTTTCCCATTAATGAATGCTGATTGCACCTACACACACCCACACATAAATAGACATGAGTTTCCTACTTATTATGTTTTATTGCAGTAGTTACAAACCTGTGATCCTCGTCAAAATAGAGTGTTTCAATGTTACAAAAATTTTTAATAAAAAGTACAAACTATTGATTTATAACCGTTCATATATGAAATTTTAAAACTGGTATAACTGTCATAAAATTATTATAACAGTTGAAAAATTGTTTTAATTGTTCATGAATTCAACTTTATAGGAACAAATCTTGTTTGTAAATATTTTTCTCAATGTTCTTTAAAATATAACATCACTAAAAAAGGTTGTCCATCACTGTTTTATTGCTTAATGTGCAAGGAATATACGGAAAAATGTATTAAAAAGTAAACAACACAATAAAAAATGAAAATGCAAGTTGTGACTCACTCGGCACGCATTTACAATTTGAACGACATACATACCAAGCAAGCAATTTATCTTCATTTCATTTCACTGTGTACATTTTCCCTTCTTACAGTTATGAAAATTTAATTCTTTGTTTCTTTAGCATGAGTGAATAAGTAGAACAAAGGGATGGTCTGTGAATGTCAAAAAAGGACTGATTATTTTTTTCTTTGCTTTGAGGCAGAAAATTCCAAAAAATGATTAAAAATTTATTTCAAAGAATTCTCATGATGAAGAAAAAATTTTCTTTTATCATTTTATGAACAACACAAAACAAATCGCTTGAATCCTTCTTCAAATTTGTATAAAAAAATTTTCATTGTTCATAATTTTTGCTTTCTTATTTATTTCAACGCTATCAGGGGAAATTTCTTTCTTGAAGTTTATTTCAAGGATCGGTTTATGATAGCAAAACAAAAGAGAGAAAAAGAAGAGTGGAAAAAACTCATAGAAAGTTATGAGGGGTGAAATGTTAAATTGAAAGTAGCATAATTGTTGGTGTGTGAGTCATAAATTTGATTTTAACCCCTCATGTATGTCTCGGTTAGGAAAAAATTAATTGTTAAAGTATTTTTATCGATGATAGCCCAAGTAGAGGAGCAAGTTGAATGATTCATTTGTGGTTGGTTGAAAAATCGATTGATGTTCTGATAGAATGAAAATTGTTGTTGATGCCATCAAGGGAGACTGAAAATGAATTCTTTTTTTCCTGCTGTTGGAACGATGATAAGCAAAAAAGAAAATTAGTTTGGATTTTGATTGGATTTCGAGATTAAAAATCACAAACGAAAAATTTTCATTTTGGTCGAAACAAGCAATCTCGTTAGCAAGGGAGGAAAAAAATTTAATTAGAATAAAATAAATATACATGACAATCTTTCATTTGGGAAATTTTTTAATAAACGAGCTCTTGAAAGTCAAATTCTTTTTCCATTGCAAAACAAGCACATTTCATTTCAAAAACAAGCACAAATTTGATAACATCTGCATGACTCGCAAATCAATTCGAAGGCGAAAACGGAAATATGGCATTTTCCATGTCTTTGCGTTTCAAGATATCAAAAAAATATCACTCAAACTGTTTCAAATATTTTAATAATAAAGAATTCAATTCAATTTTGAGGAGAGCAGCGAGTAAGAAGAATCAGCATTGACAGCCCGTGCCAAGTGATTGAAAATTATTATTTCATTATTTTTGTATTATTATAAAATCATTTTTCTGCTATGTTGTCTTTTGCTGCTCGCTGATTTGATATTGATGATTTTCTTTACGCTTTTGTGATTTATTTTCTTTTTTATTCAAGTTGTAGAACATCTTGAAATGAAATCTCATTCTTATCTTCCAATTTGAACTTAAATAGGGTAAACGTTCCTAATTTTCGACCTATTTCTGTCTTTTTAAATTCAATCACAAATATTTCACTAACTATTCATTCAATTTTTATGCTGACTAAAGTTTTTAATGTCGAATTTCGGCAGCTTTCATTTGGTTCATGTTAAAAGAGTTAGCACTAAATGATTTTCTCACAAATCAACAAGCTTTATCCGACCTAATTTTCGACCTATCAAACCTAATTTCCGACCTATTTGTTTACATTTATATTTCATCACAAAATCTCTTAAAACACTTCAAAAACACAATATTACTTCTTTTTGTTGTTATTTAATCAGTTTTCTCGCGATTTCCGACTTCTAAAATGCTTTAGAAAGCAAAAATTTACATTTTTAATTTTTCGAAATGTTTTGAGTGCGATTCACACATTTAAGACTGAACGTGTTTTTCATTTTGTCGACAAAATTTTTGTAAACAAATAGGTCGAAAATTAGGACAGAAATAGGTCGGAAATTAGTTCGGCGATTTTCAGCTAAAGTTAGATGTTTAAAACTTGTGAAATCGTGATAAAAAGTATTTTAAAGTGTTGTTAGAATATCATTTCAAATTTTTAGGTTACAACTTGTGAGGAATTCGCAATTATTTAGTGCTTTATATTGAAATGAAAATCTTGGAAAATTTTCTATCTTGTGAAAAATATATAAAAATGGATATATCTCATAAAATACTATTCTAAAAATTATAATCGAATATCCATTAGTGTTTAAATGTTATCATTGATATAATAAAATTATTTGTTTAGCGATTTGTAAGGTTTTCATAGTGAATTTGATATAAACAAAAGCGGTCGAAAATTAGGAACGTTTACCCTAATTCATAAAAATGATAATTTATTCATTTTTAATTTATTTTAGAAAATATAAAAATGTAAGGGTGGAAAACTAACGATTTATTTTGACTCAAGTTTATTTTGTAAAAGAATTTTTTAACTAACTTCAGTTTCTTATAAGATTATAATTGTATTCGTAAATCTAAAATAAGAACAAAATGTTTAAAAAATTTAAGAGCTTCAAAATTTTTTATTATTCTTGACAGAGTTGTTAGAGGCGAGAGGCGAAAAAAAATTTGAACCAAAATAAACTTCATCTGAATGAATTAGAGACATTTTTGAAAATCCAACTTGAATTTCTACTTGACAGACTTGTCGGCGGGCAAGTGCGAACCATAGAATTTTTTAAGTAACTTCAGTTTCTTATAAGATTATAATTGTATTCGTAAATCTAAAATAAGAACAAAATGTTTAAAAAATTTAAGAGCTTCAAAATTTTTTATTATTCTTGATAGTTTCAAATTATTTAATCGTCAATTGAATTCGATTTGAATTGATTTCAAGTTAGTCAGTTACAAATCAAGTTGATTAAATTTTATAACTTAGTGAAGTAAAGTTAATCTCAAGTAGGGTTCGGCACTTGCATGCATACTTGACTGGTATGCGCATAGTGACTTGACCAAATGAAGCTAATGTTGGCTTTTATAAAAATTTGCAAAATTTTAAACGAGTTAAATAAAATTTGACTGAATTATAAACATTTTTTTAAAGTCAACTTGCATGCATTTAGTCAAGTCACTATGTGCATACCGGTCAAGTATGGATGCAAGTGCCGAACCTTACAAATAAAGAATCAGTTAATATAAAATTCAGTACCATCATGTTTTAGTTATTTTTATATTGCATTATTTTATTCTTCTCATGAACTAATTTTAAATTCATGATTTTAAAATTGATAGTTTTTATTAAAAATTTATATAAAATCAGATTAAATATTAATGTGTCAACCCTTAAAAAATAAATTCTAATAGATCAAAGGATAAGCAATAAAAGAAGAATTACATAGAAATTCAATTTTTGAATAGAATTCAATTGAGGATATTTACAATGAATTGAAAATAAATCATGATATAGATGACTTACTACTTTGGATAAATCTCAAAGAATGATAAAAAGTTTCTTTTTTCAATAGACCAACTTAAGCCTGAGACATACACATGAATCATATAAAAGTAATCCTAACATGATTCATTATCGTCCTACTAGAATTTTATCCTTTTTTCGCTAGGAAGAACCAAATTTCTCCTTCCATAATCTCTAACAAACAAACATACATACAATGTGAAAGCAATAGAGAGAGAGAGAAGGAAATTTTCAGAAGAATAATTGCTTTCCTTTATCTCCTCGCACATGAGAAAAACTTACTACTAGAGAGTGAGAAACAAGAAACAAATCGATAATCTTTCTTTTACGGATTACGAAATGTGAAAGCGATAAGCTTAGAGGCATATTAAATGGAATTTGTGGTTGGCTGCTGCCTTATGCCCAAAGAATTAAATGAATTGCCATAAATGATGCTTTTCACTCTCACTTACTTACTTATCGTTACTCTGTGAGTGAACTAGAGAAAAAGAAACATTGATACGTGGTGGGTTTAAAAGGGCAAAAAATATTAAGTTTTTCTTACTGTATGTAACATACACATAAAACCATGAGACGTGATATGTTTCAATTCAGTCTAGTGGTATTATTTTTTCGACTGGCTTATGTCCAATATGTTTTCTGTGACATGTGCTGGCTTTAAAAAATTTGATATAAATTAATCGAGATTAAATGGACATTAAATTTAGGATTTATAAAATTATTAAATTTAAGATTATTTTATAAGAAAATTGTATTATCAAACAGAATTTATTAATTATTCTAATTGTAATTTATAGCCAATATTTACTCTTAATAAACAACATAAAATCCCAACATAAGTCAATCGATCAAAATTGAAATTAAATAAACATAAAGGTTCTCTCTTTTACTTTAATTTGCATAACAACCAACTAACCCATCAATATTCATCTAAAAATGAATAGATAAAGCCCAATGGTGATTTCAAAATTGATATTGATCGCAAAAATTACTTAGTTCTTGACCGATAAAATACAATCAATCAAGTCATAAATTAGGTCTTGACTGCAAATGAACATTTCATGGAATATTATAAAATAAGCAGAAACCACTCAAATGGCTCCTTGCAAATGGCTTTTAAGATAATCTTTCTCACTTCTTTTTTTCATTTTCTTGTTCTTGAATTAATCAACATAGTTAGTCACTCACCTGGAAAAAATCCTTTTCATGAATTTCATTATAAATGGTAATTTCACGATTTCTCTCTCTCCTTTTTCATTCTTTATTTCTATCGCAATCATCGTCATCGTTCTACTTTCTCATTCATACATAATCTTTTATATTCATCAAGTTTATTTTAGTGTTGTTATTTTTCGCAAAAAAACTACTACTATACTACATTATACGACAAGTGGCATTAGAATTTTCTGCGTAAAAATGTCAAGTAGAGGGTGAAAAAATATGAAAATGCACAAATGGAATTTCCTCTACGAAATGACTGCGAAGTTTTTTCTCTTTCCTTGGTTCTACAGAAAAAAAGGGTTTTATGGTAAAAGATGATGTTATCATACACAGAATGAATTTAATGAAATAAGGAAGGAAAGAGTGGGAAGTAAAAGAAGACTCGACACATTGTGCGTTGAAATTTTCCCCTTCACTAACTTTATTCTGTCCATATACACACACAAATTTGTTTATTTGTTCCTAAAATGCTGACTCATCAGTATTTGAGCATGCTAGAAATAAATTGGAAGCTTCTTCACTAAAATATTATGGATTAAAAAAATGATTTGAAGTTTAATTTTTAAAATTTATTAAATTTTTTTCTCAAAATTTACTTAATATTTAATCTAAATTGTTGAATATGAATTAACAAACATTCAACAAGGAATCAATAATTATGAATAATACTAAATACCAAAATATTTCTAAGAATAATAGAAAAGTTGTTTATCGCTTTATCGACACATTTAATTCATTCCAATTTTTTTTGCAAGACACGCAGTCTGGTAACTAATAAATTGGTGTTTTGTTTACAAATGAATGAATGTAAGAACAATGGAATCATTAAATGTCTATTAATGTTCAATAGAATATAGAATTATTAAAATTGATGTTTAATTCAGTGGGTGTAACTGACCGATTTAGAAAAAAAAGAAATTGATGATGCTGAGTGTGCTAGAAAAAAAGTCAAGCAGAAAAATTCATGTCTGTCTCATGGCAATTACTTCTTTTTCTTTTATGTAAACATTATTTTTATTTTTCAAAAACAATTTAACAAATATAAAATCATAAATCTGTTATCCCTTACTCAATATTCCGTGAAAGGTTTGAAATAATGTTTTTTTATAGAAAGTTAAAATGTTCAATAAATCTCCTTAAAGTTATGCAACCTGTAAGCTACTTATATTTCATTGCTTCGGTTTGAGAACAAGTGTTGCAATTAGCTATTAATGTTGATAAAAGCCATTAATTAAGAAGGATTATTAGCAAGCCAGAAATAATAATTGATGTTAAATTATCAAAAGCTTGTCATTATGACATTGCAATGAATTCATTGAATCGCTAATATCACAATTCTCTCTCTTCCATACGAACTTCATTAAAATTATCAACAGCAAGCTGCAAAAATAGCACTTTATTAGAATTACAAAAATTTACTCTCTTTTACTCACATTATGAACAACAGTATAAGCTGATCACGATGCCATTATGGAGCATTATCATAATAGAATTAGCATCATGAACTCGCATATAAATATATGACAGAGAAGCAAAAGTTTTTTGTGCATTGCACGTAAATGCAATTTGCACATTTCACATCATTAGATGCATTTCGTTATATTAATGTATGAACAACATATGAATGTTACTCCATGTGGTTTATTTAATAATTTTTTTCCTCTGCTGCTTTTTTGCAAACCAAAAAAATTCCATGATGTTGAAATTAATTTTGGTTGCTTCACAATTTTGTGGTCTCATGTGAAAATAAACATTATGATGTATGCATACAGATAGTCATTGATCAATGGATTAATTTTCAATCCTGCTTAAGCGTAGAACTATTATTTTGTGTGTAGGCAAGTAAAGGAATGTCTTGGAGGAGCTCAGGAATGTCGCAAAGCTCGTAAGCAATTTAACTTTCCTCTACCATTGCTGTTGATACTTAATGCTTCTCTTACATGAAAATGGAGCCATAATAATAAATTTGAAACATCCGTGCTGTTTGTGTTCATGTGTATACATCTTCTGTCCTTTTCTCCTTTCCTCGGGTCTCATAATTTACCTAGATATATTTACCTATTTATAGGAGCAATGAAGAAGCTAAACTAAACCTTTTCTACATTGCTACATTGTTATAAAACAATAATATTTACTGCTTCATTCATGTGCGCACTAGAGAGATACTATAAGTATGCATAAACTCGTATCTTAGCGGATAAAACAATTTACTTCATGACATATTTATTTTTACGTTCTTTGATTCATATTTTTATACAATTTAGGGCAAACATAAAAATTTTAATACTTTCTATTTTACCTGTCTCAAAAATTAGAATTTTATGTCCCAAATACAAAACTTTTACGCACTCACATTCATCTTTTTCTTTTTCCAAGAACTTTGTGAAAAGCTTTTCACAACTTTCTCATCAATTTTAGATTTTCTAAAAACGTATGTAAATATTGATGAGTATAAAGTGAATGATTGAAAAGTTTTTAATCTCATTTAATGGAATTCAATATTTATTTTACATAAAAAAAACTTTTTCTTCAATTGCTTTGCATATACACTTTTGTTTCACTTTCACGGTGGAATTTTTATAATTTTTTCACCGTCAGGATTGAAATTGAAATCGAAAGCAAACAGAGAATTTTTTGTGATTCTCATAATTTCATTTCTACAAATCTTCGATAAATTTCTTTCTCATGAATTGATTTCTCACCGCAAATCCCTGTAAAGCTTGATTCTTTCTCGTGTCAATTGCTGCAAATTGCACAAATCTCTTACTCAAACATTATTTTTTCTCTTTCAATCTACCGTCATCATGATTTCTTTTTTTTTTCGCCTTGCAATGCAATCTTTTTTCAATGGAAAAATGATTGAAGAAAAAAAATCGATTAGAGAATGTTTGTTCGACAACCTCCAACCAGCATCATAATCATTTCCATCATACGAGGGTTGTCAATTGTAAGATATTCAAATATTTCTTAAATTATCCCATCAGAAAAAGAAATTTTCTTTTTACTCCTACATACACATATTTATACTCTTTTAAGAAAAGCTGTGATGTTGAAGATAAAGATGAAAATTATCCTCTATATTCTCATTATTTCGCACCATTTAACGTTTCCACACTTCAGAAAGAAAAGAGGAAAAAGAAAAATTGAAGGATTTTGCTAAGATTCATACATGTCTTCATCATCATCATCATCATCTTATATTATCCTTCACTCGCTACTTGCTGATGATATGTTTGCACTTGAATTCGTTAAACTCATATAATATATTTTTTGCTATAGCACTTCAAAATTCATTGCTGTAAAGAAGCTAAATGATAATGATGAGTGTATGTAACGCATTGAAAAAGAAAAGGCAAATTTTCATTCCGCTTTGAAATTATATAGCAAAATAAATTCATCTCAACACTCAAACAACAGTAGTAGTAGCATCGTATGTGTCTGTAAAAAAGGACGAATATCAATCAAATTCTATGGATTTTTCCATCCTTCTTTATAACATATAACACATCAATCCCTTTATGGTCTAAATGATCTTTCATCATAATAAAAAGAAATAAACCCGACAGAAGAGCGAAAAAGATAAATAAAAAAAAGATAGACATCGAGAGGCCTCTTGATAATTTTTTTCTTTTATATACAACACCACATACACGCTTCATTACAAACAATTTATATATCATTACGATGGTCATTATATAAATAGCACTACAGCATGGAACATGATAAATAAATAGGCGGTAATAGAAAAGTGAAATAAATATTTCTTCTTCTTTTATAAATGATGATAAAATCATGATGAATTTAATGTAATATTTTATATTCAATCTTCTTAATTTCAATTATTTGCTTTTTTCTATAAAATAAATGCACAAATAATCAATTTAAATGAACTTAAAAAAGATGAATTTATCATTTGCAAATAAAAATTGCAATTCGACTATAAAAATGTAAAAATGCTCATTTAACAAAAGAACTTTAAAAATTTAGCTATTCTGCATCATTTTCATCCTAATTATCAAAAAATCGATTACATTGTGTAGCAAAAAAAGCTTCTCGTCTGGTCTACACATACACTGGCTACTGTAGATAGCAAAGGTAAACGTTCTCACTTCTGCATATCATATACCTTGCACTACAAATTTCTATAGAATATGAAAGTCAGTGCAAAAGCTCAGAAAACACGTTTTAAAATAAATATCAGGAACAAGAGCTTTGAATAAAAATGTTGATGATAATTTACAGACAGTAACAAGAATACAGAATTGCCACTCCTGAAATATCAGCAACAGCAGCAGCATGTATTGAGTAAATATTTCATGTACAAATGAATTATAGATGCGACGAAAGAAATTTTTCATGATGATTCCATTCCATTACGTAGTCAGCGAGGAAATGAGAAAAGAAGGAGAAGAAAAAAATGCAGCTGCCTCTGCTTACTAAAAAGGAACGTTCATGCACATTCAAGTAAGATAGTTTTGGCGCTTTTTGAATTATGAAAGAGTAAAAAAAAGATGAAAAATTTTTTTTCCACAAATGCCGAGATGGTAAAGTTTCCGTTAAAAATTACTTGCTTGATTGAAAATTTATGAAGCTTTTTTAGTCCATTTTTCTCTTGTAAAAAAAAACTCATGAAGTTAATGCACGAATGTTCGAATGTCGGAAACAATTAAATTTTTTTTTTAATCTTTCCAATCAATTTAAACCAAAAATAAAATTAACTCACTTAATGCATATGTGAATAATTAAATACTTGCGTACATATCAACACAATATAACAATGTATGTCGGTAAGATTCACGCAATTTTGCTTGCAATAAATAAATCAATCATTTGCTATTACGTGCTTGCGATCGTTTACAGAGGCAGGAAAAAAGATTGAGTGGATATATATGTGGAAAGTGGCATGATATTAAGCAATTTTTGCCTTCTACTCTCTTACAAGAGAATTGTATGTTTTTAAGTTAATTATAGGTTTGATGTATTTCTTTTAAAACAAAAATATTACTAAACTTCTTCTCTATTATCAAAAAAAATTACAAAAAACCAGCACAAGAACACACCTCATAAATTATATGAGATTAATTTACAATAAAGCCAAAGCACATTTTAATACCAAAAACGAAGAAACTTTTGCACAAAGCATAAAGAACAGTGCAAACCAACGAACTAAGGCAAATAAAAAAAGATAGAAAAGAAGTGAAAGAACCGAAAAACTTTCTTTTAGGAATAATTTATTGTATAATGGAGGCACCTGGTACAATTTTCAAGTTTCTTCTTTATGGAAAATGAATTTTTCATTCATGACTTTACACATATATAAATACACACATAGTTAAAAAGATAACTAAGAAAGAATGCGGTTTTGTAAAGAAAAAATTTTTTTTCGCATGCGACAATGAACATAACTTTTTTTGGTTGAGAAAGAAGAAGAAAGTTTTCCTCATATGTCGCATTAAAGTTCTACTCATTTTCATTAACAACTGCATATGCTGATGCTTCTTAAAAATTGCTTTTGCATGCTTTTCAAACATTTTCTGTTTCGTATTCTTCTTTTTAATTAAAAAGTTGAAAATTGCTGAAGTTTGTAAAATTTATTTTTGAATAAAAAATTGCAATCATTTAGAATTGGGAAAAAAGTCTTAATCCAAATAATATGAAATTCATACATACTTTGCATAATAATAATGCACAACAGGTATAATAATACATAAAGATCATAGAATAATAAAAAAATATAAGCATCGTTTACTCGTTCCATAAAAAAGCGACTCGGGAGATGAGATTATCATGGGAGGAAAATAAAAACTCGGTAAATCGATTTTGTGATCGCACAGCTTTCAATTTTCATAAAAGAGGAAATCATTAAAATGTTTTTCATGTAGGGATAAATGAATGCTTCAATTTCTCAATTGCATTGACACACTCTCTTCACTGCATGAATCAAGATTCTCAAAAAACTCTAAAATGGCAAATGCAAACAACATTCATTCTAGCTCTCTTAAAATGCAAGAGAAAAATATTATTATCGTTCTGTGGAAAATAAATGTAGCATGAGATGTCTTATGTGAGTGAGAAAAAGAAACCATAAATTTTGTACAGCACAAAAATCTTTTTAACTAACAACGTTTATTCTATGAAATTTGACAAGATTTCAAGTACTTTTTTCTTTAATCATATCGACATTGTATTTGATTACAATTTATTTTATTTACTCACAAGACTATTTACTCTGCCAATCAAAATTTTACTTTTATCAGAAATTGAACATAAAATTGTGATTATTAGGTACTTGAAAAAGTAGATATAAAAGCAGTGCTAGCAATTTTGTGAATTAGTTCCAATTGTAATTTCAAGTCAATTGGATTAAAATTAAAAGCTAATTAACTAGTGAATAAAAAATGATGAAAGTGAAATTTTTCATACTACTTTTGGTAGTGTTCTTTGCTCGTGCTGATGAAGATATTTTAGAAAGCACATCGTAAGTCGATTAAAAAGATCTATAATATCATATTGATAATGCTGAAGTGATAAAAATAGAATCAAGTGAAAACAGCTGTTGTTAAATTTTTTTTCAAGTGTTTATTCTTAATCATGTGACTGAAATTATAAAATAAATATTTCATAGATAATTTTATTTTGATAATCGTTAAAAATTGACATTAAGTTTGATTTTTCAATAAAATTTCTTTATGAGCAATTATCATCAAAATTCAGTTAGTGATTAGTCAATTGCGCAAATACATTTTATCTTTAATCCATATTCAGCCTTATCAATAGTAAATTTTGAGTGGTTTACTCATAATCCAAAAAATATCTTTTGTAATTACACAATATTTCACGTGCATTTTTAGATTGCCAGAGTATTCTGATTTGCCAACACTCAGTAATGGTCATGTTGGATATGTAATTTATAGCGATGCAATTCTTATGAATGGCGTCTATAATGGTGAACGTGGTCAATCTCATCGTGCAAGAATTCCAAATTGGTCAAATGTTGTAACAAATTTAAGTTGCGATGATGATTGTCTTTATCGTTTGCATTTAAAGCAAGGATATTTTGAAGCAATTTATAATAAAAATGGCTACAAGTTAACTCAACACATGTATCCTCATCGATATTACAATCGTGCAATTATCAATCGATTTGTTTTAGAAAGAACTAATGGATCAAGTTCATATTCTATAAATTTACGTGTTGATCCTTTGAATGAAACAAGTATTGATTTGGATCTTAAATATACAAAATATGACAGAGCTGAAGGAATTGATTTTACAACACGTTGCTATCAAACAAATGTTAAGGAAAATTCAACTTATCAATCAGCATTTAAACCAGTTTGTATTGCACATACAGATGCTCCAATATCTTTGACTATCTCAACAACTCAAGGTACTGCTGAATATACGCACATAACTGTTGTTGGACCTACAGAAACTGAAATCAGAAAAGAACTAATCGATATTTTACAAAAAGAAATTAGTTATCAATCTTTATTTACAAAACATGCATCACAATGGGAAAATGATATGAACAAATATGGAATTTCTGTTGAAAATAATACTGAAGTCAATCAAGTTATTCGTTCAAGTCTTTTTTACTTGATTAGCAATTTACCTTCATCATCGACCAATCAAAAGAATGGTATATTTTATGGTTTAAGTCCTAGTGGTATTGGAAAAGGTGGAATTCTTTATGCTGAATATCAAGGACATTCATTTTGGGATACTGAAATGTGGATGTATCCACCAATTTTGATGTTTAATCCAAAATGGAGTGAGGAACTTTTGTACTATCGCTATCATGTTCGTAATGCAGCTGCTGACAATGCTCTTTATACTGGTTATAAAGGTTATCGTTTTCCATGGGAATCTGCTTATACAGGATGGGAAGTCACTCCCGATTGTTGTCCAGAAGTTGTTGAATATCAACATCATATAATTTCTGACATTGCTTTCGCTTTTCGTAGTCATTTGGCGGCAACAAGAGATTTGACTTGGTGGAAAAAATATGGTTGTGATATTGCATGGAATACTGCTAAATTTTGGGAATCACGTGTGAAATTTAATGAAACAACAAAATTCTATGATATCAGAAGTAAGAATTTTCAATCATTTTTTGATTAAATCTAAAAATAACTGTTTTCTTAGATGTTATGGGTCCAGATGAAGATCATCACGATATTGATAATAATGTTTATACAAATGTCAATGCTGCAATTAATCTTTATTTTGGTGACTTTGCTGGTTGTGCATGTCGAGAAGTTTTAGGAATTTCTTCTGAAAATGAATACAAAAATTTTTCAATGATTGCAAAAAGTTTGACATTATTGTACGATAAAGAAGCAGATTTTCATCCACAATTCGAAGGCTACAATGGTGAAGAAATCAAACAAGCTGATGTTGTACTTTTGGGTTATCCTCTTCAATTTCCTATGAATGCGTAAGAAAAATTCAAAAGTTTTCAATAATGAGAAACAATATTTTAAAAATTTCATTTTTAAGTGAAACCAAGCGTAATGATTTGTTGTATTATGACAATAAAACTCGTAGTACAGGTCCTGCAATGACATGGGTATGACATTGATATTTCTAAAAAAAGAACTTGACTTTAAAAATTATTATTTAAGGGTGTACATACAATTGGATTTTTGGATATTAAAGATGAAACTTTGGCAGCTAAATTTTTCGAAAGAAGTTACACAGTTTATACACACAAACCTTTTAACGTCTGGAGTGAAAATCAACCAGGCACACCTGGAGCTGGAAATTTCATAACCGGTGCTGGTGGTTTCTTGCAATCAGTTATCAACGGTTATGCAGGCATTCGACTTCATTTTGATTATTTATCAATCACAAACTTCTATACTCCAGTAAATTCAAGTGCATTAGTTCTAAATGGCATCACATATTTGTATAATAGATTCAGCATAAGAATTGAAAATGGAAGAGCTAGCATTGAATTCCTTGAAGTTAGCAATGAACATCCAATCAAAGTCACATTGAAACCTACAAATGCAGTTTACGATCCAAACGTTGGCACTAAAATTTTATTTACAAACGATCAAGAAATCATAATGGAACCAAAAACAGATGTTTTTGAATCATGTGTTTTGAAAGAGACAAAATTAGGAATAGAAGCTGGTGCAGGAATTTTAAATGTTGGTCTTACATTGATAGCTAGTTTGATTTTGTTGATTAATTTTGTAAATTGAAATTAAGAAAAATGTTGTAAAATGTAATAAAAAGCTGCGATTGTTTGTAAGAATGCGCACAGCAAGAATAAAAGTTTTTCCATGTTTGCAATTACCTATTGCACACTTACTTATACTATTATTATACAAGAAATCTCTAGTGAACAATGATAAAGTTTCTATCTTACCTACTACTTCTTTATTGCTACTAAAAAGTTTGAGAAAATAAATTTGCTCAGTTATTTTTATGCTGCTCAGTTATTTGATTGTTTGTTTGAAGTAATTACATAAAGAAAATTTAAATTCTTTTTCGATTTTAAAGTATTTTTTGAAAATTTTCCATAATTTCTAAATGATTTCAATGATGGTATAATAAGTATAACAATTCCTATTGTGAACTCATCGTACGCAATAAATCATTTCAATCCTGCACTAGAAATTGAGCATCAATATCCATCATCATCGATAAATAAAAGTGGAGGTAGTTAGTAGCTAAAGCAACTGAGCTTTCATTCATCAATAATCGCTTTCAATCCTCTCTCTCTCTCGCTTTTTCATTTCATACGCTTGTGACAGTTGAAATGTTTCTTTAACACAAAAAGGTAGATTATCAAGAAGCATCGTATGTCATAGCAGCAACGAAACAACGGTAGTAAAAATGAGAAATGTAGACGACGTTGTACACAATCATCATGAACAATCAAAGTGTCATCAATCATGAAAGTCTGTGTGACGAGAGATGAATAGGAAAATTTTTCTTATGTGGAAATTTTTGTTATTTCAAGGGAAAATTTTAAAATTTCCTGTTTCTGTTTCATCCTTTTTAATCAACATTTTGCATTATTTTTATATATGCTCAATGCAATTCTTTATAACGTCAGTTAATCATTTTTTATTCAGAAATGCATTCAATACAAATTATCCTGTATGATAAAAATTCTTTTTCAAGTGAATTTACAATGAAAAACCCAACCAACGAATGAATGATGTACATTCGAAAAAGAGACATGCTCTACTTACATAGAATACATTTTCAGTAGAAAAAAACTGAAACCGAGTGAGATAATTAAATTGCATTTCATTTGATGACCAATTACTATGGTGATCGTTAGATATGCAATGTTGGATTAAAAAGAAATGGGGAAAAAAGTTTTATTTCAAAAGATTTTTTCTAGCATTCAAATATAACAATAAATTTAATTAATTTGTCAAATGTTTAAATTAATTGCAATTTTTTCATGTAAATCAAATTAATTTTCTCAATTTCTCTTTGCAGATTAAACATTTCAATTAGGAAATCTAAAATTATCAATTCAATGTTGTGCACTTTATAAGCACACACTTTAATTGATTAAACAAAAGAGAGTTTCATCTCACATTACATTTGTGCACCAAATTTTTGGGAAAAAAGCGATGCATGAACGAAACCTGCCAACGCATCGGTGATATTTTTTCTTTGTTTTAATTTCTCGCATCTATCGGAAAAATGTTTTCAATTACACGTGTCTTATTGATTGTACTGCATATAACAGTATTACTAAAATCGTTTATTGATGCACGACAAACAAACAATAACAATCATGAAAAGTTTGGTCAGAGATTTGCTATGGAACCACAAGACCAAACGGCAATTGTTGGTTCTCGTGTGACGCTTCCATGTAGGGTTGTGGCAAAAGTTGGAATCATTCAATGGACAAAAAATGGTTTCGGTCTTGGTCAGCATAGAAACATTAGTGGTTATGATCGTTACTCGATGGTGGGTAGTGATGAAGAAGGAGACTTTTCCCTTGACATTTTCCCCGTTATGCTAGATGACGATGCAGAATATCAATGTCAAGTGAGCCCCGCAAAACGTAAGTTTATTTTTATCATTCTCTTTCATTGCATTTTCAATGTATATCTTTTTACATTTCGCCTACACACAGGACAAGCTGGTCTTCGTTCACATAAAGCGAAACTCACAATTCTCGTCCCACCTGACAGTCCGAAAATCACACAAGGTTCTCATATTCTCACAACAGAGGACCGTGAAATTGAATTGGAGTGCGTGTCAAAGGGTGGAAAACCGCCTGCTGAAATCACATGGATCGATGGATTGGGCAACGTCATTCAGGATGGTATCGAATACATGAGTCAACAAATGGAAAATTCAAAACTCTTCGAGGCACGTTCAGTGCTGAAATTTACGCCAAAAAAGGAACATCACAACACAACTTTTACGTGTCAGGCACAAAACACGGCAGATCGAACATACAAGTCAGCTAAAATTGCTCTCGAGGTGAAATTTGCGCCAAAAGTGACTGTTTCAGTCATTAGCAATACACTTGGTAATGGACGAATTCCTGAAGGTGCTGAAGTGCGTCTTGCATGTCATGCTGAAGCAAATCCAAGTGAAGTTTACTACAAATGGTTTATAAATGATGAGCCAATTATTGGTGACCATAGCACTGAATTAATTATTCCATCAATCAATCGAACATTCCATGACTCGATTGTAAAATGTGAAGTAACAAATATTGTTGGTAAAAGTGAAGATAGTGAAACACTTGACATCAGTTATGCACCTGTATTTAAAATTCGACCAAAATCAGTTGAAGCTGATGAAGGTGAAAGTGTAACACTTTCATGTGATGTTGATGGTAATCCTATACCAGAAATTGTTTGGATCTATTCTGGTCATGATCGGGTAAGAAAGGTTCGGTTCGGTTTTTATCTCTTAATTTGCAGTGGTGATTTTTGGATTTTTATGCTTGGTGTTGGTAGTAATTAGAAAAGTTTTTTTTGAAAAATTGCTTTTTTGATGATAAAAAAATAAATTCTATTTACTAAATATATAATTTATATCCTAGGTTGTAAGCACATCACCAAATCTCACAATAACAGTAACACAGGATACTATTGGTGGTTATTTTTGTAAAGCATCAGTGCCAGGTTATCCTGATATTGTTGAACAAGCAACGGTGTATCTCAAAGGAGTTCCCACAATCACATCCGCACGTCGTCAATTTGGCACGCCTGGCGATACAGTGCAAATCGAGTGCATAGCCTTTTCAATTCCTAAAGCGCGTTTTGTTAGTTGGTCATTTAATGGACGCGATATAAACAATTCTAGTGGAAACGAAGAATATAAAATTCAAGAAGAAACGTTGCCATACGGCGTGAAATCCATACTAGTGATAGAGCGCAGTGCAGTAAAGCACTTTGGACGTTATAATTGCACAGTAATTAATGATTACGGTTCAGATCTGCTAGAAATTGAATTAAATGGCGAGAGCAAGTGTAAGTTATTATTGTTGTTAGATATTTTCCAATGTGTTGTTGTTATGTGGCAAACTCAATGGTTTGTGAAGTTGCAACAATGATAGTGCAATCTAACTAATGCTGTTACAATATTTCCCATCTGAGACATGTAAAAATTATCATAATTTAACGCCATTTTCCTTCTTCATATATACAGACAACTCGCAACTATTCTTCATATGCTTCGGTGCCGCAATATCATTCATAATTTTAATCATACTTGTGCTCATGTGGCTCATGTGCGCAAAAAAGACAAAGAAGAAGCTTCCACCGGCTGATGTCATCCCGGATCATCACAATTACATTGGAAAAGGCTGCAAAGAAAGCGATTGCTCATCGAATAAGAGCGATATGAAGATAAATCGAGAAAATGAATATTTAGAGACGTGCTCAGCAAATGATTTGAGTGCTACGAAAATTCCACTCAATACATTTGGCTCTTCTCTTACAAGCACAATGCCTGATTTTCGGTAAATTTTTTATAACAGTTTTTTAAAAATTTAAAACTTTAATGACAGTTACATTTTAAATTTAAAATGAATGTTATATTGAAATAATATTTTTTTTTTAAAAAAATCTTGTTTCAACCCTTGACAAAAAATCCAGGGTTGGAAATCTGTAAAAATCTATGTCATGCATACAAATGTGTCTCTTTTTCTCCATTCTACATTCTATTGATTTTCAATGTATTCGTCTTTAATCTCGTATATCATGAAAACACAAAAATTCTGTTCCTAATCCTTACATTCTCTCTTTTTATTTATCCTTTTATCATCCGTATGCATGCTTGCTTGTATACATTAATTCCTATTGCATGCAATGCATTTAAAACATCCAATTTGTTATTCAATTGCATTCCTATGTTTCTCTCGAATATTTACAGATATTCTGGCGATTTCACCGATTCATTTGGTCAATTGCAAACCACAAAACTAGGCATAAACAATAATGGTTATATTCCTTATGTCGATTACAATCGTGACTATACACCTCCACCAAGTCTTACACTTAAACCCACAAATACAAGTACGAGTCTTTCAAATCATTTAATCATAGGCACATCGACTGCTGCACCAACCATAACATCGGCATCCATTGTTGGTATTTCGACTGGTACAATAACAAATGGCACTTATAGCCTAACACGACATCGACCACTCGATAAGCTTCTACAGAATGGTCTACCAAACAATACTGCCACACTTCCAAATGGACTGATAAGTGAGTGACATACGAGAAAATATTTTGCCTCAAGTTTTTATAATGCAATTTTATTCCCGTTTAGATCAATCATTGTTAAACATTGACCCGCGATATTCAGCGACCTATGGCAATCCATATCTCAAGCATTCACCATTGGTCTCATCAAATACTGCGAATCCAGCTATCACTCCCGCACCGCCACCCTATTCAAATTCACGAGGCAGCAACAGTAACAGCAGCTTCTCATCATCAACAACGATCTCAAATGTTAATGGCGGTGGAAGTATCGTTGGCATTGGTGCAACGCTAACGGCAAGCAGTGCATCAAATGCAAGTCAAACGCCAAGTCCATCTGGACAGTTTATCATGTCATCAGCTGCAACGAAAGTTGGTCTAGCGACGCATGTTTGAATAATTTTTTTTCTTATAATATAAATAATCATATAGATGACTAAAGTCGACTGAAATGAAACAATAAAAATTATATATAATAAATTAGTCATCCTTTTGTGCTATTGAATGTATAAAAAATGATAAATTTAAGTAAAATTTATATACATAAAGTTTCATTTTTATATAATGATGAAAATTTCTTCTGCCACACACAGATGCAAAAAAATCTGGATTTGACGATAGAAAAATTAAACCCCAAAAAGTTAAAGAAAGATTTCTTGTCAAGTCTGGTCAATGATCCCCAATGTGAACAGATTCACTTGCAAGTTTAATCCTTTAATACAACTGAATCTTTGAATTTTTTTGTACTTACTTACTAGTTTCCTTTTCCAACGCGCAGTATTTGTATAAAGAAAATTAAGAATGAACGTGGCCTTAAATAATACGAATAAAAATAATGAATGATATGAAGAGAAAAATGAGAAAGAAAGCGAAAAATTAATGAGATTTTTCTTTATTTTAATTAAAATTGAAATCGATTGAATTTAAAATTATAAAAAGCTCCAGATGAAAAATATGAAAAACTTTTTAAAACGAAAAGTTAATTTTTTTAAAAAAGGTAAAATGTCGTTTACCAAAATAAAAAAAGTTTTTACATG
The DNA here is from genome assembly GCA_018290095.1 of Polypedilum vanderplanki. Classification (NCBI taxonomy): domain Eukaryota; kingdom Metazoa; phylum Arthropoda; class Insecta; order Diptera; family Chironomidae; genus Polypedilum; species Polypedilum vanderplanki. The sequence goes on from CM031379.1 coordinate 31,723,002, forward strand.
AATTGCAAAAGTTTTATGAGTTTAAATAAAAAAAGGTTGTAAAATGAAGAGAAATCTCATTAAATTTTCATCTCTTAGAAAGCAGAGATTAAAAAATCCCACAATAAGAAATCTAATTAAAAAAAATTTTATTCCAAAATCAAATGAATTATGGCAAAGAGAGAAAATTGCTTTTTGAAATAAGTAAGTAAATAAAGTCTACAATAATTGTTCTGCTGCTTTAACTTAATGATAAAATGCAATGATGCATGAGATAAGAAGTATAAATTAATAATTTTTTCTTTTTGAACATAAGAAAATGAGTATAAAAAACTTGTAAGATGCCTGAGCTATAGTAGAAAAAGAAAATGATTAGAGTTAAAAGTTTAATTATAATTTTATTTTTGCCACAAACAATGTTTTTTTGTGATTCATATTTTATATCAAAAATGTGCTTAAGAAAATATGATTTTAAGATAAAAGCAGCTTGTGCATTTTTTGTATACATCAGAAAATCCAAAAAATCACTTTAATCGTTCTTTATCTTTTTAAATTGGATTTAAACAAAATCTTAATTCCTTTAGGTATTTTTTTATATAAAAAAATGTATTTTAAGTGAAAAATTCTAGTGAATAGTTTTTCACAGCTGCAACTTCTATTTCCAAGATTTAATTTTAAAAAAAAAGTATTAAAAGCGAAGTGATACAAACTCAACAGAAACATCAAATTGAATTAATTCTATCACTAACAGAACTCACCACTACACTCAGTATTCTACAACAATACTAATTCACTTCATATACTTTTTTTACAACCCACTCATCATAAACAAGCATGAACAAACACATGCACACATACAGAAAAAAATCCACAATTTATAGTGCTTTAAAAAAATACAGAAAGAAAATGACATTTATGATAACAACTTTTCACTTTTTTTACGACTCTTCTACACTTTTTAGCGCATTTTTGGAACAACAATGCAGCTTATACATTCACTTTGTTCGGCTGGCTGTTCGGCTCCCGGGTGAGGCGCGAGATCTCGAAAACTACAATAGCTAGAGACTTCCGGTTTTTTGCGTTTGATTTGTGCTATAAAGTTATTGCGGCGACGCTTGTTTATATTTCTGTCACTAGTCATTAAATTTGGGAAATTACGAATTTGATTTTCAATATGGAAAATTAGTTTAGAAAAAAATCCACAGAGGGCGCTGCGATCGAAAAATTTTTTCTATGGTTACACGATTTCTTTTTGCTGCGCACAGTTATATGCGTAATTTGAATTTGACTCGCCCGTTATTTTCAAATCAACAAAATTTACTGTAAAGACGATTCTGTAAATTGGACATTGATTATAAATACTCGTCATACTTTCATATACCGAAATTTTACACCTAAACTTTTTCATATATTTTAAATTTGTTTCGATCAGTATTTTTTATATTGTGAATCTGATTTTCAAACGAATCTGATAAGTCTGTAATTTGTAATAAACACTGATCTGGGCGCCAAAAATGCGCTTAAGTACACCGATCTGCCACACGGGTACTTGATCACTGGTTTTATATTTTGTTGCTCTTTACCTCTCTTCTTTAAAAACTTTATTTTAAAAGAAGAAAAAAAGTTGTAAAAAAATTTTAGCCAGACCAACATAGAGAAAAAAAAAACTTAAAATGGTATAACTTTCAAAAGTTATTCGCATATTGCGGAGCGCTTTTCACTATCGTTTCTCAATATTGTATTGAAATATATTAGTTTTTTTCTCTCTTCCTTTCGACGCAATAATTTTCATATTTTTGAACGCGCTCTACTGCATTGACATTTTTTTTAATTTCCGGAGAAATAAAGAAGAAGAAGAGAACTTAACTTAATTTTTTTTGCGCTAGTATCAACATCGATAATTTAAAAGAGGAAATATTAAAAAAAATATAAAAATTTTCAATCAATTTTAATTTCAAAAATTTTTATTTTTATCAAAACTTCCACAAAAAAAAAATTAAGTAGAAAGCATAAAAAAATTTGTTAATGATGAAAAACACATTTGACTGATTGTAGATTAAAAGAGAAAAAAATTCAATAACAAAGAAAAATCAATAATAATAACAATTTAACAAGAAAGTATGAAAGTAATTGCTAGATTTCTTATATAACGAAAGTTTTCTTAATTTTAGCAAAAAACGTTAGTGAGTAATAGCAGAAGCATATTCTTGTATTTAACTACTGTAAGAAAAAGAAGGAAATTATAGAAAGATTTTTTCATAGCCAAAATGAATAAAATTTCTATTGTAATTAAAAATAATTTGATGCATAATTTAAATTATGCAGCAATTGACCTTAAAAATAAAAGTTTTCTCTACCTTTTATATAATTGTCGAAATGCTTATGAAAAATTTCCAAAAAGTAAAATTCAGAATTTTATTTTTAATTTTCATCTGATATGCGCAATGTGCAATTTATCATCACTCACAAAGAAATGAAATTTTTCGATATAATTGAAAATATTTCAATTTAATTTGATTCGAAATCAAAAAATAATTTCAAATAAATCAAAAATAAATTTTCCAGTTGAATTTCATTCGCAGTGGGATAAAAAAATCAATTTATAATTTTATGCATTGTCTGCAGTAAATGGTTGGTGGGCTGACAGAACTATAATAGGAAAACTGTTTGCAATGCGTGACAAATTTAACCAAAAAAGAGAAAAAAGCTTTCAATTGAAATTGAATTTTTGAATATTTTGAAATGAGAAAAATTTGATTGAAAATATTGCCAAAAAACAAACATAACAAAAATTTTATTTGATTGAAATGACAATTATTTATGATAATAATTTAAATGATTTCATTACAACCAGTATCATCAAAAGTTTGATTCAATTACAGTTGATTGTTATAAATTATAAATAATTGCAATTTGCCACTAGCAATTATTAATTGATGAACTAATTTGTGCATTTGTTTGAAATTCAACTGGAAACTTTTATCAAAATATTTTTATATGTAAAAATAATTAGTTTTTAAGTTTAGATTTTGTGCAAAGATTTTTCATTTGAGAAATAATTTGAATATACGATTTAATTTTTAGTTTAGATTCCAAAAAATCAAAGAAATGGCAAGAACGTGAAAAAAGTGAATTAAAGAAATTAAAAATTATAAAAAAATTGTTGTTTTTATTCATTTCCAATTTTTCAGTGTTTTCCTAATCAAGTCAACATGCTTTTGCCTCAGTATTTTTTATTATGAAAATTTTTCTCATCAATCTTCTTCTTTCAGAGTCATTTCATAAAATACTTTTTAATTTTCATCATCGCAGAATATTTTTGCTTTCTTATTCACCTGTCTGCTTGCTTTGGGCGATGTAAAATATTTATAAACATCAAGCATTCTGAATGATGAAATTTTTTACTTAATTTATTTTGCTTTTATAAGAAATTTATGAGCATTTTATTAAAGTTGCAAAAAAATTGTCACATTTTCACAGATTGTCCTCAAACTAAAGAGAAAATGAAAGAGAAAAAAGGTTGCAAAAAAGGATTTCTCATTCATGAGGTTTTCTTTCCTTTTCTTGTTCTTCTTATTATGTTGACATATTATCACTGTTTTTCATTTTCATTCAATAAATCCCCTCAAAAAAGCATTGAAGAAATGAGGAAAAAGGAACGACATGTGTGCATCAGTCCGACCAACATTTGACAATGAAGAAGGTAAGAAAATGAAAATTTTCTCGAGCATAAAATTAAGTTAATCATGAAATGAAATCTTTTTGTTTTTCTTACTAAGCTTTGTTATCAAACACAATTTTTATTAAAGATTTCTATTCAAGTCATTTAACTAAATTAAAATAATTGGATTGTTATTAAAAGTTATTAAATTTCATCATTATATTTATATTTGTAATTCTTCTAAGTAAACAAATTTATTTTAAACAAAAACAACATGTGTTTTTAACTTCGCAATGACAATTGTTTAAATAATAATATGTCAATTTTTAAGAACAAAAGACTGAACATGTTTGCGTTGAATTTGATATTATTGATAACAATTTAGTTTAATTTAATTCTTTACTTACTTATAATATGTAATAAAAAACAAGAGAGGTTTGACATTAGTTGTTAAATTTTAATACTGATGTGTGACATCTCTAATGGATAATGATTTAAAAAGTGTTCACAGGAAAAGAATTTAATTTAAACACAAAAGTACAATAAAAGTTCAATATATACCATTGATAAGTAAGATACTTTTCGTTAACTGAGTTAACTTAACTCTATTTAAAAAAAATTAAGATGATCTCATTATAGTGTTATGTCGAAATATACAAACTTTTATTACTTTATTATTGTTAATATATAAATTTATTTTTGAATTTAAGGAAAGATAAAAATAATTCTTATGAATTTCAATTCAGCAAAGTATCTACAACGAAATAAATTTTTAAACATTCTATATATTAGGAAATTTTCAGGCGTGGACACTCGACAATCTTTGCAATTTTTTGCAATCTTTTACGATCTTTTGCGATTTTTCACGCTCTTTATTTCGAGTGTCCACGCCTGGGGAAATTTTATATTTGATAAAAGTTTGCAATTAAAAAAGTTCGTTAACAAAAAACTTTTCATCGATATCCTTAAGACATTTGTTTAAACAATACTCATGTCATTCTGAATAAAAATAGGTTTTGCTCTTAACCAATCGACAGAAAATTAATTCGTTTTTCATCGCAATTTCAGTTCATCTTTCGAGATCGAAGAAGTAAGTCGGAACTTTAAAATGAAATTTATTTTTGTGTCTTTGTTGGCACTTTGTGCTGTGGCATTGACAACTTCTGAAAGACCTATAGCTGTACGTCCTAAACCACCAACAACCACAGCTTTGCCTTTACCAAAAAAGTAAGTTAAAATATCTAAAATATTATTACAAGTTTAAGAATTTTAAATTGAATTTTAAAATCTAGCAAATTTTCTGTGATTTCTCCAAATACCATTCGTCGTAACAAAGATTTCACAATTTATGTTCGTGCATTGGATGTCAAAAGTTCTACAAACATAAAAATAGTTCTAGCATCTGATGATGGTTCTTATAGTATTGAGAAATCTGTGCGGTTATCAGCATCAACATCTAAATACGTCGGAAGTTTTGATGTAAAATACAAAAATATTTTATAATTTATAGTTTGCAGGTTGAAAATTTTAATTTTTACAGACATCATCATTGCCTGACGCAGCTACTGGTTTCACACTCACAGTAACTTCGGATGATTACACTGAGTCGAAACCTGTAACTTTTGTTACAAAAGAAAATAGCGTTTTTATTCAAACCAATAAAGGAATTTTCAAACCAGCAGAAGTTGTGCAATACAGAGTTTTCTCGATCGATTCAGAATCAAATGCTTATGATCCAAAAAGTCCAGTCACAATCACATTGACTGATCCACGAAACAATGAAATGGGAAAAATTGAAAATGCAGAATTTGTCAATGGAAAATTTCAAGGCGAATGGCAATTACCAAGTAAACCAATTCTCGGCACTTGGAAATTGACTCTTAAATACAGTGAAAATGAACCTGTGAGTTTGTCTTAATATTATTTGTTTAAATAGAAAAATAGCGAATTCAAATTCTTTATCATTTTTTTCATAAATTTTTTACAGCCTGTTGAAAAAACATTTGTAGTCAAAGAATACACTTTGTCAATGTTCACTGCATCATTGTCAGTTCCTTCACAAGTTCCATACAGTTCTTCACAATTACCGATCACAATTAATGCTGAGTACACTTTCAAGCAACCAATTAGTGGTATTGCTACCATCACAATCACAAATAATGGTGCAACATGGACTAAGAATATTTCATGTACTGAAAAATCAACAACTTTCTTTGTGAATTTTGTCAAAGACTTGGGTCTTACATCAGCTGGATATAATTATCTGACTGTAGCACTAGTCTTTATTGATCCTAAAACGAATACAAAAGTTACAGATCGTAAACAAGTTCAAATTGTCCCCTTTACATATAGAGTACAATTGATTAATGAACATATTTTTAAACCAGGAGACAAAATTAAATACACAGTAGTAACAAAAACATTAGATGGAAAACCAGCACCGAAAATTCCAGTAGATATTACTATTAACGACGAGCTAGTAACAACTTTGAAAACAGGAAGTGATGGAACAGCTGAAGACACTTATGATACCTCTGCAAATGTTACATATTTGAGAATTGAAGCCACTTGTAACGAATGTAATTCGAATATGGGATATCTAAGTTCATATGGTATAAGACCTTCTCAAGGAATCAAACTTGAATTAGTGACCCAAAAGTAAGATAAAAATATAAATTTAAAAGTACTATTTTTCTTAAAGTTTATTAAATTTTAAGTCCATCGTTCAATAATCAAGTTGATATTTATGCAACAACTTCAAAACCTGTCGATTATTTCTTCTACTTTGCAACTGCAAAAGGTGTGTTAGTTGATTATCGTAAAGTTTATTTTGATGAAGATGATGACCCTGATAATGATCCAACTACTGTTCAATTTTCAATTTATCCTGATTTTACTTATGCACCATCAACAAGAATTTATGCCTTCTATTACGATAAAAATGGAGCACAATTTTATCATACTAACTTAAACGTTATTTTCAAACAAGAATTACCAAATTATGTAAGATCTTTTTTTAACTTGAAAAATCTATTACTAATTTTATCGTTAATTCATAGTTGAACCTAAAACTCAAAGGAGCTGATAAAACTGGCAATACTGTTGTTAAACCTGGTACAAATATCTCCTTAACAATTCAAAGTAAAGCATATTCAGTGGTTTCTTTGGCTGCTATTGATCAAAGGTATTTCTTTCCAAAACTTTGCAATCCAATGATTATTAAAATTTATAGATCAATTTTGCAAAAAAAAGCGCTATTAGGTCCATGATGGTTGGTTGACTGGCTGGGTCAATCATAACTCAGCAACGGTAAGTCGTAGAGAGGTGTTTGTTTCATGTAGGTAAGCCATCAAAAGAGATTTTTTGGGTAAGCGTTGACACAAGAGTGGTCCTTGTGATGCATATTCATTACATGAGCCAACAAAATTTTTTCACCAAAAAGTCTTATAAAGTCATAAAATGTCAAAAAAGATGTAAGAAATAATTTTTTTAAAAAAACGACTTGTTGTCAAGAAAAAAGCACAAAAAATATTTAAAATTTCGTTACCAAACATACTAATCCGTAAAGGCAAAAATGCACTATAATATCCAACCATTCTAGACGTTGAGATTGATAATTTTTTTTTCTATCAGAGTTCTTCAAATGGCAAATAAGCAAAATTTCACACTTAATGAAGTTATTGGAAGTTTGAATTCCTACACTGTAGGCTTTAGAAATGGAAGAGTTTTCAGACCGTATTCTTATGACTACTA